>CM045765.1:155571523-156161054 GCA_025200525.1 Camellia lanceoleosa
AAATGTTAAGTTTCTCAAGTAAAAAATTTCCTTTTAGTCGCTAGACCTACTTTTGGCTACTAAATTGTTTGGTAGCGTAACGAAAATAAAAAAAAATTTTAATCTTTTGTTGACCAAAATTTTGGTCGCCAAATGTTAAGTTTCATGACAAAAATTCTTTTTAGTTGTCAGAGACCTACTTTGGCTACTAAATTTTTGGTAGCTGAATGAAAATAAAAAAATTAACAAAATAGTATTTTATTTTATTAACAACAATACCATTAGTCTCCACTTGAAAAATTTGACTAAAACAAAAGAGTTATTTTATTTTATTTTTATTTTATTAACCCTAGAGGTTGTACACCCACCATCCAAAAAATATTAATATGTTATTTTATATTTTATTATTCTGAAAATATTAATTTTTTAAAAAATTAATTATTAAAATAATATGAATTTCTTATTTTATCCTTTTTTTAAAATGCATTAATAATACAAAAAGTACAATTATGACAATTTATTATTTTAAAAAGTACAATTAAAATCTATTTATACTTTTTACATCATCATATTTCAATAACACTAGTAAATTAAGAATAAATCAAAATTCACAAATAAAAGACAAAATATCCAATTATTTATCATTTTAATAAATTTTTTCAATATTATTACACAAGACTAATGAAATAATCATTTCACGTACACAAAATGATATATTTAAAAGTTTTTAAAAAATTTCATTATCAAAACGAGGGCTAAGTGGGTAAAAAAAATTCACTCATGACTCATGAGTTAATAAATCAGATTTGGAAGGCTTATTGGTATTATTTCAAATTTTAAAAATTTTAGTAATTTTTTAATAATTTATTTTTTCAACTTTTTTAAATTATTTTACGCTATACACCTGCTAATAAATAATCAAATAAACACTATTGTTAATTTAAATTTAGAGGAGACATTTCTAATTTAAATTTGAGGATTTATAAAAGTAATTGGCTTAATTAAAAAACACGGGTTGAGCCGACTGTAATTTTTTTTTAAAATGTTTTCCTTCTTTTTTTAATTTTATTTTTCTTTTTCTTTCTTATTTTATAGATATATATATATATATACATTGAATCAATCCATTGAGTAGAAACAGTTCTTGTTGATTTAAAAACAGTAAGACCTTTGGAGGGTGAAGCTTTTCATTAGTAGCTAATTTGGTAAATAGTTGTTCGATAGCTTTTGGCAAAGCAGATTGATCATTGGTGACTAAACTTTATGCTTAGAACGATCACCGGAAGGTTTATTAAACGCTGATCGAGAGATTGTTTAGTAGATGTGGTATTAGCGTATCAATCATCTAAATTAGTTTCTATTTTATCTAATTGTTTACCAATTGTTTTTAAACATTGATTAGTATAATTATTTTGTTCAATAATTTTTTTTAATTTTGCGGTCAAGTGCAACTTAAAAGGAGAGGCCGGGACTTCGTAACCTTGGCATTCAATAATTATATTAGATAGAGGTGATGACTAGAGGTAATGTATGTATTAGGGAAGTTTTCCATTTATGTTTTGTGATTGTGTTAATCTTTTTATAATAGTTATCCATATATTCAAGAAAGATAATTCAAAACCATATTCTACCATAAAATCATACCATTTCCTAGTTATGCCGATTGTTGAGCGTAATCATATTTAGCAATATAAGCATGTCTTTTAGTTATATTTTCTTTAGATCTAAAAATCAAAAAGTAATTTATCTAAATCAGAGTAAATTCTTTTTTTGATTGTCATTAATTGAGGATTGATTGGATGTGTAACTTCTAAATCAGTTTTGAGTAGGAGAATTTTGAGATTCTTCATCTTCTTCGTGTAAATGTGTGTGTTGAATAAACAGGTTTACTAATTTGAGAAATTGTAGAGTTATCAATTCCTTTGAGTTTACTATTTGTAGTGTGACCAAGATTGAGTTGACTATTTTTTCGAAATAAAGGAGTATTAAATATTTCATCTTCAGTTTCAATTTTAGTAGGTATACTAGAAGTACTATGTCTAGAGGATTGACCTCGATTAAATTTAATGTGAACTGAACCATCAGTATATTGTTGGATATCTTGGATATCTTGAATAGAAGATTGTTGTTGATTATATTTATAATTTTCATTATTAGTAATCCATTGATCGGGGAGAGTAATATTTTTCCATTCAATCATTTGTGGAACATTAATATGGGATTCATTATTACTACTTTGGATTAGCAGAGTTTTATCTTTTGGACTTTTATGCAAAGCTTGAACATTTAAATTGGTTTTCATACATTTATAATGAACACGTATAAATTAAAGCAATGTGGATCATGTAAACCGAAAGTGTAAAATACGGAAAACAATTAAAATGCATCGACCCTTATGAAGACCCGCCCATCATACCCATTAAACTATCATTATAATCAATAAAACGAAAGCATCTCGTAAACATAATAAAATGTACATTTTTTTCCTTATTAAGTTAATGGTTTAATACCAACTTGAATTAAGCTTAAATGAATAAAATTATTACTAGCTTTCAAATGTCTTTAATTAGATCAACATCAAATAATTGACAAGTTTCCTAGGTTTTTCTAAAGCATAAATTTGTTCAATGGTTTTAACATGCAGATAACATTAAAAGTATTCTCAGAAAAGTAATTTTATAAATTTCTTTAACAGGTTATTTTGGTATATTCCAATTTAAATCAATTTTATCATTTTGTTTTTCAACATCTTCTTCATAAATTACTAATCCTTGACAGAGTAGTGAGGGCAAAGTAGTTGATCTAGAACTGCTAATCTAGTTACTTCTAAATAATCGATTATCTTTGATTATTTAATCAGATATAGGAATTTTAATACATTGTCAAAATTTATCATGTTTTTCACATACCCAAGATCCATACATACCCTATTCGAAGAGCCCTAAGTCCAACACCCAACCCTAAGGACTTACTCGACAGGGACGAAGTGGTGACTTAGCTACGTAGAAAGACACAGATAGAATTTTTGACAGATTAAAATGGCCGAAAACAGAATAACTAATCAAGAAAGGAGAATGATTAAATAGAAAACCAGACTGTAAGAAACATATACAAACATAACTTGGCTCTGATACCAATAGATAACGGAAGCAGAAACATAAAGAACATGAAGAAGGAAACAGCACAAATAATACTAAAAATAAGTTAAACTAACACTGTAAGAAACAATAAAAGAAAACAGTTTAAATAAACATTAATAATAAAACTTACAATTGTTTAATGGATTGAAACTAACAATTCTTCAAAAATACATAACTTGAAAACTGACTTGAAAAGAAAAATTACAGAGATAGGTTTTTCTTGAGGAAGGATGCTCTCAATTTTTCTAACTCGCTCATTATTCTTGATCGAAGAGGCCCTTTTATAATCAAAAGAGACCACCACCGTTAGCCTTGTGAGTGATTTGTGGAGCCTTGTGAGTGAATAGTCTTGATTTGAAAGGAGCATCAGAAGCACATGGGAGTTGTCTGCTGCTTTCGGTGAATTATTAAAGCTTTTACTGTGCTGAATTTGTCGGTGGAATGAATCATGATGAATGATGAATAGTAATGTTGACTTTTTTACTATTCATTGCTTGGAGGCATGTGACTGAGGGAATCAAATATGGATATATATATATATATATCAGAAGCTTTTCTCAAAAGACGAGTATTGATTGAAGCTGATAATTATAGCTATATAGAATCCAATGACTAAATTAAGCATATGGGTCCTGAGCATCTTGGAACTCGGGTCCATATGGATTTTGAGTAGTTGAACCTTCAGAAGAGTTTGAACCGCCCCGAACCACCTTCTCGAACCGCCGTTATCCGAGTCTCGACGGCTTGGGCCATGAGTAAACGAGCCATTTGGAGGAGTTCATCTTTAGATGACTTGGACTTGGGCTTAACCTTTGACGGATTTATCCTTGACTTGGGCCGGTCGAACCGCTTTGTCGACTTGGATTTAATCTTTGATTTGATGACTTGGGCTTGGATGAACTGGATGATGGGCTTCAAGATTGACCGAGGAAGTTGGCTTCCTTGAGTGATCGGAGCAGCTGGGATCGATGAGTTTTAACCATGGCAGTGTAGGAGCATGAATGTTAATCGAACTCGCTGAACAATATCAACAATTCGTTGAATCTTGAAGTTATCCCACCATTTAACCTTATGTAGCCGCTGAATCACTTTACCAGAAATACCATATTGCCATTTGAATATCCAAGGGAGCTTATATTTGGATATAAAAATAAGAAATTGAGAGAATTCTCTTTGCTGTGGAGTGAATGAGAAAACAGTGGAAAAGTAATTGACTTGATCCAAAATTACTGATGGAAAGATGTCTGGAATGGCACCATAATGTGTCCACCATCTCAGGAACCAAGTAGGTAATTCTGACTTAAACTTTTGATCAAATTGAAGAAACCAGGAGTGACTAAATGTTTCATTTTGATATAGGAGGACTTTGAACCAGGCATCAATATAATCATAATAATTATACTGAAGGAAGTGATTAGGTAAATCTCGAAGTTGATAAGGAGAACCCCATTCAACTAAGGAAACAATATTGTGAATATAAAGTGAATGGTAAACCACTTTACTAGTGTAAGTACGATCATATATGGGTTTAATCACAATTGACTGATGGTTGAACAGGATGTCTTTATAAAAGGTAATTGTTTTCTCTGGATGGAGAGGAACAAAATGCCATCCAGGAGGGAAATAAGTTTTAACCAGATCATTAACAGATTGACTCTTTGGGTGACTAGGTTCTTTGAAAAAGAGATTAGTAGTTGTTGAGTCAACATAATCAGATCGAGCGCTTAATAGGATTAGAGGGTATGGAGTAATCGCTATGGCTAGATGAAGCAAAGGATCATAGGCCAAAGCAGATGTGAAATTGTCGAGGAGTATTACCAAGAACTTGGTAACGGTTAATCATTTCAATAGGATGGTATTGGGTGACTAACTCCAAAGGAGGGATAAAAGGTCGACTAGTTGGAACCAAGGCTTTAGAAGGGGGCCTCAAGCAGACATCTGCTTAAAAAGAAACAAAGGTTAGCAATAAAGATTAGCAAACCACTAAGGAGATCTAAATAAGTCGATGAAAATCCAAACAGCTTGTAATAATCAAGAAGTAAATGGCGACGAGCTTGGATTTGGTGGTAATCAATGTATTGAGCACGCTTAGTAGTTTTTTGGCTAATTTTATCCCGCAATGCGATAAGCTTGGTGAATCAGATCACGTAATAGGTAATTTGGGTTTTATGGTAAGCAATAAATGGAGTGGCTATCCCTATCCCCCTTGTAAAAATTCTCGCAAGGAAATCGAATGGAATTTTGACAACCATGTATATATTCAATAGTAAAATCGAAAAATACTTAAAATAGATTGCCAACGGGCAAAAATTTGCTTACTAGCAAGATTTTGAACATCTTTTTCTAAAACATATTTAGCAGATTTGCAATCAACACTAAGTAAAAATTTTTGATTTAAAATATCATCTTGAAATTTACTAATATATAAAAACAAGAGATAAAATTTCTTTTTAATAGTACTATAATTTAATTGTGCTTTATTCCGCATAATCCGTGAGTGATAATCTAACAATTTGTTCAGATGATTGAAGAGTGACTTTCTCAAGGAGAATGCCACCATAACCAACATCGAGGCATCGCTTTGAATAATTTTGAATGAATTTTCAGGAATACCAAGACAAGGAAGAGACTTGACATATTGTTTAACCCGCTTAACAATAGCAAAGATGAGTAGAAGACCAAGGAGGAGGATTATCTTTTAACCGATCAAACAGAGGTTGACAAGTTTTCAAGGTCTTTGTAAAATTCAGCAATATAATTCAAAGGATCCTAAAAACGCTAGAAGTTGAGTTTTATCTAAGATTTCATCAGAAATTTAGACGCGAAATTCAATGGAACGACTAATAGGTAAAATAGTATTCTGGTGAATATCATAACCTAAAAATCGGACTTTGGTTTGAAACAATTTAATCTTAGGAGCAGAAATGACTAGACCATGACTCTTAATGGTATAAAAGAAGGCAGTAAGATGTTTCCAGTGTTCACTAATTGATTTTGAAAAAATAAGAATATCATCTATATAAACTATGGAAAAATGACTAAATGGATTGAAAATATCATTCATTATATGTTGAAATTCACTAGGAGCATTTTTTAACCCAAATGGCATGACATTCCATTCATAGTGTCCAAATGGTGTAGTGAAAGCAGTTTTATATCTATCCTTATGATGAATTTGAATTTGTCAAAAATCACTTTTTAAATCAAATTTACTAAAAATAACAGCTTGACTAAGTCTTTTAATCAAATCTTTTTTATTAGGAATAGGATACCTAATCCATTCTAAAACAGCATTTAAAGGTTTGTAATTATGACTAATCGAGGGACACCTCGTTCTAATTCAGCATTTTTATTAACATAAAAAGTAAGACAAGACCATGGGGATTTACTCGGACTAATTATACTATTTTTTAATAATTCATTAATTTCTTTTTTACACATTTCAAGTAATTCATGATTCATTTGAATAGGTCTAGATTTAGTAGGAATTTGTTTTTCATTAAAATTTTTGATATATGGCAAAGTAACTGCATGTTTTTTCCTATGCCAAACGCAGAGGTAAAGTTGAACAAACAGCTGATTCAAGTTTTAATTTAAATTCATTAATCGAGAAATAATTACGGATCGCTTAATTGTTGATCAATTCTTTGTAATTAATTTCTTCTTTAAGAAATTTTAAATGTCTACTTAATCGATTAATAGTGTGAGAGATAGAACAATCTTTTTAATTGATTTTATTCTAACATTTCGTGGAGATAAGAATTTAAATGTAACAAAGTTGACCGAAAACATGAGTAGTTATTCCTTCACTAGATGTAGTAAATGGATATAGTAAATAGATAAATAGTGTACCTAAAATGATTTTATCACCATGTTTTTACTAAAACAAATGAGGTTTTAAAATGACATTATTGTGACAAACATGAACTTTAGGTAATTTATATTTAATATGTATTTTACTACCATTAGCGAGGTTAATCTTTCATGACATTTTCATAATATTTAGTAGGAAGTAAACCTTCTTGAATGCAATTTAAATCAGCACCAGTATCAATTAATGCAACAAGTTCTAATCCAGAGTTATTAATAACAATTTTAATTTTTGAATACCATTTTTGAATATAAATTTTATTAATTAGATTTAATCTTTATTTTCAAGATTGTTTGATTGAGATTGGTGTGATCGATTATCTAATAGAAGGTTTTCAGATTAGTATGGTCAAAATCATGACCAGATTCATTAGAGATTCAACATTATTATTTTGGAAATTTTCTAAATTTTTATTAGGTTTTAATGTAATAATTTCGCCTTTCTAAATGTTGATCTTTATTTTGTAGTTCTTTAATAGTTTGTTTAATCTGATTGATTTCTTGTTGTAAATCTTGAAGTGTAACTTCTTTTTGTTTATTCTTAATTTTTCTAAAGTTTTAGATCGACTAATAATTGGTTTATCTTGTCTAGGTTTAGAATCAGTATTATTAATTAATAAAGATTTAAGTCTATCAGTATATTTCTTCTTTAATTCTGGATCATCTAATTTACTAATTAGTTCAATAAGAGCAGATTCTTCTTGATTTTGTTTAGTAAGAACAGTAATTTGTTTAACAGGTTTACAACAAACATCATTACATCCTAATTCTATATTATTATCAGAATCATTACTAGGTGAATGGTAATCAGATGAAGTATTCAGATTATCAGAAGAGGAATCACTAACAGATTGATTTAATTGAAAGATTTCAAATAATTGATGTTTTGATTCATCATTAATTTGAAGTTGATTAACTTTATCTTTTAATTTTTGTTTCTCTTTACACTTATTAGAATAATGACCTTTTTTACCACAGTTATAAAATGTAATATCTTTATTAGATTTAGATTTTGGATGTGATTTTGACTTGTAATATTTCTTTTTTGGTTTAGTCTAAAATTTATCATTTGATTTAGAAGGTGAATAGTTCTTTTTGTATTTATTTGAATATTTGTGTCTATGTTTACTATGTGGTTTCCTACGAGAGGGTGCTACATGAGGTAAACCATATTGTTTACAGAAATTTCCTAATTCATATTTAGCCTTGTGCTTATCTTTTTGAGCTTTTTGACTAAGTTTAAGATCAATACACATTCTTAATCCTTCTTTTTGAATAGTGCTAATTATATCAACATAGGTTAAATTATCATATTCAATTATTCCAGTAGGTTGACTAAGAACATCTCTAATTTTGTGAGCAAATAAATCAGGTAATCCATTAATAAATTTTTCTTTCCAAAATGATTTAGTACGCCTTCTTAACATAACTCTAGAGGTAAAAACATCTTTATACCATCTAAAATCACTTAACGAGGACGTGTCAAAGTTACTAAGTTGATCATGTATGCGAGAATATATATTAGTAGGAGTTCCTATAAAATGTCAAACTATTGTGTAGATTAATGTGTTAACACCATCAGGTACATAATAACCAATATGTTCATCAAAGATAGGGAGATCATTTGCATCTTTTTGATTAGCATGTAAGATTGTTTCATGTTGTTTTGTAGTGAGATATTTTTCCCACCAAGATTTGAGCATACCTAAAAACCAGAGGTTATTAAAGAAGCAATTTCAAAGTTGAGAGTAACCAGGGTAATTAGGTAAATAACTCTTAGCATCCATAGATAAATGATTTAATTTTTGCAATATTTGATCTCCACTTAAACCATCAATATACCAGTCATATAATTTTTTGGCAGAGACAAAAAATTGATTAGCAAGATTATTTTCTTCATATTGGAGATCAGGAGGAGTTGGTCTAGAATACCAATTTTTTGTAAGAGATGTAGGATTAGGTTTAGGATAATGCAATTTGTTGAGCTGTGTAGAGGGTTGGAATTGTCGAGCTAATTGATTAATCTCATTATCGCTGAATCGTAATCGATTGAGTAGAAACAGTTTCTTGTTGATTTAAAACAGTAAGCCCTTGGGAGGGTGAAGTTTGTTCATTGGTAGCTAATTTGGTAAATAGTTGTTCGATAGCTTTTACAACAGATTGATCATTGGTGACTAAACTTTTACGCTTGGAACGATCATCGAAGGTTTATTAAAGGTTGATCGAGAGATTGTTTAGTAGATGTGGTATTAGCGTATCAATCATCTAAATTAGTTTCTATTTTATCTAATTGTTTACCAATTGTTTTTAAACATTGATTAGTATAATTATTTTGTTCAATAATTTTTTAAACTTCAGGGTCAGTGCCAGGCAACTTAAAAGGAGAGGCTGGGACTTCAGAACCTTGGCATTCAATAATTATATCACCATAGGTTAAATTATCATATTCAATTATTCCAGTAGGTTGACTAAGAACATCTCTAATTTTGTATATATATATATCTATAAAATAAAGCAGAACGGATTTTGAAAATATGTTAGACACAATTGTCCTACTAGGACATTTCAATGGTTATGATTCATTTGTCTATTTAGATAGATGGCTGAGATGACCCCCTTAATTTGTTTCTAATTTGTTTCCCGCCCAAACACACTCTTCCCTCTCTCTCCCACGTCTCCTCCCCCTTCCATCTTTATCTCTCTCTCCCTTTCTGTTGCACGTCTCCTCCTATTTCATCCTTATCTCTATCTCCTTCTTTGTTCCTCTTCTTTGTCTCTCCTTTCTCTCCAACTGCAGAAAAATATTTCAGTTTCAGATTTTGCCTTCAAAGGCTTGCAAAGAGCGGCTTCCTTTAACATTATTCCCAGCAGCACTGGAGCTACCAAGGTAGTTATTGAATTATGCAACGATAATGTTGATAGACGTAAAATTGTTGTCTGTATTTGATTTGATTTGATACAGTTTGATTCCTTGACATTGTCTTGGATGGGAACTCTGTATTTTGTTTGTAGTTTACTCCTAATAGTATATGTTTCGTGGTCTTGTGGCCTTCCGAGTTTTAACTGTGGATGTTTCAGTTGTGGACCTCACTGTGAGGCTTGAGAAGGTAGCTACATACCAACAAGTCAAAGATGCTATCAAGTGAGTATTCAAATTTCCTTCAAATTCACCTCATTATGCAGTATATTAGATTTGCATAGTTGTATGAAATTTCTTTGGCTGCCAACTCTTGATTAGCATGTGACGAGGTCTTTTATTCTCTCTTGGTTAATTTCAGGGAGGAATTTGAGGGCAAACTCAAGGGTATTTTGGGGTTCACCGAAGACGATATGGTCTCCACTAACTTCATAGGGGACAGCAGGTAGATTGTTATACTATTTACCATCTTAATACTCTAGCTAATTGTGTTACTTAACAGTTAAATGTTGTGAATTTGAAATATAAAACAAAAAACAGAAAAGAGGATAGGAAATGGAAGCGTTACCAAATGACAATTGTTGTTGAATATTGTGTGTTTCGTGATGAGTTTTATGAGAATTGCAAAATTTTATAATAAATTTGTGAATTTATCAAATTAAAAAATAAATTTAAATAGCGTTAGGATTACAATTGTATTCTAATGTTAACATTATTTACACCGTGCCTTCAGGCACGGGCATACACTAGTATATATATATAATATAAGAATATAAGAATATAAAATTTTAAAATATATTATAATATTTTTCAGTAAAAAAAATATTAGGACAAATATTTAAGATAATTTAATATTTATAATATTTTTAATTTTTAATTTTATTACTTATATTTTTATTTAAATATAATTTTAATATATTTGTTACTTTTATTTAAATTTTTTTTAAATAATGAACTTTTTTTGTTACTTTTAATATATTTTTTAATATTTTTACCTAATTTAATTTTAGTCATGATTATAATTACAAAATTTAAAATAGGGTTTGGGCGATTATTTAAAATTTGGTCGCTAAATCTTTTTCCGACTACAATTCAAGAGTCAAAAGGGCCAAAATCGATTTCGGAGGAATATTTAATTTTCATAAATATATTACCAAAAATAAAGTTTGGTCGAATAAACATTTCGTGGTTTTATTTCCTCCTTCTCTCACTCCCGCCTCACACTTGTGCTTATTTCCATTTCCATTTTGCCTCCTCCGTGCATGTCCTCTATTTCTCTCTCTCTCTCCTATCTCCTCTCGATTTGTTTCCTCCGTATGGCCTCTCGGTTTCCATCTTTCTCTCACTGCTTACATTAGTTTTTGATTGGGTCTCACTCACGATCGCCCTCTTCTCTATAGCTTGTACAAAAATCGCCATCACCGCAAGTTCATCGTGATCATCGATAGTCTCCTCCCGTATGTCCTCCATTTCATCTGCCTCTCCTCTCTCTATATCTCCCTCTCTCTTAGGTCTCTCTCTCACACACACACACACACACACACATACACACACACACACACAAAAATCAGAATGTGAATGCTGGAAATTAGGGCATTGTGATTGAAATTAAAATTTAGGGCAATGCTTGGGTTGAGATGTTTTCGAAATTAGGCCAATGTTATTCAATTTGGGTGTACAATTTACAGAAATGCTGAAATTAGGCCAACCATTTACCATATGCGATGATCTTATATATATAGATTTTTTTTTTCACTATTTTATTTTCTAAGATGGAATTGCTCTATTTGTTCTCTCTCTTCTTCCTTTGCATTTCTTCCCCATCTTCAATACCCCATCACTAACCCTATCCATACCACTTATTTTTCTAAATCTATTTCCAACCCTTTGTAGTTTTACTGAAAATGAGGTATGAGTTTGAGTAAAAAATTATAATATTATGAGGTTTTATATTTCAATGGAAAATTTCAAATTTAAGTCCAAATTGTCAAGTTTTGAGTGGTTGTAGCTAGGAATTGTAGTGAACGATAATTTCAAAATTTTGGATAAAAGCAACTGTGTCAAGCTCTGATTGCATAGAAATTTGAGTAAAAAGGGATGTATCTCCCTTGAATTGAGTCAAAATTAGAGTACAACTAAATTTTGTATAGATGTTAATAAATGAGTGGGTGGAATTTTAACTTACTCAAATTTAAGTTTTCATTCAAGATTTAAGTAATGTTTAAAATGTTTTGACTTAGAATTTTAACTAACTCAAATTTAAGTTTTCACTCAGTGGAGTTAGGGTGGTTGCCATTGTGTAGCCTTTTAGGTTCAATTTAGATCTTATTTTGATAATTTCAATCGTTTATTTTTTAAATTACATCAAGTACAATATATTTATATAAAATTTAATTGACTAACGAGAAATTGGATGATAAGTTCGATTTTAAGGATAAAACTTAATACATATGTGATTTGATTAAAGAACTATTATTAATATCCGATCAATTTGATTTTTTTATATCAATGTTGTACTGATATATTCTAAAAAGTAATCAATTTGAATTATCAAAATAGGGTCTAAAATGAACTCAAAAACCGCACAACGCTATCACAGTATCTCAAGTCCTAACTCACCACTAATTGTTATTACACCTAACAACTCGCTACTCTCGGCGTAAAGCTCATCTCCAGCTCCCTTTCCACTTCAACTCTCAATCATTCATTTTACCAGTTAAACTAATATATAATGAACGGTTCAGATCATGTGTGACTGAAGAAGTGTGTGTGTGAGTGTATGTGTTCGTGTATGACTGTATATATTAAAATGTGTGTATATATGAACTGATCTGTCTATGAGTCATGTTATGCTCTATGTAAGAGATGGTTGGGTACTAGGACACTTTTTGCTGATTTGTGTGTATGAACAATGCAAAGTTGCCAAGTTATAATGATAAATCACTCTCACATGAGCTATGCATTTATTTTTTTTAAATGCATCTGTAACTGAGGATTCACCAAACAAATACGTAATGAGAGGCAAGGAGAGCGATTCATCCAAGCAGCTATATTTGTAGATTTATTGGTTACTAAAATTGTGGTATTCCACAATTTCAAAGGGCCTCCAATCAAAAATTATTTGGTGTTTTTTAAGCGTTGCTTCATACTAAAAATTCATTTTACACTTTTTTTTTTTGTTTGGCTAAAAGAAAATGATTTGTAAATATATATAATTTATAAAATATATCGAGACTGATGTGTGAATAGTTTTCTTTTATTTTATTTTATAAATTATAGAATAATAGTAAATGAAGAAATCATAATAAACTATATCATTTTATATAAAGGTAGTATTCATAATAAAATGGTTTTGATTATTTTGATATATCATTCTATTATTGACCATATGGTTTCACTAGTACTAGTGCTCTACTAGTTGTGCTATCTAGTGGTCCAAAATTACGGGTCATTTCTTAAATTAACTTCCATAATTACGCATTGTTTTAGAACAAATCATGTCATAAAGTTCCACCCTAAAAGAGATTTATGTGACAAGCCAAACAAAGGAATGAAAAACAACATAATCTATCTCAACTTGAAATGCGTGTTCTCATTTGTTCCTCGCTAATCTTTGTGTGAGTTGTAGGTGACAAAATGGACAAGAGTTGGATGACGATAAATAATAGGCTGACAAGTAAAGAGTATCAACGAGGGGTGAAATCATTCCTTGATTTTGCTACGGCAAATTTAGGCGTAGAGGATGAAATTAGGTGTCCATGTGTCGATTGCATTAATGGCACAAAATATAGCAGACAAGTTGTGTGGATGCACTTGATCCAAAAGGCATGGCATCTTCATATCTAACTTGGGTGCATCACGAGGAACATGTTCCCGTGTCTCGTCCTAGTGTATCAAATGACCAATGTGGAGGTAGTGGCGAATGTATGACAGATATCGATGATCCACCCATGGATGAATTGCCTATTATGTTGGAAGAAATTTACGTGAGTGGTCTTATGGATGATCATACCGACGAGGAACCTAATGGTTTGGAGAGGGAGGATTTGCATAAGTTCACTAGGTTATTCGAAAATGCAAAACGCAAAGTTCACCCAACATGTGAAAAGTTTTCTGTGTTATCATTCGTCATTAAGATGCTTCATGTGAAGGTGTACAACAAATGGAGCAACAAGTCATTCGATATGGTTATGCAGGTATTCAAGGACATTCTACGCATGTGATCCAACAGCCCATGGCCACTTTATGATGCTAAGAAGTTCTTACGTGACTTGGGTTTGGGATATGAAACAATTCATTCGTGCAAGAATGTTTGGGCACTATTTTGCAAGGAGAGTGCTAATTTGGAGAAATGCCCTACATGGGACGGGTGTAGGTACAAGGTGAACGATGATAGTGGTAAAAAAATTCCACACAAGGTATTGCGTTTCTTTCCTTTAACACCGAGGTTGAAAAGCCTTTATATGTCAAAAAACTCAACCGCAGATATGAGATGGCACAAAGAGAAGCGAGTGGATGATGACATATTAAGGCACTCACCGATTGGGAATCATGGAAGGACTTTGATAAGCAACATCCGACGCTTCGATGACTCTCGAAATGTAAAGCTAGGGCTGGCAACAGATGGTTTCAATCCATTTGGGAATATGAGCACATCATATAGCATGTGGCCCGTAATCTTAATGCCTTACAATCTCCCACCGTGGAAGTGCATGAAAGACCCATATTGCATGATGTCATTGCTTATTCCTGACGCTCGCACTGGAAGAGACATTGATGTTTACTTGCAACCACTAATAGAAGAATTGAAGAATTTGTGGGAGCATGGTGTGCAAACATATGATGCATCGAACGGGCAAATTTTTAGAATGCATGCGCAAGAATGTGGACCATAAATGACTTCAAGCAGACGGTAACATGTCGGTGGAGTACAAAGGGTTACTTGGCTTGCCCTAATTGTAATAATAATGCATCGCCCAGGGATTACAAAGTAAAATAGGGTATATGGGTGCTCGTCGCCACTTGCCTGAGAACCACACTTGGCGAACAAGTAAGCTCTTCAATGGTCAAACGGAGTATAGGTCCAAACCTTTGGACTTATCGGGGGGCCAAATACTAGAGCAAATTGATTCTGGGACTTACAAGTCGTATGGAAAGCACCCACAAAATCGAAAACGACAAAGGAATGAACATCAAAATTTGAATTGGAGCAAGAGAAGCATTATGTTTGACTTGCCCTATTGGAAAACGTTGAAGCTTCGACACAACCTTGATGTCATGCATATTGAGAAGAACATATGTGACAATGTCGTTGGGACACTTTTGAGCGTAGATGGAAAGAACAAGGACACGGACAAAGCACACTTAGATTTGGAGGACATGAAAATACATAAAGAGTTACACTTGAAGAGGCGTTCTAATGGGTCCTTTGAGAAGCCTCCCGCATTGTACACATTGTCGATGAAAGAGAGAGAAGGCTTTTGTGATTTCTTGAAATCAATGAAGTACCCTGATGGCTATGCAGCAAATATCTCCAATTGCGTGACCGCTCAAGCTGGAAAATTATCTGGCCTCAAAAGTCATGACAGTCATGTCCTTATACAACGACTTCTTCCAATTGGGATGCGTGGCTACCTTAATAAAGAAATCGGAACGACACTTTTTGAGTTAGGAAATTTCTTCAAACAATTGTGTTCAAAGACATTGAGGCGTTCAGATTTGCATAAATTGGATGAACAAATCGTACTCATACTTTGTAAGCTTGAGATGATTTTCCCGCCGGCTTTTTTCGATGTCATGGTCCACTTGGCAATTCACTTGCCTCGAAAGGCTATGCTTGGAGGCCCAAAGGTAATATCGATGGATGTACCCAATTGAGAGGTATTAACTTAGCCCTCAGATATCACAAATTTGTTAACACTTTATCACGATATAAATATTGCAAGATAACATTATCATCGGCTTGCAAAATTAGGTTGCTTGGCCGCCTAAAAGGGTTTGTGGCCAACAAAGCTCATCCTCAAGGTTCTATTGTTTAGGCTTACATTTCCAAAGAATGTACAACATTTTGTTCAATGTATTTGGATGGAGTGGAAACATTGTTTAACCGCCCGTAAAGGAATTATGACATGGGTGACCGTGGCCTGTGGTTGGCGGTATTCACTCAAACTGACGCCCCTTTGGTCTAATGACAAGGGCATCCGATGTGTCCCAAGCTGAACATGGGTTGGCTCATTGGTTTGTCCTACACGATAGTTATAAGTGGATAAACACGAGAGTATGAATCCTTCAAACGATTTATAATGTTTTTGTTATAAATTGATTAGTCTTTATCTTAGTAAATAGTTTTTGAATCGCATTTCTTGTAACTAGGAGCACAAGAACTTGTTACACCAAAGAGCCTATGCTCGACATCGAAAATGCACATCGGAAAGAATTTCCTAAATGGTTCAAAGATCATGTAAGCTACTATTCTCATATACTACCATAGATCGTATTACGTAAATGTCACGCATGCTAGTAAAATGACACATGTTCTTCATGTAGATGAATGAATTATGAGCCAAGTTTCCCAAGCAACCGATGATATGTGGTCATTAGCCAATGGTCCTAGTGGCTTAGTAAACACATATTCAGATGTATTTGTAATGATGTCCGTTATCATACTATCAACCGTGACAACCGCCGAAAAGTCGTAATAGTGGATTAGTCGTGGAAGGGGAGCATGAAGGGCAATTGATACACTTCTATGGACACTTGTGCAGAGTGTGGGAACTGAACTATTTGTTCAGACGTCGGATTGTATTGTTCCAATGTGAATAGTTTAACAGTGGTAGTAGTAGAACTATGCGTGTAGAACCACATTTCACAACAGTTGATGTAACAAGTCGATGGTACAAAGATGACTCATTTGTATTACCAAGTCAAGTTGAACAAGTATTCTATGTTAATGACACCAAATTAGGTACCAATTGGAGAGTCGTTGAAAAGTTCCAACATCAAGGAATTTGGGATATGCCAGAGATGGATGTCGTACAACCTGATGATGTGTTCCAACAAGAAGAAACCACCGAGGTCGTACCTGCTATGGCTATTGATGATGATGTGGTTTTGCGTCGAGATGATATTGAATCTAAAATTATTCCCATGGAAGTTTTGCAATCTGTCAGAGGGGTAGAAGCCAAGGGTGTTACAGATGATGCCTTCATCTGTGATGATGAAGATGGATTAATGAGGGAGGGTGACGACACAGACGAAGAATATGACCTACAAAGTGATTTTGATACAGATGTTGATGTCGAATCTTGATGTATATCATGCTTTAGTTCATGCCATAATTTGAGGTGTAGCTTGATGTTGTCCGTAATGAAGTGGAGGTATTTTTGGTGTATCTTTGGTAGTGAAGTTTATGGTGTAGCTTTGGTATCTAGTCATTGCCATCGTGTCAAGTATAATGTTTTCTCGAGGAGGCCCGGAGTACATTCTCCGAGCCGCTATCAAATGGTTGGCCCATCAGAATGTGGTGTTTTGTTGACCGCCGCCAAATGGAAGGGTGCCGAATCGCTGCATTGTGGTGTTTTGTTTTTGTCTTGCTATTGGTGATGGAAGGGTGTATTGATCCGTGTGTTATGATCGATTGTGAGGGATGGGTCGCTGCACCTCGAATGTAATCAAGGGTGCATTTTGTTGGAATGCATCTGATATAGGAAGCTCTGAGCTGGTCTGCATTTGTTTGGCTGCAGCTATGCTGGTATGGCTGGTATAGCTATAAAGCTGGTTTTGTCTGGTTGCAGCTCTGTTTTGCAATGGGTTTATGTTGTGATGCTACTATGTGGATGTTGTTGGGTTCAAGTTTGGGGCTGCCTCTGCTATGTTTATGCTTTGTTGTTGGTATTTCATGGTTTTGTAGATAGACTGATCAATTTTGGCTGGTATCTGCTGGTAGTTGTTCTGTTAAATGTTGCTGCAGGATAATGGGCCTTGTGCTTTTCTCGCCGCTTTTTCTATGCCGGTTTATCCGGTTTTTCTTTTGTTTTTGTTGGTTTTCATCAATCGGAGCTTGAGCTTGTGTTAGTTTTGAAGCTCCTCTTTATTGATGTACTGCTCATCCTTCGTATGTTCTCATCAATAAAGAGTTTGGTTTTATAATAAGAAAATCCGTCCGCCTATGAATCGAAATCTGAAATCACTCTTAACTAATCTGCCTATGAATCAAAATTTGGAAATCTGAAATCACTCTTAACCGATCCGCCTATGAATCAAAATCTGAAATCACTATGAAATCAAAAATGTGGAAATCAAAATTCAAAATTCTATGACATTCGCTATGTTTTTGTTTTTTTTTCCTTTCTAAGTAACAAGCATTACTCAGCTTGAGCACCCTACCGAATCATTAATTTGCATTCTTTTATGGTATTCAAGTAAGATATTCTGGTATTCAAGGTCTTGCATTCAAATATGTCATTTTGCATTCTTTTTCCATAATTGAGCAATTTGAAGATGTGCCACAATTGAACCTTTTATGGTAGTTTCACTAATGACTTATATGTTTTCTTCCTTAGCAGAGAACATATCTATGTTCTTCATATATGCCTAAACATAGTAGCTTTGGTGGTAATCTTGAGACTGAGGTATTACTTTCGGTAGACTTGTTTTTGATAGGTTCTGTATTGAGGTTGCTAGGAAATAATTTCAAAGGTTGTGTTTAGATTATAAATTTATATATGAATTTGTTGAGAGAAATAAAAAAAACATAAGGAATGTGAATGACTTTCTATCCACAATTTTTTACTTAAATTTGTGATTCAAATACATTCTGAGGATATTAAGATTAAGGATAAATTATAAATATATTTCTTAAAATTTGTTTAAAATATTAATTACTTTATGTGGTTTAGAAAATTACATCACTCTTTCAAATTTCTAATCGTATAAAAAATGACTTCTTTTATTAAGCTTGCATAAAATATTAATTGCCTCTGTCATTTTGAAATTCTATCTTGCTTATTAAAGTAATTAATAATTTTAATAATGTCAAAAATATATTTTAATTAATAGTTTCGTTAACTTTATTGTTGTATAGAAAGATAGTTAGAAATTTAATTATTTCGGTTAACTCTGTTAAATGATAACACAAGCTCTTTGAATGCAAAGATATTCTGGTATTCAAGGTCTGATAAATGTCAAAAATATATGTCAAACTAAGTTTCAGTGTATTACACCAAATCATTGGCTACTTAGCCCTTTTCCAACTACCTTTAATGGAAGAACAGTCTATGAGACCTTTCTTTGTTGTGCCTTCATTATATGCATTGACTAACCAGTGAATTATCAAAGGATCCAACCTATTGATATGACAGGTATTATGCTCTTCAACCCTTGTGATTACACAATTGAAAAGTGACCACATGCATTGTTCCTCACATGGATGTAGATTAATATAAGTGATTCTGCCAATGTTTAGACCTGTAACTCGATAATTCTCATAAAAATGCAGGGGAAAAATTAACCAAATCAGACCCTAGCAATGGTGACATAGTGATTTTGATCTGCTGTATGTTGGCTGAGTCAGTGCTTATCTTTCTCTGTAAAGATGGAGTTCTTATGCTAGGTTCTATTTTCTTGTAGGTTGACAATGCATAATGCTGCTTTTGAACTGTAGTGGTGTGGTTTTGGGGTCACCTATAAGGTTGGTTTTGTGAATTGTGCACTTTACATACTTTGACTATATTTGTTTGGTAGCACCCACAAAAAAATTATGTCATTTCCATTAAGCAGTCAGTGCTTGTTTCTCCAGAATGCAACACTGCATCTCTAGTTTTTGTCACTCGTAAAGTAGAACTTGCATCACTCCGTTCGCCATCATAAGAACAAAGATCAGTATCTTCAACATTTGAAATGAAGTCCTCAAAATATTTCTCTGCCTCTTTGGTTAATCGCTTAGACACCCTATTTCTGTCATTACTCCTCTGAAAATTTTTGGAAACATTTTAAGTAAATAGAATAGTAAATTATCTGTAACCATATCAACTAATTAACATAAGCATACTGCATTTCAGCACAGCTGGAGATTGAGAACCATACATTCTAGCTCGTGATGGTTTTTCTGCACTGGCAGAGCTCTTTGGATCAGGAAGCAATTCTCTCACAATCTTAGACAGCTCCTACCAGGTCTTCTTTATGCTTCTCCGACTGAATTTTTTAGTAAACTCCATGTTTACTACTTGAAGTTCTCATAAAAACAGTGCTTAAAAAATCAGCAGAAGAACAGCATTATAACAAAACTATCCGTAATTTTCTGTTTTGTATGTGATTCTTGAATTGTCCTTGAAAATTTTGTCTTCTTTTAGCAGACTGATGATCTAGCTCAAAAGAACACACTTCTCATTTTCAAGTTGCTTCCTCTCATGATTGGTTACTTTTCCTTGTCTGTCCCATCAGGACTGTCAATTTACTGGTGAGTTTTAGCTAGCATTTTTTCTACCATTATGATCCACCATCTTATGTTACATTCGGTGTCCTTTTTGTATCTCTAACTGCCATTGCACATGATAATCATAGAAAAGTTCATGCATGTGGCCAGATCATACACACCAGGGTAGTATAATCAGTATTGACGGTTATATAGAGTTGCCTAAAACAGAGATACATATTTATTGAGTTATTGTTATAAAAAATAAGGTGCCACTATGTATAATATCAAGAAATGTAGCAAAACATGGAGTTTTTCGTTGATAACTTGAGGGAAAGTTCACAGACAAGTACTTCATAATTAAGGTCCAATTATTTCAATCAACATGCAAACATGATGTGTTGAGTATAAAGCATCAATTATAGGATTTTTAATTCAATAACCATTTACTAGTTGCTATTGCGGTAAACATTTGGATTACCACAAGTTTCAATATTCACTCAAAAAAATATGTCTGAACATTTAGTTGATATCTATAACCTATCTATTACTAGTAGCTCATTAGTTGATAGTTTCTATATTCTGGGAACTCACATATACCTTTGACAAAGAATAACCCTAATTCACCTTAGTTGCAGAAGATGATGTTTAAGTGGTGCTTTAAATTCCATTTTAACAAGTGTGCTTTCCCTTCTTTTTCATGAAAGGCAACAACTCAGTTAGCAATACTGTTAACAGGTAATCATTTTAGTAATTAACTATTTTTGTTTGTTTGATTGTTAGTTCATTTTTAGTTGCTAACTGAGTACCTCTTCTTTTATTTTCTTTTTATTTATTTTATTTTATTATTTTTTTTGTGGGGGATTTGTTGCGGAATGATGAAACATTGTAGGGTCAGATGACTGAAAGCAGGAATTTAACCCACCACAATAAAAGAACATGATTATATGAAAAGCAATTACCACTTCCAGAACTAGCATTTAAAAAAGAGAATAGTTCAAAAAGTTGAGATTAGGTACCCATGAATGTTATATTCCCTTCAATCTTTTCTTTTTTCTTTTTGCTTTGAGCCATGATTTTCTTCTCTCACTCTCAGTATAAATAAACAGAAGACAATTCTATAGCTTTATCTCATTGCATCAATACTAATTTACCATGCTTTGCATGCCATATTCTATTTGTCGGCCTTTTTTTTTTTTTTTTTTTTTCAATTGATGACTCTCACAATGTTGGGGTTTATGAATAACAGTAAAGAAAGACTGCAGTAAGAAGTCACCAGCTGGAAGAAAGTAGATGAAGAAAAAATTGCTTTTGTGGTCCACAAAGTGGGGTTCAGTCAGTACATAATTAGCTTTTGTGGTCCACAAAGTGGGGTTCAGTCTATTGAAGTTTTCATTTCAATTTTCTAAGGAAAAAAATATGGTCCACTCCATAGGTTGGATGGGTATTTAGCTTCGAAGTTTCAATCAATATGGTATTCACACACATGATGTGTGTAAGAGGTCAGCAGGCAAGAAAACATCAACAGCAGGCAAAAAAATATGGTCCAGTCCATAGGTCAGCAGGCAAGAAAACATCAAAAATCTAGAAATAGCAAATAGTAAAATACTCATCAACAAAGAAGAAACATATCACTAAACAGATCAGCAAACAGTTCAAGGTCGGTTAACTTATCCCTTCTCTCCCGTTTTTATATAACAGTTAGATGCCCTGATGTGATCCATTCCTTATTCTTCTAGCTTGAAAGTGCAATAATCAAGCATTATTTGGGTGTACCCTTTTTCTGTGCCGAAGTTTTATTTATTTTTATTGTTTTTGTGTAATTTAGTTCATGTATATCATGCTAAATCATGTAATTAAGCATGTATTAGTTAAGTTAGTTCATGCCTTCTAAATTATTTTTGTCTAATTTATTTTAAAGCAGGCATATCATGCTTTATAGTGTTACTTGTGTTATTGTAGATTGGAAAATGGTTCCTGGCTTAAAGACTGGTTGGCTTCGGAAGAAGACACTCACGCAGCCAGAAACAGACTCGCCAGCTGCTATTTCTTTAGGATCACCCATTGCTCCATCTCCTGTTCTCCTCGTTCGAAAAAATGTGGGACCATCTCAGTATGTCACTAGCCAACCAATGGTTGATTCTGATGAGACACAAGCCCTATCCGAAACGCAGCGGAGTGGCGTAGGTAAGATTAAAGTGTATCAAATTTGTCAATTACCACATGCCATTGCCATTGTTTTTTTGTAGCCAATTTTTAGCCAATTTTCATGTTGTTATGTTGTTAACAGGGACTTCGAAGCCCCTATGTGTACGCAGGCCGACACTTGGCAAAGGCATACAAAAAATAATTAGAGCCAAGAAAGGAGAAAAATGTTATGTTCACATCAATCGTGAGTTGAATGCAATGACTGGCAATTATGCCACTCCAGCAACTAACAAGTTAGGAATTCAAATTAGAACCTTGTGCCCTTTGAAAGATGTGAAGTCATGGCTGGATCTTGATGAGACTACAAAAGCTGCCGTCCAAGGAGTTCTTGTAACTAATATTACTTGTCCACAAGATGTAATTGTATTATGTATGCTAATAAGAAAGACTAATATTTAATGATTACAATTTCAATTTGTTTTGCTTGTAGGACAAGTTTCAAATTGGAGACGATTTCCACAATGACTTACAAGCACAAGAGATTGTGAATAAGAAGGCCTATGGGTTGTACAAAGATTGGAGGTACACCTTGAAGCAAGAGTTCGAATTGTTAGAGGGACTTCCACGTGATGAGATCTATGCTCATCCGCCCGTAGGGGTGAGTTTAGATAATTGGAAGCATTTGATCGATGTGGCATGGCAAGATGCATCTCACCAGGTAAAATAATAGACTAGATAGAGTACATACATCTATGTGAAAATGTGATATGCCTTAATATTTACCAATAAATTGTTTATCTGCTTGACTTATTTTTAGAAACGGTCAAAGGTTGGCAAGGGTAATAGGAGTCAATTGTCGCATAATCATACCAATGGGTCTCGCTCATTTCCTATCGTAATGGTCGCTATGGTGAGTTCGATTTTTTTTAAACTTGAATCCATTATATGTTGTTTGGATATGAAAAATGTTATGTTGTGATACATATATATATATATATATATGTTAAACTCTGTTAGTAAACATCTACTGTCTGCAAAAAATTTGTCTGGAAAAAATCATAATGATACCCTTGCCACATGTTTGCATTCTAAATCTTTCACACTATACTCTGCTTTTCATTCAAATCTATCTCGCAAAATCAACTATAACGCCCCAAATCTAAACTATACTGCTTTCACTTAAGATTATTAGTCTTGTAGCTCTATTTGTTTTAGATTTAAGTTAATACATTCAAAGAAAACAGATATTCTCAGACATACACATGTTATAATACACATAATTTGAAGTGATTATAAGTGGCTATCTCAAAAATCTGCTTGCAAAAATTGTTGGATGTAATCTGCTTGAGAAAATCAACAAATGTGTTCGCAAAAATCATGGAAAATATAAATCATAATGATAATCTTTGAATTAACTAGAATATCGCGCATCTATTTCCAAATCGCTACAAATCTTCGATAATCTGGCAAAGAAATTGCTCAAATCATTCAAAGAATTTGTTTAAAAATCTGTTAATGAAAATTTGTCTATTTGGTGCATAAAGTGTCATTGATTTATACGTTGATGTGTTAACAAGTAGCAAAAGATGGAGAGTTGGATTTCCCAAAGTTCTATGAGGACAACCACACTTCAAAGAAAACGAATGACTGGATCCATCCGAAATGCCGTGAGCTGCATGCAAGTATGTGACAAGGAAATATATGTATTCAATATTTTCTTGTACTTAGTACCCAATAATACATATATATTGCCAAAGTTTTTTTCGTCTTATTTATTTGCAATGACATCAAGAGATGGTCAATGTACAAGCGGCTGCCATCGAGTCGGGGACCCCATTGACACAAGAGGAGATTTCAAGGCAAGTGCTTGGACAGAAGAAAAGGTACTTGCTTGGATTTGGGAGTGGCCCACAACCCTCTACCATATTTGCAACACGAGCACACGATAAGGACATGAAGGCAATGCGAGCTGAGGTGGAGGCACTTCGTGAGGAGCGGCAAAAAGATCTTGACGAGTTAATGAAAGAGCGAGAGGAACGCGAGAGATGTTACAATGAGCTGTTGAAAGAACGAGAGAAGCGCATTCAATTATCCAATGAGATGTTGAAAGAACGGGAGGAGGGACAAAAGGCAAGGGAGGAGACAAATACAAAGGTCAAGCATCTTAATAACGTAGTTGCCAAACTGTCACAACTCTTGGGAATCTAAGTTGGGCATCCGACGTTTGTTTTTTGTTAAGAACAATTTCATTAATGTCACACTTACTTTGTTTAAATATGTTCCCTTGAAGAGTTGAAAATGTCATCAATTTTGGAGTTATTTAGGGTTTATGATTTCTTGTGTAGTTACTAGAGTTTGGTATTGAGTTTTCTTAACAATGAACTTGTATTTAAAATATGTACTTGATTAAGATTAACTATAGTAGAAACATGTTAAAAAAACATAGCGAATTTCAATCTTCGTTTAGAGTAACATGTAAATTTCAACAGTGGTATTTTGAATAGTAACTCGAACCACTGTTTAAACGTAATGGTAACCTTCCCGGTGACAAATGTGACATGTAGGGACAGACGGTACGTAAATAGCACACCTACATTGGGAATTAGAGTTGAAAATGTCATAAACTTTGTTTTAAAAGGGGTTGGGGCAAAAATGCAAAGTAGCCCCCGAAACACTATTTTCTCATAATAGGAAGCTTCTCGGTGATAAATGTGACATGTAGGGACAGACGGTATGTAAATAGAACATCTACGTTGGGAATTAGAGTTGAAAATGTCATAAACTTAGTCGAAAAAAGGGATTCGGGGGGCGAAAATGCAAAATAGCCCCCAAAACACTGTTTTCTCGTAATGGGAAGCTTCCCGGTGATAAATGTGACATGTAGGGATAGACGGTACGTAAATAGGACACCTACGTTGGGAATTAGAGTTGAAAATGTCATAAACGTAGTCAAAAAAAGGGGTTCAGGGGAAGAAAATGCAAAGCAGCCCCCGAAACACTGTTTTCTCGTAACGGGAAGCTTCCCGGTGATAAATGTGATATGTAGGGACAGACGGTACGTAAATAGCACACCTACGTTGGGAATTAGAGTTGAAAATGTCATAAACTTAGTCGAAAAAAGGGATTCGGGGGGCGAAAATGCAAAATAGCCCCCGAAACACTGTTTTCTCATAATGGGAAGCTTCCCGGTGATAAATGTGACATGTAGGGACAGACGGTATGTAAATAGGACACCTACGTTGGGAATTAGAGTTGAAAATGTCATAAACGTAGTCGAAAAAAGGGGTTCGAGGGGCGAAAATGCAAAGCAAATTTCAAACACTGTTTTTCATAACGGAAGCTTCCGGTGATAAATGTGACATGTAGGGACAGACGGTACGTACATAGTACACCTACGTTGGGAATTAGAGTTGAAAATGTCATAAACTTAGACGAAAAAGGGGTTCGGGGGGTGAAAATGCAAAATAGCCCCCGAAACACTGTTTTCTCATAACGGGAAGCTTCCTGATAAATGTGACATGTAGGGACAAATGTTACGTAAATAGGACACTTACGTTGGGAATTAGAGTTGAAAATGTCATAAACTTAGTCGAAAGGGTTCGGGGCTTAAAATGCAAAGCAAACTAAACACCTGTCAGAACGAGAAGCTTCCTATGATAAATGTGACATAAGCCTATAAAGAACCCATAAGCATAGTGAGTTTCGTCCCCATAAGCCTATAAAGAACCCAAGGCATTACTCATTCACAAATGTAAGCATATCTACATCTATAAACCCACTAATTAGTTTCTTCTTTAAGGAAATCGTTTCCAAAATTTCAATGAGTATATCGAGAAAATTAGAATCTTTTATGAAGAAAAAGACCATATTAATTTCCATCCATGGAGGTCACAAAAACACTGAACTAACGTAACTGGAAGCTTCATGGAGGTCACAAAAGCAGCATAGTGAGTTTTATGGATACCAGACAAACTCTAATGATGGGTTCTCTTACATTTTTATAACAAATAATTTTTGGATGAAATGGTAAGTACACCCAAAATTTCTGTAATTTTGTAATAGCTACACAATTTACTTTCACATTTAAGTACTAAAATTTACTTAGATAGATTTAGAGATTCAAAAGCTAAAACAAGAACTCATGATGGGTCCATGTTTGGATGTCTTGCATTAGTTAATAGATATTACTGTCCTTGTCTTTTAATGTTTGAAATTATTACGACATATATGTCGTCCAAAAGTGCCACTACATGCACCGAACTAATGATTTTTTCCCCCTTTTTTGCAGATGTTTTTGGACATACACATGTCGCTAGGCTTTTGTTGACCAGTAGCCGAGGCTATTGTTTTTATATCTCTATTCCTATATATAGTGGTTTGTACAAAATATTTTTTGGTAGAGTAAATATCACTAATTTGGTAGAAATTAACATAGCACGTGATACAAAATAGTTTTGTGGCAAAGATGTAATATAATTTTTGTTGTGGTACGGTTGTAGGTGCACAATTAATTTGGTTATTCCAAAGATATGTATGGAATTAAATTATTGACGGGATTAGACTTGGTTCTTATGAAATTTGTAATATATATATATATATATATAAGTGGACGCTCGATATTAATTTTTGGATGGTTGAACCGAAATGTGTGTAATCGTTGTTGAATGCTTGATAACATATTTACCGCTGATGGATTATATTGTTTATACAGGTATAGGTGTAGACGCCCCTAACGCCCGGAGGATTAAGTCCTCTGCTCGCTTTTGAAGTCTACTACAATTCGACTCAAATTGTCACTTCTTAATCAACCAAAGAATCCAACTCGCAAATCGCTTTTGAGAAAAAACAAATTTTGAAAAGAAGTGCCAAACATGGATCGCTTTTGCGATACGTAGTCGCCACCTAAATATTTTTAAAATGGGAAATTTAGGAAACCCCGACTCGTCAAGGCCACGGTCCGCTATCACCGGTTGTCTTGGCTCGAAGCTTGGGTACGATCGGAAGGTCACTATGAGCATTCCTTTCGCCTCGTCCAAGACCGCCTCTACTAACCGTGATATGTGATATTGAAGTCATTACATGCTATTATTACAATTATTAGCCTAGAATTACTATGTTGTGCGGACAGCAAAGAAGTATAGACTAGATTGCCTAATTTGGAAACAAACATTGCATATCCGCTCGCTTTTGAAAGCTTTTGGAATTTGCTACCGCAAGTAGGCTAAAACACTAATTTCAACGAAGTTTTTCCAACTCAAACTGCCACGCCCTAACCCGCCCTAAAAGGTTTGGGCATGACCTACTGTAAATGCATGTAATTATATATTTTTTTTTACTTGTCAAAATTCACAAGGGCACCTCAACATTTTGTCATATTGCCGCCAAATACAACATAGGGGTTGGCTTGATAATTTGCCACATTCACCCAAAATTTTATCACAGACGTGTTTTTCTTATTCTTAAAGATAGGATGTTGATTCTTACAAGAACTCATCACATTACCAACAATTTACTTGGTGGTTAGCTATTGCTTTGTCAAGATTATGTGGATAGACACGGATTATAGGCGGGTTCCTTATGTTATTCGACCTCCTTATACGAAGCCCCAAGGGCGACATGTGTTCGACATAAACAAAGCAGGATCGATCACAAATTATGTATAACAAGCAAATTTGAAACATAACGACGATATTTCTTATCATATCATGTCGTTAGGGTATACTTAACAAAATAAATAGTTCACATTTTAATGAGTCAAATTTTTGCTTTCATGCAAATTTTAAAAATTTCGTCCCTACGTAACACAACAGAATCTAAACTTCGATTGACAAAATCACAAATCCCCATTAAACATGCCGATTCATAGTTAGCATACCAATAATATCAAAACTAAAATGAGATAATAATATCGGAAAACAATTCAGAACTATGTATTAAATATCGTTCGAACCTAAAAACAAAAATCATTAACATAACATATTCCCAATTCCATTTGTTTCTGTTCGAATTCACATTGTCATGCAGAACGGTTCGCACCTGAAGGCTTTCACAATCCTAAACCGTGAACTCATATAAACAGGATGTAATGTGGGTGAAATTCCTCATGTCGTCCAACCATTCTTTATAAGAAATCTTGGTCACGGATTATCGATTATACATAACAAAACATATTACAGGTTTCAAATTTTCGTAAACAAACCCTTCAGTCCCTCAGACATTGACAATAAATGTGTCGGCTCACAAATTCGTAGTGTTTACATCTTATTCCAAAATCAGAAGTCATAGTACTTGAACAAATCGATTCAATGTCAATCTTCACATGTCCAAACATAACTAATATGTATATCATTCCCTTATTTCGTGAACTATCAAGAGGAACAGATATAATCAATTATTTCCTTACATATTTATAAGAGTCTCTCTATACCTAACTTCTTATCACAGTCAGTCCTTCTCAACACATTACAGAACGTCATGCAAAACTTATTCTTGTTAGCACCCCGCAGGTTTGAACATTGCTATAATACAGTGAACGTGACTATACTGCGAAATGCACATATTGTATATATTATCTGGTTTACTCATTAAGTTGTAGGAATAATCCATATTTAATGTGTGAGCCATTCAGCTGAACAGGTGTTAGAAGGCACAATGGTTGTTATATCAATCCATCAATAACAACCAATAACATAAAAGTGTACTTCATTGTGGACACATAAATTATCTTACCAATAACTCAACTCTTACCCCACTTCTACCGCAACTTTGTTGATCCAATTCCACCGCTTGTTTATACAGCCTACCAACAATTTTTTTTTTTCCAACGGAGGTAGGATCCTTGTCCTTATTCTCGCCACAATCAACAATAACCATTATACAAGAGACACAATTCACAATTGTTAGCCTTACCGTATACTTAACGCTGCTATCAATCATCCGTGATACTTTCAGGTGTCATGCAAGATGCCTAAAGCTTTTCTAGACATCCTAGAGCTCAATGGATCCGTGTGTGAGATAGCAACTCGTGCTCGATACCACTTGTCACGCCCTAACCCGCCCTAAAAGGTTTGGGCATGACCTACTCGTAAATGCATGTAATGACCTATAATAATTGATTTTTGGGGCTTAAAGTGAAGCAGTAAAATTAGAACAACATTCGGATACATCCATTGAGCAACTACCAAAATGCCAGGACCATCTTGAAATTTAACTTACAGTAAATATTTACATGAAATTAGGTTACAGATACGTCTATAAACCCAGCTCAGACTTTAGATATACAAAACATTAGGTACAATAACCTTGACCAACCACATATGGGTACAAAAATACATAGACACTCATGCAAGGGTTCCTTTAGGTGCCTGGTTATCCTTATGCTGACAAAAATGCAATTGCTAGAACGGATCTCCAAGCTGGCTTCCTACAGAAATCAGACAAAATTACAGAATGAGATAAGCTCAGTGAATATTAGTACTTAAACAATTAAATCATATCGCGAGTGATTTGCATCAACTCAAGTACAAAAGTAATACTGTTTTACCTTCTGACTCTTGGCCTATTACCTAATTTTTAACAGATTGACCTATTGGCCCAACTTTATCGATTGGCCTTTCAAATTTCAGATAGCCTTACAAGACACAATGTAGCCTTCTAAGACACAGATAGCCTTTCTAATACACAGATAGCCTTTCAAGACAGTAGCCTTCTAAGATAGGTCGCCTTTCTAAGACATGAGATAGCCTTCGGCACAGTCGCCTTTCTAAGCACACAGATAGCCTTTCAAGACATGTGTAGCCTTTCTAAGACACAGATAGCCTTTCGCACAGTAGCCTTTTACACACGTAGCCTTTCAAGACGCAGATATATCGTAAATATACGTAAATGTGCATGGACTCAAGAGGTGGCTCAGACGATTCTAGAGGTGGCTCCCACTAAAGTGTAGCACTTAGTTCTGACAAAGACTTTGCTCCACACCAGAAGTCAATAAGTTTCATCATGTCATATCATAAACAAAACGAGTATCATAGCGGAACAACCGTAGTGTCATCAAAACAGACTAGCCTTACAGCCATATAGAGACACATAGTTTCTTTTTATCATTTAGAGGAGTTAGCATATTTAAGTTACTTATCACAAAGTGCCAACAACATCCATTAATTCCAAGGGTACATAAATACTATAGTATCATAATGTACCCACATTTCACTTGCTTATTATCATGAATCAATGTCCTTAATTTGCGGATAACAGTATGTGCATTCGATCCATCAAAATAGTTGCCTCGTAATAATAGGAAATAATACCAGTTGCTTACAGCTAACAGAAAGTGAATATGTAATATAGACAGAGCAGAATAATTCCATAGTTACACCACTGTATGTAGCTTTTTCAATGTTCACACGTATTTCCATTTGAAGTGAAATCACTTACAAGGATTAGAGCGTTATAACAGAAAGTAAAATGTACATATAGCGTACTATTACTCACAGTGTTGTAGTGGCGTACTAGTTCCTTCTGGAGTGTGCCCTGTACACCACATGACTGATAAATTAGTATTCTTTCCTTTTTAAATTCTTAGGAAGTCAATTCATGTGTTATCATAATTGTATGAATTTATAACTATCATAAATTCATCGAAAATTATTCTAAAAGTACCAAAGAGTTCGCACGAAACCGAACAAACACATTTTCTTGTCACAAAACAGCCTCCGCCGAAGCGCTAATTTGTGCACTCGAAAGACAAGACAATGCTATCAAAAATCGAAGGTTGGTTTTTACGCCGAGCGACAGGTAATTCCGAGCAACCATCGAAGATAAATTTTCCCGCCGAAAGGCATCGCTTCGGCCGAGCGGACCTTCACCTGCATTCAGGCAAGACGATTCCAACCCAAAATTTAGCAATCAAATCCCAATTTTCATGCAACCAAAGATGAATCTAATGTAATACTTCAACCTCACATCACCATAACATAGATTCTACCTTGATTATAGCAATTTACCCTCACAATCAAACATAGATCTATCATGAACCAAATACAAACATATATTTCAATCTTCAACCATCACAAAATGAGAACTTAAGTTACCTTGAAAGAAATCACACAAATCCAATAAGTTGGTTAGCTTCCTTGGTGAATCAAGTTTCCCCCAATTCTTCACCCACGTTTCTCTCTTCTTTTCCCTCTTAGTTCCTCCCTTAGAGCCTCACGTTTTTTTTTTACCATAAGCTCAAACAAGACTTAGATATATATATATATATAGAATATCTAGGAGCATAAAAGACAAAAATCAATCGCTTTATGATGCCGAAATGAAAATTTCACAGAAAATCCCATTAGAGCTTAAAAATCATGCAGATTCCAAATATCAAATCAATTTCTGAGAATTAGGTCTCTAAGGTGCCCAATTTTAGCTTCAAAGAATTTAAGTGTAACAGATAAGATTTCAACTCAACAGATAGAGACCCATTTGTCTAAGTTCCATGCAATTTTTCATACTTACACATACAGCCACAATAGATATTCAAAGACACGTATAGAGGACCTGAAGGATACTGAATTATGTACGAGGGTCGGGGTATTACACAAACAATCCAACCTCCACCCACAGGCATTCAAACAGTTATATCACATAAGCAACTAGCCGCGTGGTGAGCCTACTGTCATGTTAACATTCACACGCATGCGATATGCTAAAGCGTAAATACTCACATCAGACTGTACAAAACAATAAACCAGTTAGCAAACATGCATGTCCTAGTTCATGTTAAGTGACTAATGCATCGCATACAGAATGTGATTAGGATAGGCTCAGCTAACCCTAAAATGGCATGTGAAATGCAATCATTCGGTGCACGTATTCAAGTTAGATTTGAAGATACAATGCGGTTTGTATGATGTACCGAGCCCGGTGCATGTAAACAAATGCATGGATGCACGCATGCATTGCATAAGGTATGCTAAAATAAACGTGCCCTAATCTACCATCATAAGCAGGTAAATAAAAGGGAAGAAAGAAGTGGGGTTGGAAGACATGCACACCACTCACACACACTTATTACAAATACGCCCTCGCGCGGAGGGACCGAAAGAATAATACAAATAATTAACTACGCAAGCTAATTAAATATTACAAATTAATTAAATTAACAAAAACAGTAAACCACCTCGGGGCGAGGGCTCAATGCACGCGCGCTCGGATTCCGCTCGGAATTGCACTACCATGCCTAGTCTGCCTGCTTTTCCTCGCTTGTTCCTCTCAAATCGCCAAAGGCTCAAGGATGCCTCTCGACACCGGAGAATCCCACCGCCAGAGGAATGACCAAGACTAGGATGTGGCCACCGGCACAAATTATATCCACCGGCCATTGATTGACTGCCGGTGGCACTAAATATTGCCGGCCGGCAATGAATTCCTGCAGAACCTGCAACTCACAGCAGCAGAGGGCAGAATCTTGCATGGTAGCTCAATTCAAGCAATGTATGCACCGAACACATTCCTTATCATGTTTGTGACTCAAAGGAGGATGTGCCTCGATTCTCGGGCCACCAATCACACATTTTCATGCATGATGGCCCAAAGAATCAAGTGTGCAATTTTCATGTCAAATGAAATGCAAACTAAACAATCAAAGAGCCCAATCCCCATCACCCAACCAAAGGACAAAGCATGCATGCAAGATGCATTACAACCTAATCATGTTAGCTAGGGATGCAACATGAGCATGTGAACAAACAATGCAAGCATGTAAGCAAACATGAGGTAAGCATGCAAGCAAGCAAATGATGGTCTTAAACATGACTTAGGCAACTCCAAATGGTCCTAAATCAAGGCCAAAATGCCCAAAAATGAGGGCTAAACACACATGCACACGCAAGTAAGTTGGACCAACACTTAGGCACTAAACAAGCAACTTCCAAGCACACTTGAAAGGGATATCACGGACAACTAGCATGCAATATAAGCTCAAATTCATGCTAGAATGTGGTGCCAAACCAAGCCAAATGAAGCAAACATAAGCATGCAAGCATAGTCCAAGTACTTGAGGTAAGTCATGAAGCTTTGAAGCACATTTAATCACAACAAACATGGCATGCACTAAACAACTAAAAATAGATTTTTAGCATGTTAAAGCAAGGCCAAGGGACTACTTAGATGGCATCTAAGTGGCTCAAATTCAAAGGTATGCACAATGGTCAAAACATAGGGCATACAACACATACTCTCAAAGTAATAAAGAGGCGACTTAGGCAAGCATATGAGCATGCCAAAGGGACTGAAATTACATGTTGGATGGTTCCAAACCACCAAAATGATGCAAGCAACACAAGCTACACATTCACACACTTGAGGCATACAAGCCCGGCAAGCCACAAATGCAAAGGAGCTATACTAAACATGCCAAAATCGATCCAAACGACTATGGACAGACCTAAAGCATGGCAAAATAAGCACAAAACATTCATGAGTCTAAGCCTAAATCATACTCAAACAAAGGCTAACAACCTAAGACATGTTAAGGGAATTACAAGGCATTACATGGCAACTACACTAAACATGAATGGAGCACCAAAACCAACACACAACATGATTATATTATGGCATAATAAGCATGAAATGCAGCCTAGACATGATCAACACACACTTGAACATAAGGCTCCTTAAGAGATCAAAAATAGTCCCTTTCAAGGACAACAAGGAGAGGGGGTGGCCCTCCCCTTTGAAGACTTCACACCATCTCCACCACTGAAATTCCTCAAGATTTCAGTGGTGAAGAGGCCCAAACACCAAAGTCTCGAAACTTGCACAAAATGGCACAAAATTAGGCCTTTCAAGGCCTAAGGGTGACCAAACACACCCAAACCACAAAACACCCTTAACAAACAATTAAGAGGGCTTAAAAAAAGAACTTTTTTATGTTATACACTAAACACAAAAACAGCTTTAAGACAGGTAAAAATAGGATGCAAAAATGGGGAATAAAAGGCAAGTTTCTCACCCTTGTTGACCACCTTCACAAGTGTTGATGTTGTTGCTTCCTTGGGCTCAAATCCAGCCAAGAACACCAAGAACAACCTCTTGGAACCTCAGGAACCAAGGAAAGGTGAAATACTAGGTGTTGATGTGCAATAATATGAACAAATGCACCTAGAACACTTAAGGGAGAGAGGTATAGAGATATAATATGTATCAATCCTAGACCTAAAACCAGAGCTCTCTCTGAGTTGTTTTCTCTCCAAAAAGCCAACCCTAATGCCAAGGGGGAAGGGCTCCTCTTATAGAGGGGCCAAACTTGTAATGCTTACAAGTTAAACAACCAAGAGGGACATCCCTCCATACACGTGTATGGAGGGGGAGCCAATGCCAGACAGCTGTAATAAAATATCTGAAAAAGCAGATGAACAGTAGCCGGCTAGCCAAAAATATCATTTTGACAAAAATGACTGCCGACCGGCAACAAAGAGTGCCGGCCGGCAATATATATTGCCGGTGGCAAGAAAAACCAGCCGGTGGCCTCTAGCTAGTGCCGGTGGTGTGTGGGGATGCCTCACAAGGCATTCCCTACCCCTCCAAGGCAAAACACAAGTGTTTGGTGCAAAAATAGACACAAAACAATCGAGTTCAAGATCCCGAGGCAAGGCGCCAGAGTCGAGAACTCCTGAACTCCAAACAAACACAAACATGGATAATTACCGAAAGTGTTCAAGCGGTGACGCCCAAGTCTTGAGGACGGTCAAAAATGGAGTGTCTACAACAAAGTTGTATTAATAGTGGATACAGTGGTTTAGAAAATTTTATTTAAAAAAAAAAAAGGGTAAAGTATTTGGCCACCAAATATTTTGGTAGCTAAATACGTAATCAAATGTTTTGGTAACTAAGAATTTAGTAGCAAAAACATAACCCATTAATTTTTTGCGACCAAATAATTAGTAGCTAAAACAATTGAGAATGAGAGAAAGAAAGTATTGGCCACTAAATTTTTTAGTCACGGAAAAAAATGGTATCATTTGGCGACTAAAACGTTTGGTGGCAAAAAATGAAGAAGTGAATGTGAGGAGGCTTTTGGCTACGAAACTTTTAGTGGGCAAAAGTAACAATGACAAAAATTACTTAGTCGCTAAAAATATGTATTCTATTGGTGACAAAATGTTTGGTCTATAATAGTTATTCTCAAATTATGGTAGCACTTTTAGTGACTAATACTTTAGTGGTGGAAACATACCTTTTGCCGACTAAACTAAAAGTAGTAGCCAAATGTGTACTTTCGGCGACCAATTATTTAGTAGCTAAAAGTGATACCTTCCCCGACTACAACAAGTTAGTAGCCAAAAAGCCTCATTCAGCGACTAATACTTTAGTGGCGGAAACATACCTTTTGCCGACTAAACTAAAAGTAGTAGCCAAATGTGTACTTTCGGCGACCAATTATTTAGTAGCTAAAAGTGATACCTTCCCCGACCACAACAAGTTAGTAGCCAAAAAACCTCATTCGACGACTAATAATTTAGTGGCGGAAACATACCTTTTGCCGACTAAACTAAAATTAGTAGCCAAATGTGTACACTTTCGGCGACCAAACAAATGGTAGTCGCCAATACCATCGCCGACTGGGTAAAGGCGACGAGTTTAGTGACAAAAAATTTTTGTCGCTAAATCGTTCAACGATTAAATTTTTGACTTTTATGCACCAATATTTTGGTAGCCAAAGTGACATTTCTTGTAGTGATAGCATCCCCACAAACATAGCTTATATAACCAACACTAGACCAATAACTGCTTGTGTTGGCGAGCAATGGGTACATAATTATTGGATATATTTCTCAAATATTTTGTAAATTCTTCAACATTCATTTAGACGACATTTTCTCGATGTTTCCAAGTCATTTTCCGGAAAATATAGGAACCAAGATGATTAAGAGAAGATTGAATTTCAACCATCGATTGAGCGAAGCTAGGAGACGCATTTACGATTTACATCGAGAGAAGAAGAGATTGAGGGAAATGAGACCCGGTGGAATGTTGGTGCAGAACAAACCGACAATTCGATCCTCAGTTCAATTTGTGTATTCGGTCGCCAGGTACTATCCGCATAAGATATCCGTGAGTCCTCAATCAACATTTGGTAAGTTTTGCGATCTACTTTTTTCTCTTCGCTTGGTTGTCGAGAAAATGTAGGAAACTCAAATGGTTGTTAGCTTATTTACTTTTTCAATGGGAAAAGAAAACAAGTTTTTATGTCAAACCTAAAATGGTTTGCTTTTTTTTGAGAAACAAAATGGTTTGCTAATGTTTAATAGGAGGTCAAAATTAAAATGTAGGAAAATGATTTATTCATTTATTTATTTTTTTAAAGAAAAAACAAAAACCTATTGAAATTACTTATCAAAAACAGCGATAAAATTATGTAATTATAATTGTTAAATTAATTTAATTATTTCTATAATAATTAATACACGAGCTTTTAAAAATAAATTGAATTATTGAAATAACTCATAATTAATCTAGGGAAAATAACCAAAAAAATAATAGAGTTAGAGCATTATAACAAAATAAACTTTTATTTTTTTAATTTTGTTAATTTAAATTCTAAAATTTTAATTTATTTTCAATTTAAACTATTTATATTTTTCTCTTTTCAGACTTGCATGAAGCTATAACGTTTTTTAAAGCTCAAATAAATTTTGCCAAATGGTCTGCAAGCGTAGATTGTCTAGCTTAGCTACTATCGCAATTAATATTTAATTAAAAAATATATAATAAAAAAAAAATTTGTAGTCGGATCAAGTTCTTAATGACTGATATCTTCATGATTTCATTAACAAGTAGCATAAATTTACTAATATGGTTTAAAAAATTAATAATCCTCGTGCATGTTAGATTACGAGTTCATCACCCAATCACTCTCATTTTATGTGAATTTTCTATGTTTTTCCACAGGTTTCTGCAATTGAAAAGTCAATAGCAAATGGTAATAAGGTACCAGAAGAAAAAAAAAAAAAAGGAAGAAGTCGAAGAAGAAGAAGATAATTCAGCATAAAAAAATATTTTTTATCTTTTTACGAAAAGATGTGCAGAAAAGTAGAGAGGTGGTGTGATGAAAAAAAGATAAAAAGATAAATTATTTTTAGGTTGCCAAACTTGACCTCAATATCCTTGAAAGAATTAAGAAGAAAAAAAATGAAATGTAAAAGTATTGGATTTATAGATTATCTTAATTTATCATGAAAAATATATAGAAAAGAAATATTTATTAAATAGTCTATATAACTCTCTAGGTATGTATGGAGTCCACTTATATATGTGTGGAGTCCACATCACGATTGGTTCAGATTTGTGGAGGTCTTATGGGGTGGGAGCATCAATCATTACTCAAATGTGGATCCCCACCCCTACAAAGTTAGACCAATTACGATGTAAATCCAACACATATATGAATGAACCCCACACATACATGTGGGCTTGGATCACTTGTGGGTCATCCCCCAAGCGTCCTTTTTAATAAATAAATAAAAAATCCAGAGATGTCAAGTTTTTTGTCAGGTTCTTCGTTGGCTACGGGCTGGAACTGTCCCCAATAGTTCCTTAAATCATTTACCATCTTAAGAGGAAGTACCTTCACGTAATGACCTGTTTGGGCTTTAGACCAAGACCATGGAAGCAATTTCCTCCGCCCATTACAGGAAATTACAATTTTGGCTATCAAATTTGGTGACTAAAAACAATTTAGTCACCGAAAGTTGTGGAATTGGCGATTAAAAATTATATTGGTCGGTAAAAATACAAGATTTAGCTATAAATTTTTTTTAGTCGGAGTATATTGATTATTGGCGACTAAAAAAAAAATTAGTCGTTAAAAATAATGCAATTGGCGACTAAAAAAATTTTTAGTCCCTGAAAATGGCACAATTGGCGATAAAAAAATTTTTTAGTTGCTATATAGTTAGGTTTGGCTACTAAAATTATTTAGTCACCGAATAAAAAAAAAATTACATTTTATCTTTGACGACCAAACTTTTGGTTGCCAAACATTCATTTTCAATGAAAAAAATTTTTTTTAGTCACTATAGAGTTTAGTTTTTGGTACTAAAATAATTTAATCGCCGAATAAAAAACAAAAATTTACGTTTTATCTTTGGTGACCAAACTTTTGGTAACCAAAAATTTATTTTCAATGACAAAAAAAAAATTTAGTCGCTGTAGAATTAGTTTTGGCTACTAAAATTATTTAGTTGCCAAATGAAAAACAAAAATTTACTTTCTTTCTTTCTTTCTTTCTTTCTTTTTCTCTCTCTCCCTTCTCTCACCATCGCGGATCTAGGGTTTAATTTTATTTTTGATGTTATAGGATTTTGATAAAATCATTTTACGGTTTTACTCTTTTTCTACATTTGAAGCGTGTATAAGCTCCAAGTTCTGTTTAATTCCACAATTTTGTTGCTCCAAGTGGTAAATTCGATCATTGTGTACATTTGATGGGAGAGAAGAGCAATGGAGTCAGAACTCAAGCAGCAATTGATCAGTTCAAATCATTGATGGACCAAGTGAGTTCCTTTTGCCATTGTTATTGTTCTCTATCAAGAATTTCTGATTTTACCTATTTGCATATGTTTGGTTGTTGAGAAATTGATAATAAAATAAAATAAAATAAAAAAGGAAGAAAAAAATATTTGTGTTAAGAATATTTCTTCTATGTATTTGGTTGCGGAGCTTCGGTTTTCTCTAGCCCTAAATAGTGAAATTTATCTATGATTCACAATGTGAGTTCTTTTCTTTTTACTCGATTTTCTCAGTAACTGTGCTACATGTATCATGTCCGAGTCCTGTGAATTCGTCATGAAGGTTCCCCACCCTGACAAATTTATTTTGAAAATTATTGTTCACAAATAGCTTGTTTGGTTGCAGAGCTTTTCTAGAAGTAACTTGGGGTCCTTCGAGTTATAATGATTCAATGGAATTGTGGTAGTTAATATTCACTTTGGGCTCTGTTTTTATCAAGGGAAAGTAATGCCGTATCAATCTCTTTTGCACTAGAAAATACTCCATGGAAAATATGTTTATACTTTATAACATCTTAAAAAAAGGAGGAAAATATTTTGGTCGCAAAAAATATTTTGGTCAATTAAAAATACACACTTGCCGACCACTTTTGCCAACTAAAAATATTTTGGTCGCAAAAAACTGACATTCGCCGACCAAAAAAAATTTTATAGCTAAAACTTGATACTATTACAGGCTGAAAATATTTTGTTGCCAAAAAGTGATTTTTAGCTACCAATTTACTATTTTAGTCGCAAAAAATTTTCATTTGGTGACTAAATAAAAATTTGGAGTTTTGCCGACTAATATTTTCATTTGGCAAAGGTTTGGAGTTTTGCCGACTAATATTTTTTAGTTGCCAAAATATAATTTTCTATGACCAAAATTGAAATTTGGTAGGCAAAAGTCGAAGAGGGAAGACAAAAAAAAAGTGGGAATGAAAAAACTTTTAGCGACTAAAATATTTTGATCGCAAATAATAAAACTACGACGTGTTGGTAGTATTGAACTAAATTTTGGCAAATACTGACTAAAGTTTGGTCGGCGTTAATTTAGTAACTACAAGGAATTTACACTTTACACTTTTGGTAACCAAATTTAGTGACTAAAAGGAATTTAGTAGCTAAAAAAGTCGCTTTTGACAACTAAAAAATATATTGGTCAGCGTTGGTTTAGGGAATAACTACTAAAATTTTAGTCGAAAAATATTAAGTTTTGGTGACTAAAAAAAATTAGTCATAGTATATTCATTTTTTCCGACCTAAAAAAAGTCTGTTGCCAAATTAATACTTTTGCCGACTAATATTTTAGTTGCCGCTAATTAAGCTTTAGCTACAAAAAAATTTTAGTTGTCAATTATTAACATTTGCCGGCCAAAAACCAATTTTGTTGCCAAATGTGTGAAAATTTTAGAGGAAAACCATTTAATATTGCCCCCACCTGTTCTCTATTTAAACCAATCAGATTGTTCTCTCTCGCACAGATTCTCCTTCACCACCAAACCTCACCCCACCTAACCTCACCGCACCGTCGCTCACCGTACATCGCCCACTGCCACCGCCACCGCCGCAGATCACAAGTGCTCTCTCTCTCTCTCTCTCTCTCTCTCGCGCGCGCGCACGCGTGCTTGCTTGCCCTCTCACTCTCGATCTGTCTATCGATCTGTCTATCTCTCTCACTAGCTCGAGCTCTCTCGCTTTCTCTGTCTCTCTCTCTCTCTCCCTTCCTCTATTTCCCCCTTTCTAACTGTTGCTCTAGGGTTTTATATGCTTGATTCAGTTTAATTTCGTGTTAATTTGTGAATTGGGTTTGGTTGTTTTTGTTTGATTTCTAAAGTTCTATGGGTTTCATGTCCTAAATATGGGTTTGATCTTAGTCGTTTGATACATTTCCCCCTCTTTTCCCTTTCTCTTCCATTAGTTTCAAAGCCCTAATCCATTGATTGTGTATGTACAGGTGCTATGGTCTCCATCTGCTCTCATTCCTCTCTCTCATTCGTTCGGATTCCAATTTCACATTTCTTCTTCTTCTTTTTCTTCTTCTTCTTCTTCTTCTTCTCTCTCTCTCTCTCTCATTTTCCTTGTAATCTCTCTCATGAATTTGTTTTCAGGCACTAGAAGCTTCACTTGAACTCTGAATGATCTACCAATTCGTCGAAATTTCAGTTCCTTCACTGACCACCTTCTCTCTTTATACCATTGAGTTTTGTTTGGGTATGTACATTTATATTTTTTTTTGTTTACTTTTTTTTTAACTCCCTTGAATTTTCATGGATTTCTCACTTAAATCTGTTTGACTGCTCAGAAAATTGAGTTAAAGAAGAAGAAAATTGAAAAGAATAAATGAGTTTTTGTTACTTTTTGTGCTTTTGCAGACACTTGTTCGAACTGATATGGAATTATGAGTTTTATTTTTATTTTTTTTGTAATTGAGGTTTTATCTGTAAATACTGTGAGGTTTTTGTAACTGAGGTTTAATCTTTGTTGACAAAATTTTAATGTACTCATGCAAACAAGAACTTAGAACAGTTGTTCATAGGCAATGACACAGCTGGTAAGTTTATACTTGAGGGAAAACTTTGCGTTGTTATATTCTAAACCCCCTCTTCAGCCTAAATTTTGTCTGATTCTTTCATATGAATATGATTTCCTTCAAACAAGATAAGTTTTAATAATTACATATCGAGTTTTCCTTCATTAAATGGTATATTTTTTTGTGAAATTATTTAATATTAGAGATATGGATAATGCAATTTGACTTTGTTTAAACTGTAATCTCTTCAAAATTTGTCTGAGAAGATTGCTCAAATTCAATAGCTTTGAACTGGCTATTACTGACCTGGATTAAAACTTTAGTCAGGTATGGAAGTGGGATGAATTCATGAAAATTTGTGGAATTTTCAACCAAAAGTAACACTAGGGGTAGAATAATAAAATTCAGATTTCCACTCCTTTAGAAAAACAAGTTATCAAATAGCATTGAGAAGAGATGATGAAACCATGTTTTAGGACTAAATGTATACTATTTAGGTAGGTCTAGTGTTGAATATTGAGTAGTATTTTTATTTGAACAAAAGCTTGATGACAAGATGTTGTTCACAAACCCTTTTGCAAAAGATATGTTCGAAAATATGTTTTTTAAAACGAAAAAAATGAAAGGAAGCCAAAGTGAAAATATATTGAAGGGATAATAAATGGAGTTATGTGTTTTGGATTATGTAAGGTTTTGAGAGTTAAAACTAGGTTTTGAGAAAACACTTTGGAATGAGTTTTCGAGTACACATTTTTAGAAAGTGGCTTTGAAAAAGATGCTCACATATAGTTGAAGGTTTTCTTGGAAGATTCTCATGGTTTTTTAGGAATCTAGAACAGGGCTTAACTTAAAAAGAAAACATAGTCTACTCTGGAGAAAATACTCTTGATTGAATTATTGTCTGAAACTGGAATGCCGTAGTTGGTGCAACTCGGAGATAGTTCTGAAATTACTGTTTCTGTGCAAGGACATGGATTTTCTACCTGAGCACTGGCAGCCTTGTAAACATTTGCTAAAGATTTGAAATTAAAAAAGAGGTTGTTGAACCTTTCTATAAAGAGATAACCTCCTGCTGGAGGATCACAATTTTGCTGGATATATCGTACAATAACCTCGTAATTATATTTTTTTAGAGTTCTAATATTGCACCACTAAATGGAAAAAGTAACATGCATATCATGTGAGGGAGAGCAAAATCTATGCTTGAAGGATCAATAAGTGTTCCCCTATAGAGAACTTGATCATTGCCAATAGTTCTTAATTTTCAGTTATCACTTTCATCTATAGAGCACTAGTTATCAAAACTTGAGCTACTAAAAAAAAACAAAAAAAAAAGGGAAAAGAGTGAGCCTAGTTCACTAATTCTCTCAAAAAATTTCTTCACTAACTCATTTTCAGGTACTGTTTTTTAATTGGTAAATGAACTGCAGTGTTTCAAGAATACATGCTGGAGTTTGTACAATGGCTTTAGATTTATCGTGATCCAAGTTTTTTTGTTGATCGAGTTGTGCATATATTTCAATAATAGGGCATTGAGATTATCTTTACTTCCTCTTTGATTGTGTGATGGTCAATTAGGAATAAGTCTTAGATCATTCTAACTTCTTATATGCAGGTTCTTCCTTAGAAAATTTAAGCATCTGAAATGTTAAAGGTAAAAGAGGCACGTGGATCAATTGTTTAATTACCTTTGAGCAAAGGATCATGAAGATGGTCATTGAGGGATCCATTCTGGACACACTCATATACTACATAGAGGTGGTTGTCCCCACTTGCGTATCCCAGCAGTTCCACCTGAAAAGTAGGTTTGACCACCGGAGTTGTTAACACATTTTATCACAATTTTTAATTACTTGTTAGTGACAATTACTTACAACATTTATATGATGAATCTTGCATAAAACCTTCAGCTCCGCAAGAAATTCCTTTGACTTGCTAGATTTCATCTTCTTTATTGCAACTTCCTATTGGTTATATAAGCAATCCAAGGTTCTAGACTTTTGAGTGTTCAAAGCGAAATAACCAAATTGTTTAAGAAATGTTTACACAACTTTAGAAACAATTAGACCTATCATATACCCTTTTTCCTATGATGCCAAAGTATACACTTCCACATCTACCCTCTCCTATTTTCCTGGTTTCATCAAAGTTAATTGCGCTTCAAAGAATCTCCTCCGCACTAAATTTAATCGCTTGGACTTGATTCTTGTAACATCTGTTCCAAGCAGTTGGGCCTAATAATATTAATCAATTGCTTCCAAATGATAATTAATTTGACTCGTTGAAATTCTTGTCAATTTATATCTCAAAAAGTAGTTGAGACAATTTGGGTACAAATAAAAACAGAAAAAGAAAGAAAAAAACAAAAAAAAGACTTGTTGGTCAGGAATTCAGAAAAATTATGGATATGCCTTTGTTTTTGGAAACATTTTGAGTACTTATATACAAACAGATAGTCCATATAACAAATTTTATAGCAGAATTGCCGCTATTATACCATTGTTACTAATGGTCAATTGTCCATTCAGTATGTACAGGATTCTAGTTGAGACTGTTTGTGAAGCATTTTTGAAATTCTTGAATTGGACCTAGGTGTTTTAAAGTTAGTAGTACAAATTGGTCTGACCTTCAGTGTCTTTTATTTCAAATTGGTTCTGCAAGGTAAATCTCTTGGCACGTGGCCTTTTGATGATTGCATTTGGTTCTTCTTCGCTCTTTCCCTGGATTTTCTTTCTTCTAAGGAAGAATAAGATCAACGTGGCCGCTGAAATTAGAGTCACGCCTGACAATATGCAGATGATTGTTGTCCAGTTTTTCCTGGAATGAATTACAACACAAGTAAGTTTTACTTGAATGTTGGAAGGATTGTCTTGAGGAAACTTTCAAGATGAAGAAATTCACTCACTTTGCCCAAAGACTTGAGTTCCTCTCTTCTCCCTTGGTACAAACGACACCCTGAAGACATCTATGTAACTTGGATCTTGGGTTAGTCTTTGATTCAAGTTCTCAATTGTGCTCACTTTCGCAGATAGAATCTCTGCAATCCCTGATAATGTATCATCCTTTGAACTGTGTATGAGTTTTATTTTTTATTTTTTATTTTTTATCCATCAAACTAATTTTCGAAATTTTTTCAGAAATGAGATTTTGAGAACTCAACCTGTCTCATACACTTATAACTGCAGGATTGAGGGATAATCCCTTTTCTTTTTTTTTCTTTTTTTTGAGACAGATGATTGCTGCCTGTGTGGTGAAAACACAACTAGAAACTGTTTGAACTTTGAATCACAAGCACATGGCAGGGTAATCACTGTAATGAAACACAGACAGGTCCTCAAGTATTTAAACCAAATTAATGGGTTATAGAGACCTGGTTTATTTTAGATGCCAGTAAATGTTAATTTGGGTTTTCATGTCCCTTTTGTTTTCTAACCTTGTTGTCTTTCTGATTGACTGTCTACAGAGAATATGGAACACACTGGTATGGCGGGCTTGGGAACACAAGACAAGACATATCTTTGATTTTATTTGAATCAAAAGCTGAGGTTTCATTTTGTCCCGTTGGCCTCATTTGTTCTGCTTGTTTCACTTGAAGTACTGACTCTTTGGCTTCAACTTTGTTGACTGGAGAAGTTTGGTGATGAAATCAATTACTTTGAACTCTCCATTAACACCAGTAGTTTTGTTTTTGGTATTAAGTGTAAGATTTAGATGACTTTTGGTAAGTTAAAATCAAAATAATTAGAGACCATCCACTCATAAAAATAATTTTATTTTTGAGTTTGGTGTTGAGTGTTAGATTTGCGCTGTGTTTGGTTGGGGATGTGAGAATAGATTTGGAAAAGAAAAAGGGAAATGTGTATAAAATTAGGTTTAGGCCAAGTTATGTTTCTTGTTTTTGTTTTTGTTTGTAATAATTCTCCTAAGGCTGAGCTTCAGCAATATAAGTGCCAAAAGGTTCAGTTGTGCCAGACCAGGATATCCTCTCAGTTCTCTTTTCTAGGGCATGCTATTATGATGATATAATTTTCTTCTACTCTTTTTCATGAGAAACTTATAATAGTTGTGGATAGAAATTTATAATAGTTGCTGACTTTTATTAAACAGGTTTAGGATTGGATGATTTATGTATTTCGTTGAATGTTCATGATTCAGATACTTTTTTGGTATGAATGATTCTTTTTAATTATAGATTATATTAAATGGATTGGATGGAATATTTGTCTTCAATTACAGGTTTATTTTGTTGGATGTTGGCGACCAAATTGTGGTTTTGCCGACCAAAATGTTGGTAGGCAAAATGGTACATTTGGTGACTAAATAATTAGTCGGTAAAATTGTTAATTTTGGCAACCAAAGAGTTTGGTCGCGAATAGGTCTATTGCCGACTAAATTTTTAGTCACGCAAACATTAATTTTGGCGACTGACATGTTTTGTTGTGGAATGTGACAATTGGCGACTAACATGTTTGGTCGGGAGCATGTCACTTTTTGCGACTAAAGTGTTTTAGCGACTAAATGGATTAGTTGCAGTAATGATATATTTAGTGACCAAAAATTTAGTTGGCAAATCCAACTTTTTCCTGACTAACAAAAGTTTTGGTTGCTCATTACTTTTGCAGACCCTCAATTGGCGATCAAAAAAATTGGTTGCGGATAACTTTTGCTAACTAAAAAGCAAAAGTGCGATTTCCTGTAGGTACCTTCCACCACCGCATCCCAGCAGCTCACCGTCCCAGCACCACGACCAACCAACTTCCCAAAATCCATGCCCATCATCAACTAACGATTGACACTCAACCCAATTCCAAGACTTCGAACTGGTCGATCTGCCTAGCCGAATCTCTCTCAAACCTCCTCCACGTCCATATTGAACCACCTACCCAAAACCATCTTCACATTTTGGAACATCCATTTTGACCATGAGAAGAGGCACAACACTCCGGCTATGTCTCCAAAGGAAGACAAGTTTAATGGTTAATGTAACATATAGTTCAAAACTAAATTAACTAAGATTATCATCTCAATAAAGCAAGCCCAATAATTTGATTAAAGATTTAGGACTCTATATATATATAAGTAACATTGAAGTTAAATCAACATCCAAGGATGCCCTTATTAATTTTGAAAATCACAAACATAATAATGTGGAAGAGATGCTTTCCTCTTAAGTTTATTTACAATTTTCAACATACCGAAGTGTAATCTTCTTGATTGCTATTAGAACATCCTTCATGATCATCCTCTCCTCAGGTGAGTCTGCCAAGCAATTCAAAGCTAATTGCATAAGAGATGGCACACATTGCACCCTTGCATTGTCGTGTTCAATGTCTTGCCTAAGCAAGTTGGCATCTAGAACTTGAACTATTGCATTAGGCACTGCATTAGCCACTCAACACGTCAAACTCAAATCTCCATCAAATCTCGCATCAATGGGCTTTGATCTTGTAAATGTTTCCATCAACATGATGCCATAATTGTAAACATCACATTTTGTCGAGACTAATCCTTCTAGTCCATACTCTACATTACATTCATGAGAAATAACATGGTGAGAAAAGTAAAACAATTTATCATAAACTTAAATTGAAACTTAATCCTCCGCTTGTGTTGACTGAAAACATTTTACACATTTTTGGCATTTGGTATGACAGAACACAAAAGGCAATACAAATGTTTCCTAGTCAACAAAGAAACAAGGTTATTTGGGCAAAAAACGTTTTGCAAACTAAAGTTTTATCAATAGCACCACACTTCCACTACCATTGCTACCACCATATCACCCTACTACCTCCACCAACACCATCATTATTGTTGGTATTTGTTTATAATAATATTATAAAAATATATATAATTAAATTAAATAGAAATGACAATAATTTTTTTTTATTATTAAATAATGAAATATAGAATAAACTACAAAACTAAAAATATAAGAATGAAATAGATCACATCATGAAACATATTACAAGACAGATTCACATGGACATACAAAATAATATACAAGAGATAGTTTAAGTTTAAAAATTTGAAGAACAAAATATAAGAGATGTAAACCGAAGCCTGTAAGATACACAACTTCCTTAAAATAGATTCGCTGTCTCCTCAATGGGTGCTGGAGATATGCCCGTATTTGTCTCCCAAGATACGACAGTCGAAACCAGTTAGAGTAGAAGCACCTTCTGAATAGTTTCGATGAACCTGACAATAGCAACAGTCTCTCTCTAACAAGAACCAAAGAAGGGGCTAACAAAGAAGATAGGAAAATTTTTCTTTGAAATAAAAACTATCTCCAACTTTATTATCTCAAAACATCTCATTTTCCATCTAAAAAATCTCTCCAAAATCATCCTACTAAGTTTGAGGGGAAAAGGCCTCTATTTATACAAGTATGGGAGTTCTTAGCCATGAAGGTTATTATCGTAAGGGCCATCAAATGCCATTAACCAAGGCCATCAACTCTAGTCATTAGAGTTAGAGTTATAAAGGTTAAAAACTCATGGCCACTAATATGGTCATCAACTTCATTATTAAAAGATGAGAGTTACAAAAGTCTAACCTTCCATGTGCTTAATATATATATATATATATATATAAATAATTATGTATATAATGATATTTGAATAAACCAACTAGATGGGTCGCAAAACGGGTATGGATGTTGGGTCACAACCCAATCCAACCCCAATTTCAAACACATGCACAAGCTAAGCCCAACACAACATAGTTCAATCCAAGCTCAACACTAAATCCAAGTCTAAGTCCAAGATCAAGACTAAACCCAGCACATGCATATGCATAAGCACAAGCTTAGGCTCAGTCCAAACGAAGACTAGGTCTAAATCTAAGCCCAACTTTTATTGATACCCTCTTTATGAGACAATTCTCATTCATAACCTAATGGTTTCGGTTCATTATTTTTGTATTGTAACCATCTCGCTTAAAAGAATACAACCCTACTCGGATCCACCTCAACTGGAGGATGGGTCCCACTTTAATTTCGAATTAAAATTGTTAAAAAACCATTATTTTCCAACAACTAACATATTAGTTTCAAGGTCACAACCAAACACAAGAAAGCATTTTCTATTGGGAAAAAAAAATGTATATTTTTTGTAGAAAAAAACAAATGAATTAAAAATAAAGAAAGCATAGACATGAAAAGGAATTATAAGATAGAAACATCACCTGGTGCAATATATCCAAATGTTGCTATTGTCCTTGTTTGTGCAATGCTCTCCCCTACACCTAGCAACTTTGCAATGCCGAAATTACTCACATGTGCAACCATATCATCATCTAGTAACACATTGCTTGGTTTCAATTCACAATGAGCCACAAGCACTAAATAACCATAGTGAAGATACTTAAGGGGCAAGCCACATCTATCATTATGTCCATCCTCTCTAAAGATATCTAAGAAATAGTTGTGAGAATACAACCATTTTTCTAGAGTGCCATTAGGCATGTACTCAAGTACGAGGGCTTTAATATCAAGGGTTGAGCAACTACTAATGACTTTGGTGAGATTTCGGAGACGAATGTTGCACAATATTTCACATTCTATGTCAAAACTTTTGAACGCACCATCTAGTTCCAATTTGAACACCTTCGCAGCAAAAATCATCTTGCCAGGAAACATTTCTTTATAATTAGAACTGAAACTCCCTGTGCCAAGCAAGTTGCTTTCACTATCGATCGCTCGTGAAAGTTCATGGTATGTAGTTCTTCCATGTCTTATTTTTGCAAGTAGCAAATCAGTTTGAATTGGGTTTTGGTTTCTTCTTTGGCGGCGTCTTATAAATGCAAATACAAAGGTCATGGCAAGCAATATGGATGCAATCAGCAACAAAATGTATACAATTAGCAGCTTTTGTTTTGTCCTTGATTTTTAAACTTGAGAGTCAGTATGGCATGGTGGGACTTGCAACTGAAGAGCACCACACAATGCTTCATTCGACATGAAAGATTGATATGTGAAGTTTGCGAAAGACCCTCTAGTTGGAATTTCTCCTCTTAATCTATTGAAAGATACATTAAAGTACCTTAGCTATAAAAGTTCCTCTAACGACTTGGGAATTACACCAAATAGATTGTTATGAGATAGATCACAAAATTCCAAGTCTACCAAACTACAAATTGACTGTGGAATTGGTCCCTATAATCTGTTATGTGCCAAAGAAAGATTAATCACCTTGTAGACCTCCAATGGTGCTTGGGATTTGTCCTGAGAATTGGTTCATCGATAGATCAATGCTAATTGCAACCTTTAAATTGCCAAGTTCTAGTGGTAAATATCCACTTAAATAATTCGAGGATAAGTTAAGTTCCAAGAGATCCTTGAGGCTCCACAAACTTGTGGGTATGCTAGAAATTAATTTGTTTGAATCTAGATCTAGATATCTTAGGGAAGTAATATTCCACAGGCATGCCAAATATCAGTCCAAAAAGGTTATTTTTTCCCCAAGTGTAATGCACCCAGGTTTTTAAAATAGCATTGATTAACTAGTATGAATCCTTGTATTCGGATGTCAAAAAGAGTTAGTATTTGAAGCTTGCTTAAATTGTTGATTGTGATCGAACCTCGTTTGGCATGCAACACTTTTAGACTAAAAGCCAAAAAGTTACTAAAAAAATCAAAAAGCCTATAACCTATACCGAAAAGTCAAAGATTCCCTTTTCTCTTTATTTTTTTCCATATTTTTTCTTAAAAAACTAAAAAGTCATTCCACACATATTAGTTTTTTTTACCTCATATTTTAGCCAAAAAGTTAAAAAATTACTAAAATAGCATGTTCCCAAACGAGGCCAGTCAACTCATTGCCATCTATATTTAAGAAAGCTAAATTGCTTAAGTTGGCAATTTCACTAGGAATACTGCCTTGGATTCCACAATAACTAGCATCAATATTGTCCGAAGAATTAGAGAGATTCCCAATAGAAGCTAGAAGGATGTCATTTAGAGAATTGCTACTGATCACCAATTTTCTTAATTGTCTGCAACTTGACAAGGAAGTAAGGAAGTTCAATTCAAAAGAGGAAGAATATTCACAAGTGAAGTTGTTTCCTAATAGGTTAGAGATAGTTTAGGAGTCTTAAGTTGCCGAGTGAGCTTGGAATTAAGCCATTAAACTTGTTACTGGAAAGAACTAATATAACGAGTTTAGAAGCATTCGAGATAGAATCGGGGAACAATTCCATTGAGGTCATTTTCTCCAAGATAAAGTCCTTCAAGGTTGGGTAGCGAAACACATATACTTGATGGAAGTTTACTTAAAAACTGATTCTGCGTAAATGCAATAATTTGTAATGTTGAGCTATTGAAGATTGTTGTGGAAATGGGGCCTATTAAGGTACTGTACTGGAGATATAGTCCTTCCATTTTTGGAAGCTTACCAATCTCCTCTGGTATTGAACTTGACAAAATTTTAAACAACAATTAAACTTGTAGAAAATGTCATTATGAATGCATTGGAAAAACTAATCAAGTGTGTTGTCGGTGTTTTTCTTTAAAATTTGCAAAAAATATTGTATTTAGGATATGGATGCGTAACTAGATTTGCTGGATTTAATATAATTCTCATAAATATAGTGAATGGATTATAGCGATCCTGATTTAGACCCGACCCATTTATTACTTTTGAATCCAGGAAACCATATCCGTAGCGGTTGTTGTTCTTTCTTTTCATGTTTGGTTTTGGCTTCAAGGGTTGACGCCATTCTTGGTGGTGCCGACACTGCCTTCCTTTTGTTGTTTTGTTCTGCTCCTAGGGTCAAGACTCGTCTTGGTGGTATCGACACTTGTCCTGTTGATTGGCCTCTTGGGTCAACACTAGTTTGGGTGGTGTCGACACTGCCTTGCTGCTCAATCTTGGAAATCGCTACTAAAATATAGGGTCAACACCATGAGTTCCTAGGGTCGACCCTTGTCTGCTACAAACTTTTGTGCCACAACATTTTCTTCTTGAGGGTTGACACCCCTATGAGTCATTTCTAGATTTTTAGGTCATTTTAGACCCTACTTTTTGAGGCTTTTGACTTGTTCTTTTCATTTAACTTTGGAGCTATTATTTTATTAATACTTTGTCTCTATAAATAGACCCAAAAGCACTTTTCTCTCATTAGCTACTTCTCATTTTCCCTCTTTACCCGTGACGTCTCTCTCTTTCTCTCAAAACTCAAGTTTTCTCACTTAGATCTTCAGATTTACTCACCTAGAGGTACCTTCTCATTGTGGTCCTTTGAAATAGATTATAGATCGTCTCAAGGGCCTTCTTTTGATCCAAGAGGTTTGTGGTTTCTTCAACATTGAGTTTTTTGGAGTTATTCTCTTCCACCTTTCTAAGCTTGAGGTAAGAATTTCTCCGCACTTTTCTTATGATTTTTAACTTAGTTATTTGTTTTTATAAAACAACATTATGAAAAAGTAGATTTTTGAACTACTTCGGGTTTTGGCTTGATAACAAAAAGAGGGGTTTTCAAATGATTTATTGGAAATGGTTGTGGATAAATATTTAGAGTTGAGATATGATGAAATGATGGATTTTTATCCTTGGAAACGATTTATAAAGAAAAGAGGGTTTTGCCCTAGAAATCTCAAATGTGATTTTGTATTGATAAATGGAGTTGATATTGAAATGGTGAAATCGAGTTATTATAGATGAGGATGGTAGAGTTAGATATGTATTATTACTCACATTTTGAAATTTGAAAAGTTCATCTTTATAGAATTTATTAATCTGTTTAGAGATATTTGTTTAGGCTATTGATAGAGGATAGCTATGATTGTTGTAGACATTGCATGAGAACTAAGAGAATTGAAACTATTTTCTCATCCATTTACATTGGGCATTGTTGTATATTATCACATTGAAAATGTATATTGTTTTGAAAAAAATAGATAAATACTTGGTGAATCTGGGTAGAAGGTGTGGTTACAATGTTAAGTTAGCTTGTGTGTCCTTGGTGAAAGTTCAAAAATCCGTGCGGATAGGTGTTGAGCCTTCCAGTTAATACCGGTAAAAATGACAAATTGGTAGTACTTGTATAGTCTACTTGCAGACACGTATCTAGAGATTCACGGAGTTGTATTCACAGCCTAGTTTTCTATTGGAAGAGAAATGTTTTACGAATTGTGATATAAACCTGGCATTGCATTGTTTTGAAAGGGATGTAAAATGTTTTGGCATGAGCATTGCATATGCATTCACCTTATAACTTTGTTAAGATTCATATATTGTGTTAAATTATTTCTACTGGGCTTTAGCTCACCCTATGTGGGAAAAACCATTTCAAGTGCTGATGATATGCCTCCGCCAATGAGGTAAAGCTTCATTTTGTTCATTTGTGTATTTATTTTTGTACAAGCCTAGGGCTTTATTTGTATTGAGTTTAAACTCACTTTTGTTGTAGCCAAGTATTATCTTGGAAAGCTATAAGCCTTAGGGCATTTGTGAATTGTTTAACTTGTATTTCATATCTTTAACATGTAACACATGCTATAGATTCAGGGTTAGGGCTTATGAATGTATAACTACATGTGTTATCTTTTCTATCATGAGATCATATGGAATGGAAGTACGTGGGAAGTGATTCTTATCACAATGGGTTTATCTCGCTTGATAGAGATAATTGTGTGTATGGTATACTATGTGACAACATGTTTATGTTGCTAAATGGGTATGAAATTTAATTTCTAAGATATTGATTGGGTCTATAGGTTTCTAGAAGTCCTGTTAGAAGAGTACTTGATCACTGCTATTTCTAATTGGAACTCTAACAGTGCCGCGAGACAATTATTATCTAGAAAGGAAGTTTGTATGTGTTTACGTGATTATGTGCTTATGTGGAGTGAATTATCCGCTGTCCACTACATTAGGATGCGAGTGAGTTAGCTTTGGCACATTTGTAAATGTGCTAATCTTTTGAGTTACCTTCATTAGGATGTTAGGACGTGAACGTTGTGGTGGTGGGCGTGACAGGCCTAGATGGCATAAGGTGTCGTTACTAGATGAAATTCCAGCATAGGAGTAAGGGGTTGGTTAGGCCAATGTGGCCGAACCAGTTGGTTAGCAGGCCATGGTGCACACCTCTGATGTCCATACGTCCTGGGTTTTTTTTGTTAGACCTGGTAAACATGCTGCAGATGTCTTACCCTCTGAGTCTCTCCTCGGCCTTCGTTCTCATTGACCTTCAAGTGAATCGCATTTATTACCCGAGGTCTATCTGCCTGTTGTAGTGATGGTGGCAGTGGTGCTGCTGGTGCCTAGGGTAGCTTCGCCTGCTCTTCTCTTATCTTCACCTCATCAACCAAGTCTCTCAAGTGTCCCTATCTGACCAAATCCTCTAGGCGTGACTTCAAAGCTCAGCATCCCTAAGTCATATGCTTATCCTCATCATGGTAGGCACAATACTTCCTAGTGCACCTGCCCATGTATTCGCTCGGGACCTTCTCTGGTGCTCTGTAGTATGGTTGGCTTCTGATCCTTTCCAAAATCTTATAGATGAGAATCCTGAATATTGTGCTGACTGCTTGCATAGCCCTCAGTCCTGTTTCTGGCCTGTCTGTGCCTATATTTCCTCGGCTAAGCTTCGGCGAGCTGTTTCTTTTTTCCTGCTTTCTACATGTGGCTTTTTGGCCTTTTTGTCCTCCTCTATCCGAGCATACTTCTCAATCCGTGCCATAAGCTCTTCTATGCTCCTCGGTAGGGTTTTTGCAAGGGATTGCCGGAGTAGGCAATCATCATCTAGGACATTCTTGAAAGAAACAACCGCAAGCTCCTGGTTACAAATCAGGATCCGGTTGTAAACCTCGTAGTATCTCTTGGCGTAGGCCCTAAGGCCCTCACCATCAGTAATCTTTAGAGCCAGTAGGGAGTCTACCCTCAATGGCTCCAACTTGTTTGTAACAAACCTAGCCACAAATATCTCGGCCAGGCCTTCCAGCTCTTTACACTTCCTTTCGACAGTTTATGGAACCAATCCAATGTTATCTCTTCAAAAGATGATGGTAATGCACAATAGCTGCTCATTCCCGCTCCATAAAGTCATTGAATTTAAATATAAACCAACATGAAAGTTTGGATCAGACTTACCGTCATAGATCTAAAACCTCGACATGTTGAATCTTTTCGGTGCCTCAAATGCATTCAATTCCACTAAGAACGGTATCTTCAGTTGGACGTTGGACGTGAGCTCTGCATTGTGTCTCTTCCGCTGGAGGTAATCTCTTAGATCCTCCTTCGTCTATCCAAGAGCTCGGTTGTCAGTTGACTTTAGCCTTTTCGGTGTACTGCTCCCTTTATTAGGATACGTCCTTTTAGATTTTTCCATGTTTCCCACATCGACAAAACATAGGCCCTGTCCTTGGTTCTGCAAAGATCTTCTAACATAGGTCCCCTTGGTTCTTAGTGTCCTCTGTGACTCGCCTCGTATTGACTCTGTCCGCCAGACATCCCGTGATGGCCGACATGAATTTCCCTATCACTTGCCATGTTGGGGATGGATAGGACTACCTTATGTCCTTGCTTCTTGGCTTTGGCTTTAGCGGCCGGTGCCGGTGTGTCCTGCAAGGGAAACATCAGTTACATCACGTTATTCTACATCATGAAGTTGACCACTGTCTGTAAGTCCGTCAACTTGTTCGCCATGTGTAGACGTCCCCAAACGTCCCGGGAGGGAATCCCGTTTTGTTCATTTGGGCTTACTACAGTTCAGGACTCAATTTCACAGTCCTGTATCTAATCTCACAATGCAAGACCGATGAATCATCAAAGAGTCCAAATCCGGCAAATCGTTTTGAAAAACTGATTTTTAGAAAGAAGTGCCAAACATAGATTGCTTTGCCAGATACAGAGTCGCCACCTAAATATTTATTTTAGGGGAATTTAGGAAACCCTGACTCGTTGCCTAAGGCCACGTGTCCGTCATCACCAAAGTTGCCTCGGCTCGAAAACTTGGGTACGATTGGGGAAGGTCAGCTATGAGCACCCCCGCTCGCCCGATCAAAGATCGGCCACTACTAAGCATGATATCGAGTTTTGAAAACATATGTGCTCTTGTTCTGGTTATTAGCCTCGAATTACTATGTGATGCGCACAGCATACAAGTATAGACTGGGTCGCCTGAATTGGAACAAAACATCTCATGTTCATTTTGAAAAACGGTTTGAAGGTGCTACTCGCAAGTAGGCTAAGACGTGGATTTTGCCACCCTCGGGTGGGCTTAGAAAAACATGATTTTGCCACTCTCAAGTGGGCTTAAAACTCTCAATTTGTGAATTGTTCCAATTCAAATAACCCAACCTTCACCCACAGGCATTCAGACAGTTATATCACATAAGCAAATAGCCTCATGGTAAGCATGCTATCATGGCAGTCACTCATACGCACGCAAGGATGCTAAAGCATAAACACTCACCGAGTACTCCAAGCCAAAATAGAAACTAGATAGTAATCAATACATGATCCTAGTTCATGTTAAGATGGCTAATGTAACACATGCAAAATGCAACTAAGATAGGCTCGACTATTCTAAACATGGCATATGAAATACAACAAATAACATGTATTCAACTTGAAATTGAAATACAATGCAGTTAGTATGATACGCCGAGCCCAGTGCATACAAGACAGATAAATGGATGCAAACATACGAGCATATAGATGCTAATTGAAACATGCCCTAAACTAACCATCATAAGCTGATAAATAAAAGGGGGAAAGACGTGGGGTTGGAAGACATACATCACACACACGCACACTTATTATAACATTGCCCTCTCTCGGAGGGTCTAAATAAATAATACACAACCGAATGAATAACGAATTACAGTTAATTATTACACAACCCTAATTAATTAACAAATTAACTAAAATAAATAAGCTAGCATGCAAATTAAACAAAATGGACTGCCTCATTTCATTAGAATGATAGGGATGCATGCATGCTCAAGTTGCCTTAATAAAATCCATCGCGATGCCCCGATTTGCCTCTGTTGCAATCGTCCCATAACACTGCATAAAGCTCGTAGGCTCTTGACGCTTTTCTTCTTTGGTTTAGGTTTCTTTGCAACAGAGAGCAAGAAAGGGGCATGGCAAAGTATTTTCAACATATGTGTGCATGACCACTCTCTCCATCATTGCACAAGCTCCAGGGAGTGTAGTCCTCGATCCTCGTGCCACCAATCACACATCTCGATGCACGATGGGCGAGGAGTCAGATTGCACGACTCGATGTAAAATGAATGCACATATAAACACAACAAGGCCTAAACTCCATCATGGGTAATCCGGAGTGTCAGCGACCGAGAATTGAAGCACGTTTTGTCACTTTGAGTATGAAACGTCCTTCATTTCCCGTGTTTGGACTAACTCCTATTCCAAACACAATGCAACACACAATGCATGCACCAATGCAACTCTAGCATACAACCTAAATGCAATGCGACTAAATGATGAAAACATGCAAGGGATGACATGCAAGGGTGCGACTAGCATATGCAATGCTATGAACTAAGAATGGCATACTCAATGCACATGACGCTACATGGCATACGCAATGCACATATGAAGACTATCAATGAGATGATCAAGGCACACACAATGCAATGGTCAATCATGCAACAACATGGACTATATGGCATGTGCAATGCAAGATGGACTTAAACCAAGATGGATGTACCTCAGCCACATTCAAATCAGTGGCCAATACATGATGAAAATGAAGCAACAACACACATGCAAACATGCACAAATGCAAGGGACCAAACCTAAGGCACCAAATGCAACTCTACCAAAGCATGGCAAGGGATGAAATATGGCATACAATCACACATTTTCCAGCTCTGAAATGTCATACAAAATGGTCCCGAATCATGCAAACACCTCACACAATGCATGCTAGATGGCCCGGATACCGAAACTAGTGAAGTGCATTACACTAGAGGTACACAAAGCAATGCTCAAATGACCTAACCAGCCCCAAACAGTCCCTATGCAGGTCCAAGACAGTGGGAAAATGGTCTAAAATGATGGCTCAAAATGCCTGGAAATGAAACTCATGCAATGGTCCAAAAACGAGGCATACAAGCACGACTCTCGAACGCATTTAAAGAGTGGAAAACATGGGAATATGGCATACATATAAGCTCTAAAATATGATTCACAATGATGCAAAAACATGGAAACACATCAAAATGCGCATGCAATAGGCTTCAAAACTCAAAGCTAGGCAAGGGTATTGAACTACAACCATGCATAGCAAACATCATTCGACTATGAGGCACAAAAATAGAGCTAATGCAGTCCAAAACATGCACAAAATCAGTTTAAGGCATAGCCAAAAAGTGTTAGAATCAAAGGCCAAAATAGCATGCAATGTAAGCTAGTAAAGAGGATTTGCACTACAAGCATGTGAGGCAATCAAGAGGCCACCAAACCAAAAAAAAGTCAGAGGTATGACATGCCAAATAAATCCCAAAAACCCACCGAAACATGGTCTATGCATGCAAGAATGATAGGCTCTTTTGATAGGCTATAAAGAGGGTTGTTCTACACATGCAAGATGGACACCCAAAACGGAAAAATGGGCTCTGGACAGAGCCTATGCAGGTCCTAAAACCCACCAAAAATGGCCTGAAACATCCCTTGGAAGCATGCAAATAAGGGCTCCTTTGTTAGGCCAAATATGATAGTAAACAAGACAAGAGGTGAGAGGGTCACCCCTCTCTGATTATGGTGCTCAAAATAGCATACTAGCCACTGAAAATCCACTGGATTTCAGTGGCTAAGAGACCAAACAAAGGTCAATGCAAAGGCCCTAAGGCATGGCTCAAAATACGATGAAATGAAGCATGCAAATGAGGTAGATCACCCCCAACAAAAAAATGGTCTTAAACAAACATGTTAAGGACCTCAAAATAAGATTTTTTTTTTAGTTTATGACAAAGCCCAAATATGCTTGCAAGTATAGCTAAAAGATGAAGCAAAATAAAGACCAAAATAGGGAATAGGGTGTTACCCTTGAAGCTCAAGCACTCCAGCAGCTTCTGGACCAAAACAGCAACTCCTTAGCCTCTGAAAACAAGCTCCAAGGTGCTTAGGTTGATAGTGGATGTGTTGTGCTAGGAGATGGTATGCAAAGGGGTCAAGAACTTCAACCTTTCAAGGCCTAAAGGGAGAGATATAGAAGGGTATGTATGTATGAGCCTCAGCCAACTCTAGAACCCTTGCAAAGGAAGAGAAGCCCTTCCTTTATAGAGCCAAGGGTCCAAAGCTTCTCCTAGAAGCTTAAAACCAAGAGTGAAGATCCTCCATACACGTGTATGGAGGATCCAGTCTGTGCCCTCCACCTGGCACAGTTGGAATCAACTCGATGAAAGGGGAAGTGGCCGACCAGTTCAAGTGGTCGGCCGACCACTTGCCCTGGTCGGCCGACCAGGGTCAAAAGGGTCAATGCACAAAATCTGGTCGGCAGCCTCTATTGATGGTCTCCACATGAAATGCAAGCAAGTGGTATGGTGGAAGACCAACAATTGTGGCCCAAAAGTGAGAGAGACCAGCTTCTTGACAAGAAAATCGGCCGGCGGAGAAAAAGTGGTCTCCAAGGAGAAAAGGTGGTCTCTCACTCTTGTACCACCTTCCAAACAAAGAAAATAGGGTCCATGCCAAAAATGAACCAAGACGGATGCAAAACGAGGGTTCGATGGCCAAAACGCGCAGCCGGGTGCCCTGAAAACTGACTGTTAAGCATTGAAAGTGGCGTGCGACCACGAAGGTGGTCTCCCAGACCACAGTGTTCCTCTAGAGAGAGGAAACAAGGTGTGTTCCAAAAACCGGAGCAAACGGAGAAAGTTAAGCAGTCCCGAACCAAGGCGCACAGCCGACGGCTCCGAAAATCGAAAACTAGTCTCCAAACGGGAACAGTGGTCTGCGACCACGAAAAGTAGCCTACGGCCACTGAGAGATGGTCTACGAGACCTCTCCCTCCCTTCGGAAAGAGAAAACAGAACCTGGTTCGCAAACCGAGGCAAAGCACAAAAAAGTCCCAAAGTCCGGAGGCAAGGCTCTCAGCCGAGACTCCGTAACCTCAGAACAAGCACAACATGGACAATCACCGAGTGCTCAATCGATGACATCTGAGTCTTAAGGTTGGTCAAAAATGGGGTGTCTACACCATGTTCTTCAATTCTTCATCTCTTCTTAGGTATGTGTCCTTCCACACCTGTAGTTCGCCCTCATGGTAATACTCATCTTGGCTTCCCTTCTTCGGGCCATTCCGGCCCTTGGGAGCATCATTTGCCCCAGGATTCACTTCCTGCACTTCTTTGTTGTTGTTCTCTCCTCCAATGTTAGGATCCATGTATTCCTCATCCTCACTGTGGATGTCCTCCCAAATTCTCACTTCCTGTCCGTTGTTGGCCATCTATTCTTACTAAGTTCCCATAGACAATGCCAAATTGTGGATGTTGATTTTTGACCACTGTAACAACCCTCGTACCGATTACTGAATAACCACTGAATTATATACTGGTTATTGCTAAACTGGACCGCTAATGACTGATAATTGGATTAACTGAAGTATTGGATGGACTGATTGAAATTGAAACTGAAATTGAATAAGTTTATTTATTGAATTACTTGTTGCATCTGTTTGATTGAATGACTATCTGTTTGAATTCGTATGTCAAACTGCTAATTGAAGGCCTTATCGGCGGCCGATTTAGAAACCGTTTGATGTTTTAGACTCAGTAGAATATTTGTGATTTTATGGTATATTTATTTGGAAATTGATTAGGAATTATTAAATTAGATTAAAACAAGTTAAATCAAAGAGTTGCCTTATTTACGGAATTGCCATCAAAGTGGGGCCTTTGTTTATTATATATTGAGCCTTATTACATGCAATCAAAAACATTTCCTCAGCCATCTTCTCACACCCAACCGACCAAGAAGAGAGTTAGAGAGAGAGGGGCTTGTTTTTGTTGAAATTGCTAGGAGAACTTGAAGATTTGGGGCATAGATTGTATAATTGAGCTTGTCATCCTATAACTCAAGGTCTAAGGTAGCATTCCATCTTCTTATTTTAGTGTTTGAGCCTCACCTTGCATGGTTCATACTCCATTGTAGGATTAAGCCATGTTTTAGTGCAAATAGGTTGGATTATGCTTGAAATGTTGCATGCATGCTTGAATTGGTGCATCTTAAGTTGAATTCTTGGTAGATTGTTCATGCATGTCCATGTTTAAGCTAAAGTCCATATTTTCATTTTGTTTTCCAACCATTGAGCTCATTAGAGCAAGATTTGAATCTTAATTTTGGTTTAAAGATCATGCATGTCATGTTTTGAAATTGTTCATGAAATGGGTTTGAAAATTTGGTTTAATTGACTCACCTTTGGGGCTTGAATTCATAAATTGGCTTTTGAAACTTGTTATACATTGCTTCGGGATGTATTTTCCAGAATTTGGGCCCAAGAGGTTGAGATTTGAGTTGAGAAAACTTGGTTTGGAGCTTGGAGGTCGAATCTGGATTTTCCAGATTTTGGCCGTCCGCTCGAGCGGGGGAAGTGCCGCTCGAGCGGGGAAATCGTGCTCCCAGCATTTTCTTTGCATTGTTTCTGATCCGCTGAGCGGGTTTTTCACGCCGGCGGGGTTTTTCACGCCGGCGGGAAAATCGAAAGCATCCAAGATGCCGCATTGTTCATCGGTCCGCTTTCGGGAAGTTGACGCCGAAAGCGAGTCCCTTTGTTTGCAGTCCGCTCGGCTGAAAACGCTTCGGCGGGGATATTTTTGAAAAAAAAAAATTTCAAATTGTTTACTATGCACATCTTTGCATCCTCACCCCATTCTAGGCATTCTTAGGCCTAGTTTAAGGCATCTTAATAAGGATTTAGACATAGAACCACACCGAGGAAATTTAGGGATTTAATTATCATCCTTCCGACTGTGAACTTAGTGTGTGTTCTATTTGTTAACTATTTAGGGTTGGCTCTAGGACGCCGCTCTAGTCGCTATTAGCCCAATCTCGTGAGTAGCAGTTGTATAAAGATATGTTCAAAATGGTTATATTTTGAATCTTCGAATCAACTGTTTATTGAACTGATATTGTTTATTGAATGAATGTATGTCCTGTATTTAATCAGTAGGCATCCTTAGCACCTTTGTTATTGGTATTCTGAGCTCTGTCGGTTTCCTTGCGGAACCATATTGTTTATCGATTGATGGCCATCATTATTGTTGGGTCTGTTAAGGCGGTCCGTTTGGACCTCTTGTTTATAGGCTAATGGATGTACCACATATGGTGATTGATTGAAATATTGATTGATGAAATCTTGAAAGATTGAAAATCAGTATAATGAATTGATTTCATTCTTTGTCAGAAGGACATTCATTCATAACCTCTTTACACGCGTTATGTTATTCACGGGCTTTAGCTCCTTTGTTTTATATATATATATATGTAGGTTCTCGCAGCCAAACCGAGCTAGGGCGTGGGTTGGTCCCCGATTTTGTCAAGCCGGCCTATGTGCCTCACTGCGAGGTTCCGAGTTGCCATGCTATGGCTTGGGGTGTTTTTGTTGTTTTGTAATCAGTATAGATCATCTCTTTGTTATACCGTCTTTGTTGTCTAGGATTCGATCCTGAACCATCGATCGTGAATGATTGTATAAATGCATCGCTTGCTCAATGTATGAATGCATAAAAATATTTTTGGCATCTGATTTTCACGACTCATTGGACACTAGTTACTTCTTCAGATGGCTTCCGCCAGCCCTCGACTGTTTAAGCGTATTCTTTTGACAGCCTTTGGTAATCATGGATTACTGGCCAGTTACGGTGCTAAACCCATAGGGCCGGGTTTGGCTCGTGACAACCACACAACTAAATAAGGAACATAGCTGAAGAGCACCGACAGAATAGATTGACTTTACATAATACCCATCTTGGACTCTCAGCAAAATAGGGATAGACTCATCAAGAGCCTTATCCTTATCCAGCCTAAGTGTCCTCTCTTATTTAGGACTCTTATCCTCTATCCAAATATCTCAGGATTCTGGCATTACCGCAGAACATCTCAACAATGCCGTGATCACCTCAGCAAACACAACCAGTCCACGTGACACCTCGGCTGGCATCTCGATGCCACCTTAGCCGCGTGATGTCTTTCAGAAAATACTTCTCCACAATAAGATTTACTAAATCTTGTTATTCTTTTTGTTGTTATTAGTATTATTATTATTGGGTCAAGGAAAGAAAGTAAAAAATGAAAGACTATACTCACAACAACTATAAAATTCAAAGTTAGCCTTCACACTTTGTGAAAGAGCGTCTCAACAATTTAGTCTTTATATTTTAATATATATATATATATATATTGATTTCATCCTTGTTGAAATTGAATAATAAGAAAAATCATACCACATGAATCTTTAGTTCATTTCCAAATTTTTTATTTTTTAAATATCTGTAATGATCATAAAATGTGCTTAAATAGCCCTTGCGGGAGTACTTCACGTCCAAATTTTTAGTGATAAGTGGTAGGATTACCAAATTAAAGCACAAGTTAAAGGTAGCAAAATCTCACATAGAAGACGGATTATCAATTTTTTTTGATACTCGAGTGTCTAGGGCCACTTACATGCACCTTAATTAATTCTGAAGCTCGGAAGTTATAAACTTCCAGTGGATTATCAATTTAGTAAATCAAAGGATCTCGCAACGGTCCACAAGAAAGAAATATGAATCCACAACACGAACCTTGAATATAAAAAGGAAGAGAAGAAATTCTCACATGAGAAATTTGAAAATTATTGATGAAAAATTGTATTGCTCTAAAGTCGTTATTTATAATAAGAAAATGTTATTCAACTAGGAAATAACTAATTAAACTAATTTTTTGGTAGACAAGAACATAATTTTATAAAAATATTTTAAAATTGTCAAATTTGAGTTAAGTCCAAATTTAAATATAAAAACATTCAAGAAACATGCAAAAATAAAAACTGGAGAGAGCTTTAAAGATTAGTTTTTTTAAATGATTTTTCAAAAGATATAATAAATTAATTAATTAATGTATTTGGAAAGTTATTAAAAAAAATTATAAGTAAAAAATGTTTTATTGCTTTTTTTTTTTCAAAAAATAAAAACTGATGACATAGACTTTTTGATTTTTTAAATCTCAAGATTTGACTCTAATAGCAAATCAAATCTTAATTTTTTAATTATTTCAATTTAAATTCCAAACTTTTTAATTGTATTAATTTAGTTTTTTTTTTTCCTTGTTACAGTTGACAATCATTTCTCACTGTTACCGTCATCTATCACCACACATCCTCTTCCCCAATTCAGTACTATTATTCCGTCCTTTTACCTCTATCCACCGTTATTCATTCTCTTTCCTAACTCATTGCCACACATCTCCTTCCTTTTCCAGCTCATAGCTAATGTCGCCGTCCAGAACCACTGACCAAAAGTGTATAATTATAACGGATATATTTTTGTTGTTTAAACCAACCCCCACGCATGGAGTAACGAAGTATTTGCGTAATTTTGTTGGGATGGTGGTTGTGGTTTTTTTATTCTGCTTTATTGATTTTTTCCAAGTCTTCCTAAGGCCTTCGCCCCAAAAGAGGGCAAGGAACAAAAGAAAGTAAAGGAAACACGGAAAAAATGTAGAGAATTCCCACAATAATCAACCTTTCGTACTGTGAAAGGCGCTCAAAGGCTGAGTTGATGTATTATTGTTCATTCATTTTATGTACTTTTCATACATCCAATTAAAAAAGATTCACTTTTTCAAAAAAAATCAAAAAGCTGAGTTGAAGTTCTTGAAAGAAAAGAAAACGTTATTCTCGAGTCGAAGAATTTTATAATACGTGAGAGGGAAGATTTGCATCGGGCAATACGGCCAAGTGGGTACAACGTCAAACTTGACGGACTACATGACGCCGAGCAAAGTCCTCTATTGACTCGGCCTGACTTGCACGGTCGGAGATGTTGATCGGTCTGGCATGCTCTTACCCAACCATGCTGTGATTGCACGTATTTGGCGAAGCTCAAGTTAGCGGATGACGACCGAGTTAAGAGGTAGCCCGAGCTACACTGTGGGTGCGATCAGGGCTGGTACGCCCTGGACCGATCAATCAATAAAGATGACTTCGTATGACTGAGATTGGAGATAGAACAGTTGGAGGCCGGCATGCCTCGCAACCGGTTGATCATGATGAACCAGTCAAGGATAGTTCGGCCGAGGTGGTCAGGCTTTCGCCTAATCCCAAGTCACAGGCCGGTGGCCCATAGCACGATTACGTGCATGTGATGGCAATTTCTCACAAGTGTTAGGCCGGTCGTGGTACCCCGATTAGGAGTGCCACCTGGGCCAATGGCGTGAGGGAGAGGACATCTGCTCCACGCACGCCTCAATACCGTTGGACAGTTCTGTGTGTACTGGTGGAAGGACAAAACCTTTACACGCGTAAGGTGGTGAGAGACGAGCATTGCCACCTGTCTAGGGAAGGACAGCAGAGGTAGTGCGCGCACAATCTTGGGCTGCATGGCCAGTCTAGAAATAGGGAGAAAGGCGAACATTGGAGGTATGAAAATTCACTCTCACAAACACACTCTCTCTCTTCTCGTTGTCTTCTTCCTCTGTGAACTAACTTGGGCGTCGGAGGGTTTTTCCGGCACACCACCGCCGGGCAGCTCACCGTTTTCGTGTTGCAGAGACAGACGCCATTACCAGAAGCTTGACGTTCAAGGCGTACGGAGAGCTAAGGATATTTCACCCCCGTACAATTGGCGCCGTCTGTGGGAAGTCTTTAATATTCAACTCTTGTTCTTCGAGCTTCTTCGACCATTTCCATGGCCAACAACGACGAAGTTCCGTTGTCCGTCGTCGATTGTGTCACTCCAGAGTATGTCCGGAGGAGAGAAGGCCCCCCGAATGTCCTAGCTATGGCGGTCAGCAACTTCTCGCGGTACGCGAGACAAACGTGGGAGGAGTTCAGATCGTTCGCAGAGCCCAGAAGGCCGCCGACGCCGGAGGGAGTCCCGTACGCAGCGCCTGGAGCACAAACTCAAAGACCAAGATGCCCTTATTCGCAAGATGGCGGCAGAAATGGAGCTGCTGAAGCGCCAGATTAAGGGGAAGGGTGTTGCTGGAGAAGGCAACCTCAGTGAGCGCACCCCCTCCCCTCGTTCTAGTAGTCGTTGCCAGAGGAGGACTCACTCTATCTCCATCACCAGGAACTATAGGGTTGGAGATTCCAACCAAAGAGAAGGCAGGTCCCTCTCTCGCGACAGCACCTACCACCCCTCACGCCTGACGCCGACGTCGCGATCCTCATTCTCCATACGTTCCAGGGACTTGAGGGATGTATTGGAGGAGAGGGCGTGCCGTCGGGAGGCTCAGAGAGTGCCGGCGTTGGAAAGGTTGAGCGCTCCAGTTCGTTGTAGTGAAGAGGTGGTAATGCCAGCTCCTAGAGTGATGGCCCCTGCGTTAGAGGACAAAGAGCTGGCGGGACTTACAGCCACGCCGCTGTCCCCAGAGATTGAGAGCACACCACTGCCCGCCGGATTCCACCAGCCAAAGTTCACTTTGTACGATGGCAAGACGGATCCGTACATGCATGTGAGTCATTACCGGCAAGTGATGGCTGGCCACCGGCGCAACGACGCCCTGATGTGCCTCATATTCCCAGCAAGCTTGGGAGAGCTGGGTTTGAAGTGGTTCGAAAGGCTCCCGGAGGGGAGTATTGGGGGATGGCAGCAACTAGCGGAAGCCTTCGTCACCAGATTCAAAACCAACACTCGAACGCTGAAGGAGGTCGACCATCTCCTGGGCGTCAAGATGGAGTCTGGATGGTCGTTGAAGGCGTACAATGTGGAGTACTGGGAAACCTACAATGAGATCCTCGACTGCCCCACCAATCTGGCGATTACCCAATACAAGCGTGGTCTCCCAGTCAGGCATAGGCTGCGAGACTCACTCACAATGAATCAACCGTCGACCATGGAGTTGCTCATGCGACGCATTAATGAGCACATCCGAGTCGAAGACGATGCAGCCGCTGCTACCGTGACAGTGAGTCCGGTAATAGAGAACAAGATGATGGCCATGCAAACCACCATGGAAGAGATATAGGGAGTTCGGTTTTTGGAAGAAGAAGACCGAGGAAAAGGGGCATAAAAATCGCAGTTTGTAAATGACCGATCCATTTCTAGAACATAAAGCTCTACCAATCTAAAGTTTTGTTCTTGGTTCTGTTTCTGTAACCCCTTTTTGCCATTGGCACAATGAAACAAGTAAACTATTTTCTTGAGAATTATTGTATGTTTGCCCCGCCAAGCGGATTCAGTGCGAACCTAGGGGCAACTAACGATCATTTTGATGGAAAGATCAAAATTCTTTGCCGGACGGATTTTGCTTGGCAACAGGTTTGTTGATGGTTTTATCAACTTTGAAGTTCCTTGTCGGATGGATTTTTCTCGGCAAGAGGTTTGTTGATGGTTTTAATCAACTTTAGAATTCCTTGCCGAGCTGATCTTGCTCGCCAAGAAGCAAGGCGCCGAGTGGACCTTGCTCGCGGACCTTAGTGTCCCTTGTCGAGCTAATCTTGCTCGCCAAGAAGCAAGGCGCCGAGCGGACCTTGCTCGCCGACCTTGGTGTTCCTTGCCGAGCTGATCTTGCTCGCCAAGAAGCAAGGCGCTGAGCGGACCTTGCTCGCCGACCTTGGTGTTCCTTGCCGAGCTGATCTTGCTCGCCAAGAAGCAAGTCGCTGAGCGGACCTAGCTCGCCGACCTTGGAATTCCTTGCCGAGCTGATCTTGCTCGCCAAGAAGCAAGGCGCCGAGCGGACCTTGCTCGCGGACCTTAGTGTCCCTTGCCGAGCTGATCTTGCTCGCCAAGAAGCAAGGCGCTGAGCGGACCTTGCTCGCCGACCTTGGTGTTCCTTGCCGAGTTGATCTTGCTCGCCAAGAAGCAAGTCGCTGAGCGGACCTAGCTCGCCGACCTTGGAATTCCTTGCGGTGATTTTGCTCGCCAAGCTAAGGCGCCGAGCGGATCTTGCTCATGACCTTAGTGTCCCTTGTCGAAATGATCTTGCTCGCCAAGCTAAGTCGTTGACGAACCTAGCTCACGACCTTGGAATTCCTTGCGAAATGATCTTGCTCGCCAAGAAGCAAGGCGCCGAGCGGACCTTGCTCGCGGACCTTAGTGTCCCTTGCCGAGCTGATCTTGCTCGCCAAGAAGCAAGACGCTGAGCGGACCTTGCTCGCCGACCTTGGTGTTCCTTGCCGAGCTGATCTTGCTCGCCAAGAAGCAAGTCGCTGAGCGGACCTAGCTCGCTGACCTTGGAATTCCTTGCCGAGCTGATCTTGCTCGCCAAGAAGCAAGGCGCCGAGCGGACCTTGCTCGCGGACCTTAGTGTCCCTTGTCGAAATGATCTTGCTCGCCAAGAAGCAAAGTGGCCGGACCTTGCTTTCACGACCTTGGTGTTCCTTGCCGAAATGATCTTGCTTCGCCAAGCAAGTCATTGGCGGACCTAGCTCGCCGACCTTGGAATTCCTTGCCGAGCTGATTTTGCTCGCCAAGAAGCAAGGCGTTGAGCGGACCTTGCTCGCGGACCTTAGTGTCCCTTGCCGAGCTGATCTTGCTCGCCAAGAAGCAAGGCGCCGAGCGGACCTTGCTCGCCGACCTTGGTGTTTCTTGCCGAGCCGATCTTGCTCGCCAAGAAGCAAGGCGACGAGCGGACCTTGCTCGTCGACCTTGGTATTCCTTGCCGAGCTGATCTTGCTCGCCAAGAAGCAAGTCGCCGAGCGGATCTAGCTCGCGGACCTTAGTGTCCCTTGCCGAGCTGATCTTGCTCGCCAAGAAGCAAGGCGCCGAGCAGACCTTGCTCGCCGACCTTGGTGTTCCTTGCCGAGCTGATCTTGCTCGCCAAGAAGCAAGGCGCCGAGCGGACCTTGCTCGCCGACCTTGGTGTTCCTTGCCGAGCTGATCTTGCTCGCCAAGAAGCAAGGCGCCGAGCGGACCTTGCTCGCCGACCTTGGAGTTCCTTGCCGAGGTGATCTTGCTCGCCAAGAAGCAAGGCGCCGAGCGGACCTTGCTTGCCGACCTTGGTGTTCCTTGCCGAGCTGATCTTGCTTGCCAAGAAGCAAGTCGTCGAGCGGACCTAGCTCGCCGACCTTGGTGTTCCTTGCCGAGCTGATCTTGCTCGCCAAGAAGCAAGTCGCCGAGCGGACCTAGCTCGCCGACCTTGGAGTTCCTTGCCGAGGTGATCTTGCTTTCATGAAGCAAAGGCCGAGCCGGACTTTGCTTGCGACCTTGGTATTCCTTGGAGTTCCTTGCTGTCGACCTTGCTCGCCAAGAAGCAAGCCGCCGAGCGGACCTAGCTCGCCGACCTTGGTGTTCCTTGCTGAGCTGATCTTGCTCGCCAAGAAGCAAGTCGACGAGCGATCCTAGCTCACCGACCTTGGAATTCCTTGCCGAGCTGATCTTGCTCGCCAAGAAGAAAGGCGCCGAGCGGACCTTGCTCGCCGACCTTGGTGTTCCTGGCCGAGCTGATCTTGCTCTCCAAGAAGCAAGTCGCGTAGCGGACCTTGCTCGCCTACGAATTCATAAACTGAGCGGATCATGAGCAAAAATGCGCCCGGCCTCGTAATGTAATTCGATCCGCTTATGGACGGAATTAAGGGGCAATTGAGAGGGAAGATTTGCATCGGGCAATACGGCCAAGTGGGTACAACGTCAGACTTGACGGACTACATGACGCCGAGCAAAGTCCTCTATTGACTCGGCCTGACTTGCACGGTCGGAGATGTTGATCGGTCTGGCATGCTCTTACCCAGCCATGCTGTGATTGCACGTATTTGGCGGAGCTCAAGTTAGCGGATGACGACCGAGTTAAGGGGTAGCCCGAGCTACATCAGGTGCGATCGTATGTACGCCTGACCGATCAATCAATAAAGATGACTTCGTATGACTGAGATTGGAGATAGAACAGTTGGAGGCCGGCATGCCTCGCAACCGGTTGATCATGATGAACCGGTCAAGGATAGTTCGGCCGAGGTGGTCAGGCTTTCGCCTAATCCCAAGTCACAGGCCGGTGGCCCATAGCACGATTACGTGCATGTGATGGCAATTTCTCACAAGTGTTAGGCCGGTCGTGGTACCCCGATTAGGAGTGCCACCTGGGCCAATGGCGTGAGGGAGAGGACATCTGCTCCACGCACGCCTCAATACCGTTGGACAGTTCTGTGTGTACTGGTGGAAGGACAAAACCTTTACACGCGTAAGGTGGTGAGAGACGAGCATTGCCACCTGTCTAGGGAAGGACAGCAGAGGTAGTGCGCGCACAATCTTGGGCTGCATGGCCAGTCTAGAAATAGGGAGAAAGGCGAACGTTGGAGGTATGAAAATTCACTCTCACAAACACACTCTCTCTCTTCTCGTTGTCTTCTTCCTCTGTGAACTGACTTGGGCGTCGGAGGGTTTTTCCGGCACACCACCGCCGGGCAGCTCACCGTTTTCGTGTTGCAGAGATAGACGCCGTTACCAGAAGCTTGACGTTCAAGGCGTACGGAGAGCTAAGGATATTTCACCCCCGTACAATACGCAATTCATTTTGTGATGTCTATTATATGTTCTAGATACAATATTCATGGTCTTTGTTATGACTGAAAAAAGGTGTTTGATTCTACTTTATGTGAGGTTTGATTATTAATTATTTTTTTAATTATGATTAAAAATAATTTAATTATGATACAATAAATGTGATAACTTACTTATGATATACTTCTCAAACAGAGTGTGCAACATGACTTTGTTAAAACATCTAATTAAATAGTGGAGGGGCATCTCAATTATATCGACAAAATTTAAATCACTTAAAAATGATATGGGATAAATATAATAAAATTTATTTTTTAAAATTCTAAAAATTAGGTTGGGCACTCCATTACTTGGAATACCCCAATTTAAAATTTAAATATTTATTTATTTGTTTAGACACCCCAAATAATACCTATTATAACCCTTAAAATAAAAAAATAAAAAAATAAACTTTAGAAATTCTACCTTCTACACCTCAAGTCTAATACCTACTATATGTCCGGAAACTTAATTTCAAAACTGTGAAGTTTATTCGAATATTAGTGCCGAACAAATGAAATATGTTCGAATATTCAGTTCCGAAAAATAAAAAATTGGTTGTACCATTTTCGCCTGGATACTCAGTGCTGAACAAATTATATATATGTGTATATATATCCGGATACTTAATTTCGAATCTATGAAATTTCTTCGGATGCTCAATGCCGAACATAATACCGGATAGTTTTTTTTTTTTTTTTTTGAAATTGAAGTGCGAAAAGGTTAGAAAATTAAATGTTCAAAAAAACAGAGCTATAAACATGATTATCATAGAATTATTGATTTGGAAAACAATAAAGTATATTTGAATATTAAATTTGTGAAGAGATTAATGGATGAAAAAGAAATGGAAGAGAAAACGGATTAAACAAAAGTACTAATTTTTTTTTAACAAATCCCTTCTCCCGATTCTTATTACAATTTTTAATTGATCTAAACAGTGGACTCTAAAATTTTATGTAGCATCAATTCAATATAATTTGATAATACAGTGAGTCCTCGTGGATGGGTTGGACCGATCCAAGCTCCTCAAGCCCACTGGATAACCTGCAAACAAGTTCAATCGGGGAACGGGGTAGTCCCCCGGCGAACCCTCCGGTGTATGAATTAGAGAAGGTGATGGACAGAAAATGTAGAGAGAGATAGGAGATGGAAAAACTTAACCTTCTTCTTGTCTTCGAGGTTTGCTTATATCCAACTGTAATCATTTCGCTGTCTCTGTCGTTCTGATTGTCCCCGCCGAAAGCTTGAGGCGTGGTTCGCCTTGTTCAGGGCGAGGGGGTGTGATTCCGGCTGAGAGGTGTTGTCGTAATAAATGCTGTGATGGGCTGCATTAATGGTGATGTGTTGTGGCAATAACTTTGCAGATCTTTGTCTGCTGACGTGGTCTGCTCTGCGCCTGCCACTTGTCCGAGCATCATTGGTCTTTCCTGTCCAGTTGGACTCCAGCTGTGTTGGGTTTGGCTAACCGGGTTGTATAATGGGGTTTGAATGGTGGGCCGTGGGCTCTATGGACCTATCCCTATCATAATTAAATTTCTTTCTACCATTTCGTTGCCTTAGAAAAATAAAAAGAAAATGGATTTTTTTGGGCGGGTTTGGTTATCCATAAAAATTGAAGAAGTGTAAGTAATTGTTTTTCTTTGTTTTAACAAATTCAAGATTCAAAAATAGTATTAAAAAAGAATTACTAAAATTTGATATATACATCATTTGCCCATCCGAAAGCGCAACCTACATGTTTGCCTACCCATTTGAAAAGCAGCTTTATTTTAATGTGTGTATGTTGATACTACACAACACTCTTGGTAGCTAGGTACAATTCGTAAATTACTTATTATTTTGCAGGCGAAATTCCACAAGAACTAGGTGGTCTACATAGTTTGGAGAGTTTAGGTATCGAATCTGCCAACGTCACTGGTCTCATACCATCTTTTATTTTTAACATCTCTTCATTGGAAGTGCTTGCGCTACATACCAAGAGCAATCGGCAACTGTACCTTGCTCTCAATATTTAATATTAACGAGAACAACTTGACAGGTAACCCATCCATCTCTCAAACTTTAGTTGCTGACTTTGGGTAGGGAATGGGCACACTACTTGCCTTTTTTTTGTACGTTGTATCTAGAATCATAAATTTAGATAAAGAAAATTTTAAAAAATAGAAAAAAAATATTTAACTTATATTTCATTCGTGTTGTCTTCATCTTTTCATTTTTTATTTTTCAAATCCTTATCTCAATTCATAATTCAAACACAATCCTAATGTCCTCAAAAACTTTTCTAATTTCTTCAAATTATAAGAATTAAGTTTAGTAGTGTAACTTGGGCGGGGCTCAATCCAAACAACTTGAGCTCAACTTGAATTTTTTTAGGACTTAAACAAAATATTTTTGAATCGGTACGGGTTTGGGCAAAAATTCAAAAGTCCGAATTAAATTTGGATGAGTTTAAGCAAAGACATCAAACAACTCGACCAACCCAAAGCACAAATTATATATATATATATAAATTATTATTCATTGGATGATATTAAAATAATTTAGATCGTTAGATCATACTGAATATATATTATACAAACAATTAACACAACATAAAAATAAATACTTTATCACTCATAAATTGTAAAAACCACTATAGCAGCATCTTTCTTACATTATATAATAAATTATTTGTTTTGATATTATTAATGATTTTATAAAACAAATGTAATTAGAGTCTAATTTTAACAAATTAAATAACTTAGCTGCACTAAAAAAAAGAAAAAAAAAACAACTAAAATTTATGTGCAATTTGAACAATTCAAGTTTAATTTGGATCGGACTTGGGAAGACAATCTCGGGTTACAATCCGAACTTAGACAACTCTTAACACCACTTGAGCTCGGGCTTGAACAACCTCTCACTCCGCCCGAACAAGTTGGGTTGTTATAGCAATACATCATATGATTTCCAAGCTACATCTATGCCTTGCAAACTTGGGAAATCCTATGGTGTAAGGTGTGTACCAAAAGCATCTTACCACAAATGGTATAATTTTACCACAAAATTTCATAACATTAATCACAAAATGTGTAATCTCAACACAAATTAGAATAACAAAATGTACAAAATTTTGTGGTTCATATAACAAAAGTTTGTGGCGAGGTTACAATATCTTTTGTTAAGCTAATTTGTAGCGAGATTATATATTTTATAATTGGTGTTATAAAATTTAATGATAAAATTATGCCAAGTTGTAATAAGGTGTGTCCCATAGGATTTCCCTGCAAACTTATATGCATTGATTACCAACTCATTTGGGCAAGGCAGATAATTATCTAACCTAAGTCCTCTAGGGAAATTTTATGGTGCACACCTCTTTTAAGTGTGCACGATATACACCTTTAGTTACGATTTTTGAGCCAGTGGTTATAATTTACTGTGTTATTAATTATGACAAATTGTGATATTAGTTATGATAAAATTTTAATTATGATCCCAGAGTTGTATAGTTATATGTGATATTCAGTTATAATTTAATTTTTTTTTTAGTTACAACTCCCATAGTATTAAATTATATCATTTGCAAAACTTACAAATATTATAACTTACATATATGTGTCATAGTATTTTCCATCCATCCAAAGCATAAGTCGACCATTCATAATACAAGTCTCATCTCTCATACCATCTCCAAACCAACATAAGAGAGCAAAAAATAATCCAAAATATGATAGAGGAAAATAAAATAAATAACGCAATCCCTGATAAGGTCTCTGCAGCTTCAGAAGCTCAGTCTATATCTGCAGAAGATGAGCTGCAGTTGCAGTCAAGAAGAAGAGCTGCAGAAGACAAGCTGCAGTTGCAGCCACAGTTACAGAAGTAGAGCTGCAGTTGAAGCCACAGTTGCAGCCACAGTTACAGAAGTAGAGCCACAGTTGAAGCCACAGAGATGAGCTCATTTCAGTAACAGAGTTATACAGCAGAGCTCATTTATCAGTTACAAAACAGTTAGAGCTATTAGTGCACGTGTTACATATAGTAATGTTTTAGTTAGAAAGTTGTTGGATTAACTGTACCTTAGTTTAGTTAACTAGTTACTAGAGTTAGTACCTAGAGCTACAATTGTTGTATATAAAGATCACTGTACTGAGATATTTTTGATATTGAATAATAGATTCAGATTTTCTTTATGGTATCAGAGCTCTCATAGCTCTTGCGAGCATCGAAAGCTTCCTCTGAAATTCATCCATGGTGCATCTTCATCAAGAAGCAACCATGGCAGATCTTCAAGCAAAATCAACAACAATGACAGCTTCTTCATCTAGTGTAACTACCAGTTCTTCTTTACCTTCAAATCTTACTCTGCTCATTTCCAATCTGAAATCATTTGTTCCAATAAAACTTGAGTCTACAAATTATCTGATATGGAGAAGTCAATTCCAAAACATCTTACGAGCCACAAATCTACTTGAATTTGTTGATGGCTCAAAGATCTGTCATTCTTCCACAGTTCTTCTTTGAAAGTGGTAATCTTTGTAGTAAATCCGAGAATACGCAGATTGGATTACTATTGATGCACATTTACTCAGTTGCCTTACTGCTACACTATCTTCATCCATATACACCTCTGTTCTTCATTGTCTCACTAGTCATGAAGTGTGGACTACATTAGCTGCACGATTCACCTCCTTGTCTAGGTCACATGTCCATCAATTGAAGACTAAGCTTAGTCATCTTACCAAGAAGAATTCAACAATGGAGGAATATCTCTGTCAAATCAAGACCATTGCTGATCAGTTGAGTCTTGCTGGTTCACCAATTCATGATGAAGATCTGGTTTTACTTACTCTGAATGGATTACCTGATGAATACAGTGCCTTTAAAACATCTATTCGTACCAGATCTGAACCTATCTCTATTACTGCCTTGTCTTCCTTATTATGTTCTGAATCCATTCACATTGAAGGTTTTCTGAAACAAACACACACATCAGATCTACCGTTTGCTTATGCTGCTAACAGAACTTTTTCTAGAGGAAGTTCTGGAGGTTACTTCCGAGGTGGATCTAAAGGTAACAACTACAGAGGTGGAGGACAAGGTCATGCCTATAGAAGTGGAGGCCAAGGTAGTAATACCTATAGAGGTGGCAGACAAGGTAACACCTATAGAGGTGGAGGACAAGGCAACTCATCTTCACAAAGCAACTCCTCTTCACATGGACTGATTTGTCAAATGCAGGCAAATCAAACCACTCGGCCATGGATTCTTTGTACAGATGGATCGACTTTTCACTCCTCTTCTTTACAAGGAAGAGGATCACAGTCCAAAGCCTACATTACCTCTTCTTCAACCACTTCTGTTTGCTCCAGTTTTCGGTTTGATCCTTTGCTCTGAGATCTATTCGAATATCGATCATCTGCTACATCTGGCCCTGGTTCAAACTGGTTCTTAGATTCTGGAGCCACAACTCATTTCACCAATGATCTTAATAATTTCACTCAATTTCAGCCTTATCAAGGTTCTGATCATGTCACTATAGGAGATGGTTCAACTTTGCCAATTCATCACACTGGAAATGGTTTGCTTCCTACACCAAGTACTTCTTTCCATCTTCATAATTTACTTCATGTTCCTTCTATTTCTACCAATCTTTTGTCAGTTCATCAACTCATAAAAGATAACAACTGCACCATTACTTTTGATGCTGATTGTTTCATTATCTGAGATAAGTTTTCCAAGCAAATTCTTCATAAAGGTCCTCACTCGGTGGTCTCTATTCTCTCTCGGCTTCATCATTGTTCTGGAACTTCTTCCACCACTTGCTTCAACACTTCCTTTGCTTCTACTGCGGCAAGAGCACTTGGCATAGTAGATTAGGTCATCCTTCTAGTAATAAAACGCAAGTGCTTGTATCTCAAAATTTGTTACCTACTAATGTACCTAGTTCTAATGATAATAAGTCGTGCACACATTCTTTGTGTTTCTAAGAGTCATAGGTTGCCATTTCATCTTTCCAATTCCTTTGTAAATCACCATTGGCTCTTATTCATTCGATGTATGGGGACCCTTTAATGCATCTTTCTCATTTTAAGTACTATGTTCTTTTTGTTGATGATTCTGATAAATTCACTTGGCTATTTCCTTTGACTTATAAAAGTGAGGTATTTTCCAAAATTCTTGAATTCAAGGCTTTTCTTGAGTCCCAATTTTCCACCAAGCTTCAACTTCTTAGAAGTGATTATGGGGGGGAATATTTAGCAACGTAATTTCAACAATTTTTAAAAGATAAGGGCATTGAACATCAACTTAGTTGTTCTCATACTCTGCCGAGAATGGAGTAGCTGAGAGGAAGCATAGGCACTTAATTGAAACTACCATTGCCCTAATGCATCAATCTGCTCTTCCTTTGTCCTATTGGTTTGATGCTCTTGCCACCTCAGTATTTCTTATTAACAGACTTCCCACTTCCAAACTTAGTAATCTTACTCCTTTTCAAACTTTGTTTCATCACTCTCCTGATTACTCCTTTCTCAAAGTTTTTGGATGTAGATGTTTTCCTTGGATTAGACCTTACACAAGTCACAAACTTCAGCCAAGATCTATCCCTTGTGTCTTTATTGGTTATGTTCCTTCTACCAAAGGGTATAGATGTCTTGATGTTTCTACTGGCCATATTTTTGTTTCTAGGCATGTCATTTTTGATGAGTATACCTTTCCATTTCAGTCTCACACTATGTCTTCTGCTCAATCTGTTCCTCCTTCACTATCTCAGCTGCAAACTTTCTTTTGGCCTGCCACTGGTTCCGTCCATTCTGGTTCTGCCCAAGATGCAGGTTCTTCTCTCCCTACTGGAAGAGTTGTTTCCTCTGCTCCAGTTATGTCTGATTCTCATCATGCTCGATTATGTCGGTTCTCATTTGTCTCCCTCTTCTAGTTACTCGCCCATTGATTGAAGTTGCGAGTTACGGTTACATTAGTCCTCTTCTGCACCATGTGATTCTGCAGATTCTCGTTACATCCCTTTGCACGATTGCGCTTAGTGTTGTTCCCTCAATTCCTATTTCCTCAATCTCCATTGATTTACCGTTTTCTACTTCTACTTCAAATACTCATCCCATGCTCACCAGGTCTAAGTCTCAAACTCTTCCTGCTGGCTGCCTTCTCACCACTTCTTCTTCTCCTCTTGAACACAAACTTTTCAAGTCTGCTGCATCTCCTAAATGGCGGGAAGCTATGTTAGATGAGTTTCAAGCTTTGCAAAGACAAGGCACTTGGTCTCTTGTACCTTTACCTTCAGGCAAAATTGCTATTGGATGCAAATGGGTTTATAGACTCAAAAGAAATTCCGATGGATCCATTGCTAGGGATAAGGCTAGCCTTGTAGACAAAGGGTTTCTTCAAGCGAGGGCCTTGATTATCATGAGACTTTTAGCCTGTTGCCAAGCAACCTACTGATCGAGTTCTTCTGTCCTTAGCTCTACATTTTCAATGGTCTATTAGACAGCTTGATATATCAAATGCATTTTTGCATGGTGTCTTAGAGGAGGAGGTCTATATGCAACAACCTCAAGGATTCATTGATGCTTCTCATCCTCATTTGGTTTGCAAATTGCATAAAGCTCTTTATGGTCTTAAACAGGCTCCCCGGGCATGGTTCTCTACTTTTTCTTCTTTTCTACTATCCTGTGGTTTTATCTCCAGTCATTGTGATTCATCCTTGTTTGTTAAGAAGACAGCAGACTCAATTACTATTCTACTCATTTATGTTGATGACATCTTATTAACTGGCAGTGATTCTTCTTATATCACTGCTTTGATTCATCAAATGCATGGTACTTTTGCTATGAAGGAGCTTGGGTTGCTTAATTACTTTCTTGGTATCTCTGTGTCATCATCTTCTATGGGCTATTTTTTATCTCAGCAAAAGTATGCTTCTGAGTTGCTTGTGAAAGCTGGTATGGCTGACTGCAAGCCATACTCTTCCCCTATGGCTCTTAAACCTTCTTCTTCTCCTAATGATCATTTACCTTATTCTAATCCATCTCTTTACAGAAGTATTGTTGGAGGCCTTCAATACCTCACCATCACCAGACCAGATCTTGCTTTTGCAGTAAACTTTCTTTGTCAATTTATGCATCAACCACTTGTGCAGCATTTTATTATGGTTAAGAGGCTTCTCCGGTATCTCAAGGGAACTCTTGGCTATGGTCTTCAATTTAGTCCTGGCCCTCTTACACTACATGCTTTTTCAGATTCTGATTGGGCTGGAAATTCCCTGGATAGACGTTTCACTACTGGCTTCTGTGTTTTTCTTGGTTCAAATTTGGTATCATGGTGCGCTAAAAGCGACCCTCGTGGCTAGATCCTCTCTTGAAAGTGAATATCGCGCGCATTGGCCCTGCTAACTGCGAGTTAAGTCGGCTTGGAATGCTTCTCTCGACTTGCATGTTCCTTCTCCTTCTCCTACCTTATGGTGTGATAATATCTCTGCCATCTCTCTATCTTCCAATCTGTTTTCATGCGAACTAAACATATAGAGGTAGATTATCACTATGTCGAGAAAGGGTAGTCGCTAAACAACTCTCCATCTCATATTCCCACCCTCGATCAGGTGGCTGATATTTTCACCAAACCTCTGTCTATTTCCCGCTTTATTTATCTTCAGTCCAAGCTTCTGGTTCTTCCCTCTCCCATCAGCTTGAGGGGGCATGATAAGGTCTCTGCGGCTTGAGCTCGATCTATATCTGCGAAGATGAGCTGCGATTGCGATCAGAAGAAGAAGAGCTGCGAAGACAAGGCTGCGATTGCCACGATTCTGAAGTAGAGCTGCGATTGAAGCCACGATTCAGCCACGATTCTGAAGTAGAGCCACGATTGAAGCCACGAGATGAGCTCATTTCGATATGAGTTATACTGAGAGCTCATTTATCGATTACAAAAGCGATTAGAGCTATTAGTGCGTGTTACATATAGTAATGTTTTAGTTAGAAAGTTGTTGGATTAACTGTACCTTAGTTTAGTTAACTAGTTACTAGAGTTAGTACCTAGAGCTACAATTGTTGTATATAAAGATCACTGTACTGAGATATTTTTGATATTGAATAATAGATTCAGATTTTCTTTAATCCCATCATCAAAGTAAGTCTAAAAATTGGATTTATATATCATTTTTCTTTAAGCATAGAAATATAATAGCATTATAATTATGAATAAATCGAACTAAGAGGTTGTTTGGAAAGTGCTAGACTAGTATTTTTTTTACTTGTTACGAAAAAAATGTAAAATGTGAATTGGGGTTGAAGTGATGTGACCCAAATAAAATAATGTGTTAAAATAACATGTGTTATTTTAAAACATGCCAAGCAAGACCTAAGTCTTGTATCCCAATCAATTGAGATCGGCTATGTGAAATTTTTTTTCTCCATTATGCTCTATCAAAAGTTATATACTCAAATGATTTAAACAGATTCATATATTTGTTTACTATTCTTATTCCATGTCAGTTTAAGTCTTTTTCCCTCCGTAATATATTTATTTATGATGATCAACTCTTTTCTCACTCTACCACTAGCTAAATCTTAATTCTCCTAATCTATATTATATATTAAGTAAAAATCACTTTTATCTGAAAGACTATATGAGCTTCAAGACAATAATAAAAATTCTTTATTTTTTTAACTACTCTTAGGCGTAACTTGAATGAAGATAGTTAAAATTTAGTCAATTAGAAATTATTTTTTCCATATATTTTAAACAAATTTTATGTTATTATTTAATTTTTAAAATTATTTTTTAATTATTTATTTATTTCCGTGCATAACATAGGTATTACACTTGTTCCAATTGAAGTGAAGATTCAACCCTATATAGATTGATTTTTTTAAAAAAAATTCTAAATTTTTTCAAAAAACCTAAAACTAATTTAGTGAAAAAATCATAATAAATACAAAACAATCATCAGTTCCTATAGTTTTAAATTTTTTTTAAGGCAAAAATAATTTTTAGATATCCAAAAATATATATTTTCAGTTTATTTTTGTCAAACTAGTTCCTATTTTTTCAAAAAAAAAAAAAAACAATTGAATTGTAAAATTGAAACCAAATAGGATACATTTTGAGTAGAGCTTCTTTCTTTTTTTTTTTATTGTTCTTTTCTTCTTCTTCTTCTTCTTCTTCTTCTTCTTCTTTTGGGATATATTACACGAGTGGAATTTGTTTTGGATAAATTACACTGACCTCATCTAAGATTTGAAAAAAATAAAATAAACCCTATAAATTTGATGTAATTAACTAGTCCCTTTAGGATTATATAACAATTAATCCCTTTTTCATTAGTAATTATTTAGACATATTGTTATCTCTTTTATATAGAAATATTTATTTTACCTTGATTATTCTTGTATCTTTACATCATCTGCATTAGTTTTGAACTATTTAACTTTATTAAAAAGAATTCCGTGTAATTATGCCAAAACTATGAATTTGCTATATTTTCTTTAAACATAAGGAAATATTAGTGTAATTTATCCTTTTTTTTCATCTTGTACCGTTTATAACTTCTTGTCATATTTATATGTTACAAAATTGAATATTGAATTACATGTTCCTCCCATAATATTAGGCATCTTGAATTGTCAATTAGGAATCAAAAGGTTTCTCATCTACATATGGTCTTCTAAATTGGCCATATAGTACATGGAAAATACTAATGGGTAATCTTACAATGTAAAAGAAGAGTTACGTGAATGCAACCATTAGCAGTAGGTATAACTCCATCAAAAGAAACAAAAAAGATGATGTCAATTGTGCAAGTTAGAATATTTTGTCTTAATGTTAGTTACCAAGGTGAATGCCTTAATTAATATTTTTTCTTATCGAAGATTCTTTTTATTTTCTTTTTTTTTTTGGGTTAAAAAATTGGTTTCCATCGATTTTTTTTTTTTCTTCAAGTTTTTGTGTTTATACATTTTGGCAGGTCTGATACCAAAAGAGATTGGTGAGCTTCCAAATGTGAGAGAGCTAAAACTTGCTATTAACAACTTAATGGGTGCCATTCCAACATCAATTTTTAATACCTCATCACTTCAAGGTATGTCGCTTACGGGAAATAACTTGTTAGGCAATCTTCCATCAAGTATAGGGCTTTGGCTACCCAATTTTAATGTGCTCTATCTTGGAGGAAATAACCTCATTGGAATTATTCCCGAGTCAATTTCAAATGCTTCTAAACTCACTTCTTTAGACCTTGGTAACAATGCATTTACGGGTTCAATTCCGAAATCGCTTGGCAATTTACGACCACTCCAATCACTCAACTTTCAAGGAAACAATTTGACGAGTGGGTCATCTTCTTCCTCTCCAGAATTGAGCTTCCTCACTTCCTTGGTAAATTGCAAAAATTTAAAAGTCTTGTCGATAACTCGTAATCCTCTGGATGGCATTCTTCCGACAACTATTGGAAATCTCTCTGCTTCCCTTGAGAAATTTGACGCAAATTCTTGTGGAATCAAACGCAACATTCCTAGTGAAATTGGTAATATAAGCAATTTGGTAATCTTGAATTTGCCACAAAATGGTTTGATCGGATTCATTCCCTCTACAATTAAAGTGTTAGGAAAGCTTCAAATATTGGATCTTTCCAAAAATAGACTTCAAGGGTCCATTCCAAATGATGTATGCCAACTCAAGAACATGGGTGATCTACGATTGAACCAAAACGAATTTTTTGGATTGATTCCTGAACGCTTAGGGAATATTGCATCTTTAAGATATCTCTACCTCAATTCCAACAAACTAACGTTTGTCATACCTACAAGGTTGGGCAATCTTAAAGATATCTTGGAAATTAACCTGTCCTCGAATTCTTTAAATGGCAATCTACCACCACAACTTGGGAGTTTCAAAGTTGCAACACTAATAGATTTTTCAATGAACCAATTCACAGGCAAAATCTCAAGTACAATTATAGGTTTGCAAAACTTGGTTACTCTTTCATTGGCTCACAACAAGTTACAAGGATCTATACCTAACTCATTTGGCAGTATGGTGAGCTTGGAATTCTTAGATCTATCCTATAATGACCTCTCCAATGTGATCCCCAAGTCCTTAGAGACACTGTCTCATCTTTCATATCTCAACATTTCTTTCAATAAGTTAAGAGGACAAATTCCAAATGGGGGACCTTTTGCAAACTTCACCATTCAATCTTTCAGGTCGAATAAAGCATTATGCAGTTCACCAAATTTTCAAGTCCCGTCGTGCCATACTAGTTCCTTTTATCATCTGAGGGAAAAAAGAGTGGCTCTAGCTTTATATATTTTGTTACCTATTGCATCCATACTGCTTGTTACAACCTTTATGTTCTTGTTCATAAAATATCGAAGAAGAAATAAAACTCCATCCAATGTTGATCTCTTACCAACAATAACACCTCCAAGAATCACATACCCACAGCTTTTTCAAGCAACTAACAGGTTTAGTGAGAGCAACTTGCTTGGTATGGGGAGTTTTGGTTCTGTCTACAAAGCTATCCTTGAAGATACCACAGTTTTGGCTATAAAGGTATTCAACTTGCAAGTAGAAGGTGCATTCAAGAGTTTTGATGTAGAATGCGAGATAATGCGACACATTCGTCGCCACAATCTTACTAAGGTCATTAGCAGTTGCTCGAATCTTTATTTCAAAGCTCTAGTACTTGAGTATATGCCTAATGGGAGTCTTGAAAAGTGGTTGTATTCTTACAACTATTTCTTAGATATGTTGCAGAGATTAGACATAATGATAGATCTTGCATGTGCTTTGGAGTATCTTCACCGTGATTATTCAATGCCTTTGGTTCACTGTGATTTGAAACCCAGCAACATCCTGCTATATAGCGACCCCGGTCTTTCCTTTTGATTGTTGTATCAGGACTTATGTTCCGTAGACTCCGTTGTTATCAAATTGTTGTTATCGTCCTTTAATTTCTTTTTTTTTTTAAGTCCTGGGTTGTGTTGGGAAGACTTGGAGCAGGTTGGTTGAGCTTAGGAACCAAGTCTAGTTGCCCGGATTTTGGCTTGTCCGCTCGAGCGGGAGTTTGGGCGCTCGAGCGGGAAATACACCCATCCAGTATTTCTTGTGCAGTGTTGGGCCTTCGGCGAATTGGATTACGCTCGGCGAGATGTGGTGGCCTTCGGCGTGGAGTTGGGAGCTCGGCGAGGACTATCTCTGAAACAGGAGTGTGCATCCGCCGCTCGAGCGGGAGTTTGGCCGCTCGAGCGGGAGTCTATGAGTGGCGCTCGAGCGGGGGTTTCCACGCTCGAGCGGGGCGACTGTTATATAAATCCGAGATCAGATTTTCTGGATCATTTTTCATCTCCCTTTTGATTCTAAAACCCTAGAACCGTCTTTTCTCTCTCCCTACACACTTTCTCTCTCAGGTTTGATCTATTTAGAGTGTATTTCTACCCTAGGTCCTTTGTTAAAAAGATAGAGTGGGTCGAGGGCTTCCTTTTAATCTGAACAATTTTGGATTTGGAGCACTTTGGATTTCAGGTCATCATCTCCGTTTTCTCCATTCGGGTTATTTACTTCGAGGTAGGGATTTCCTACTCCATATTATAGGTTTTGTTCTGAGTTCTAGTATTTCGATATGTTGGAGGTATTTTGGTAATTTTGGGAAAACCCTAGTTGTGATATTAAATTAATTTGTATAATTAATTTAGGGAAAATTGGAGAATTTAGTTATATTCATGGAATTGGGAATTTATAAGTTTAAATGGCGTAGTTGAATAATTTAATCACTCGCCTATTGAATTGTTGAGATTATAATTGTTGATACATTTATTTCATGTTTAGAAATAACTGTTTTGGGCTATCGGATGAGGATAGCCGTGATTGTTGTAGAAATTGCATGTGAATTAGGAAAAACTGAAACTAATCACATTGATTAAGTCATTGATTGTGACTGTTGAATTAATATAGAAAATACATGTATTGATTGAGTATTGTATAAGGCAAGTGTTTAATACTTTGTATATGCTTTTTGTTTGGGAGGAGATAAGGGATGTACTCCACGGTTTGGGAGGAGATAGGGGATGGACTCCATTAGCACCACTAATATGTGTGCTTATTGATTTATAGAAGTGTTTTTACACGTTATCGATACATCACTAACATGTGTATCAAATTGGAAGTATGGAAGTGTTTTGGTATGAGACTTAGTCTCATTAAATTTGTTGATGTTGGAAGTAATGTTAATGTGGGATGTAGTCTCACTGTTATAGTTGGCCAGGTTCTGAGCCATATTGGTATAAGTTGAACAAATAATGAGAAGAAAAACGTGCCTTGGGCATTATAGTTATGAAACAGTATGATAATGAAATTTGTAATTTGTGTTAACCATCTATTGAATGCTATTGCTTTATTCAATGCTTATATTTGGTTTAGTATATCTCTACTGGGCTGTGGCTCACCCTATACGGGAACATCATTTTCAGGTTCAGGTGATGTGCTACCTCCAAGGAATTAGCTTGGAAGGACTTAGAGTTGAAGACTCATTTTAGATTAGTTGTTATTTGCTTTATTTGATATTACATGTAAGGACTCAAGCCAAGGGCTTAACTTGTGAATGAATTAGTACTTATATTTTTGTGTCCAAGTATTGGCTTGGAAAGATATAATCCTGTAGGGCATTTACTTTCTTTATTACATGTAATGTCTTTTAATAAGTTTACTCTGATGAATGGAATAATACTCTTTGTTTTCTTATAATGACGCATGTTAATATTATATATTATGAGTTTATTTTTTAGGGTGTTACATGCTAGATGATGATATGGTTGCACATATGAGTGATTTTGGCATTGCGAAGTTATTAGATTTGGGGGAGAGTGTCACACATACAAAGACCATAGCAACATTTGGGTATATTCCACCAAGTGACTTCTAAATTTTAATTTATATTTTCACATTTTTGTGTTTTTTTATATATGTTTCCAATTTATATAGACATGCACTTTTCATATTATAGCAAAAAATTTTAAATATAATTTTCATAGAAATTTTTATGATTTTGTTGACGACGAGCTAATAAATGGTAAATTACACCGTTCTCCATTGAATAATGATAAAAATACAATAAATTTTGCAATTCAACATAATTACATCAAACTCCTTTTCAATAATAGAAAAATTAACAATGTTAACTTTGATAAGTAAATTACCTTTTTGCCTTCACATATTATATTTTTTATTTGTCAAATTTAACAATAATACCTGAAAAATCTAGAAATCCTCTAAATGTTGATTTGTGATTATGTATCAATTTTAAGCAGTATATAACAATCCTAATCAAACAATCAAGACAAATCGACACAACAATTTTACGTGGAAAAACCACAATTGGACACCTCCAATTGTGATGAAAACCCAAAGGCAAGAGCCACAAAACAATCCACTAAGAAGATATAAAGGAATTACACAGGTATACTCTCAATTACCTAGCGAATCCACACCCGAATTGAACCAACCCTTATGTGTCTCTTCCAACCCCGTCTTCACCTCGGAATTGTCTTGACGATGAGCCACTCTAGAATCCACCAAAGCTTCAGGCTCGAATTCTTCAAAATCCACCGAAGAACAACTCTTTCTTTTGTGTAGAACAAACAAATAATCCTTTAATGTATACTCTTTAAACCATGAGTTGAATACTCAATCAAAACATCAAAGAAAACTAGCAAAATATCCCCAGATATATACTCTAGAACCCAAGAAGAAGATCTGGAGAAGTAATCCTAGATTTGGACTGAAACATGAATTTATAGAAAACTGTCCCGCAATCTCCGCTCGAGCGTCAGATTGGCCGCTCGAGCGGACTATGCTTGAGCGCGGAAAGTTCCACTCGAGCAGGAAAAAAACAACATCCAAGATTTTGCGGCGAACACATACGAAACCGGCATTCTTCGCTCGGCGAGGAATGTCCGCCGGCAGACAGCAACTTGGAATGCATTTTTGCATTTTGCTTCAAGGGCGCTACCCTCGACCCACTTTGGTACTGCCAAGCCAGACATAAGGCCGCCGGACCCGCCAAGGTGGTGGCCACGCGGCTCGATCCCCGTCATAATCAACGAAGTGGCAATCTTAAAAATATTAACATCACAAAACTTCTCTGCAAGGCACAATTCGGGTTGGATTCACATCTAAAACTCATACCCTCACTGAAATACAAGAGCAAATAAAATTATAACCAAAAGGAGTTTTGTCAAACGGAATTGCCAAGAATAAAAACCTAACAATACCAAATAACAAAATTACCCTTTTTTTCCACAAGACCACCACTACATACCCTTCTTTCCCAAAACAACTCACCCATCCAACACTTACCACCGTTGCATACCCCTCTAACACTACCACCCTTTAGCACACCACAAATCCAACCACCGACACATACCAACTTGCCACCACCAAAATTCTATAATTTTCTTGACAACATGACATTTCTTTTGATTGTATGTAGAGTTTGGACTGGAAGGATTAGTATCCACAAGTTGTGATGTTTATAGTTATGGAATCTTGCTTATGGAAACATTCACAAGAGTGAAGCCCACTGATGAAATGTTTTTTGAAGACATGACGATGAAACGTTGGATAAGGGAGTCACTACCAAATGGAATTTCTCATGTTATAGATGCTAACTTGCTTAAGCCGGAGGAAGAACACCTCACTACTACAGTTTTACTGCAATGTGTATTATCCATCATGGAATTGGCTTTGAGTTGCTCTACAGAATCATCCGATGAGAGGATCAACATGAAAGATGTTCTCGCAACACTCAAAAAAGTTAAACTTTGGTATCTAGCAAATTGTAGAAGGGGTTGAAAGAAGAAAAGTTGGGACTTTGGTATCTAACCAATTGCAACATTCAAAAACGTTAGTCAAATGCATCTTTAGTTAGTAGTGATTACGTAGTACTTGGATTGCTTATTTTGTATGCTTTGTATTTTTTTGCAACCCTTATATATGGTTGTAGTATGCGCAAGTAGTTAGCTTGAAGAACTGAAGAAAAAAAAATGTAGTTAAATATGGTAAATGTATTCAAACATGTTGTCTCTTTGAGAATTCTTCCCCCCCTCCCCCCCCCCCCCCACGGTCACTAATTTTGAATAAACTTTTAGAAATCAAACGACTTTCAATTTCCAAATGTGCGATAATTTTGTTAGCACGACCATATCAACAATCTTAACATATATAGAATTTTGAAAGAGAAGCATCAATAAAACTTTGCTTCAATAATGACTTTAACAATACCACCTCTTCTATTCTGATTAAAAAATTTAATGAGAATAAATCAATAAAAACAAAAAACAATAATTAGATTACAACAGTGTTGTCATGTGATCCTATGGAGCAACAAATGACCATCATACTGTATTGTGTGTTAGGGAAAATATGTAATTCCCCACAAGTAAATCAATCAATGGGAATAAAAACTAATGCGGAAAAATTAAATCAAAAGCAACATAAAAATTTTTACGTTGTTCCCTCAATATAAGGTACATCCACGGGATCGAAATCCGATTCCACTATCAACCAAAGAGTTTCCAAATGGTTACAAACAAGACACTAATGGTCCACAAACCACCCTTAGGTGAATTCCAAATAATCACAAATAAACAAAGAGGAAAGACCTCACCAAATAAATGAACCAAAATCTTCAAAACTAGAGTTGTAAGATCCAAAATAACTTCCCAATGGCTGCCGCAATACACCACAAACAAACGAAGCACATACCCTCAACTTTTTCCACCGAATTGATTTTCTCAATGTTGTAGTAACCGCCCACTTTTTCTTAGGAAAAACAATATTGTGAATCTAGGGTTTTTTATCAAAACCTTAGTTGTTTCCAAACTGAATTAGGTCTCCACAAATTAGATATAATATATTAAAATATATTATACCTAATACCAAACCAAATTAAACTCTTTTAATAAACCAATTGGATCCCACACTCCAACAAGGAGGTATACCCAACAATTCTCCCCCTACCAACTTAGGTGGAGACATCAACCATACCCGCCAAAGTTCGACACTTTAAATGTTTGTCCCTCGACAAAGTCTTAGTCAACATATCCGAAATATTATCATCTGTGTGAACCTTTTCGAATTGTAACAATTTCGAATCTAACACATCATGAATCCAATGGTATCTCACATCAATGTGTTTCGATCTCGAATGAAAAGTAGACTTTTTACTCAAGTGAATAGCACTTTGACTATCACAATAAAGCACATACCTTTCTTGCTTCAAACCCAACTCTTGCAAAAATTTCTTCAACCATAACTCTTTTTTGCAAGCTTCCGTAATGGCAATAAATTCAACTTCGGTAGTTGAGAAAGCAACACATTTTTGTAATTCAGATTGCCATGCCATAGCTCCCCTTGCAAAAGTCATCAAATATCCCGAAGTAGATTTCCTAGAATCAATATCACCGGCCATGTCAGAATTTGTGAACCCATCAAGCATCGGCTTACCATTCCCAAAACACAAACACACCTTCGAAGTCCCTCGAAGATACCTTAGAGTCCATTTTACCGCTGTCCAATGTTCTTTACCCAGATTAGAGAGAAAACAACTCACCACACCAATGGCGTGAGCAACATCCGGCCTTGTACAAACCATGGCGTACATCAAAGAACCAACTGCTGAAGCATAAGGAACTTTCAGCATCTCTTCCTTGTCTTTCTCACTTGTGGGACATTGATTCGAACTAAGCTTGAAGTGACCCGCAAGTGGACAACTAACCGGCTTTGCTTTATTCATGTTGAACCTCTCAAGAACTTCCTTAATGTAGCTTTCTTGAGACAACCAAATCAGTCCCTCTTTGCGATCACGAACAATTTTCATACCAAGAATTTGCTTTGCCGGTCCCAAATCTTTCATAGCAAAAGACTTGCTCAACTCAAATTTCAACCTGTTAATCATGGTAGAATCTTGACCCACAATTAACATATCATCAACATAAAGCAAAAGAATAATAAATTTACCATCCGGAAAATTTTTCACAAACACACAATGGTCCGAAGTGATTTTAGAAAAACCATTATTCATCATGAAAGAGTCAAATTTTTTGTACCATTGTCGCGGGGCTTGCTTGAAGCCATACAAACTTTCCTTCAATTTGCAAACAAATTTCTCTTTCCCTTTCTCCACAAAACCTTCCGGTTGCTCCATGTAAATTTCTTCTTCAAGATCACCGTGAAGAAATGCGGTCTTCACATCAAGTTGCTCAACTTCAAGGTTCATACTTGCAGCCATGCCAAGTACAACCCGAATAGAAGACATCTTCACAACTTACGAGAAAATCTCATCAAAGTCAATGCCTTTCACAACAAGACGTGCTTTGTACCTCAGATTCTTGCCATCATTCTTCAATTTGAAAACCCACTTATTTTTCAGAATTTTTCTCCCTTTAAGCAACTTCACTAAATCATAAGTCTGGTTTTCAAGCAAGGAATTCATCTCCTCGTCCATGGCCTTTTTCCAATCACCTTTTTTTGCATGCTCAATTGCTTCTTGGTAGCTCTCAGGCTCCTCTTGATCGGAAATTAACACAAATTCATTGGGAGGATACTTTCTTGAAGGTTGTCGGTCCCTTGTAGATTTCCTCAACTCAAGTTGTGGTGGAGGTTCTTGAGTTGGATGTTCTTCCTCAATTTCTGGCTCAACTTCATTAGGATTAGCATCATCCTCCATGTCTTCAATAGGTGGTTGCACATCTCCCCCATTTTCGTCATCCACCGAAGATGAAGGAGATGGATCCATGTCAATGAGATCACTAGTTTTTGGCTCCGGTTGATCACCTTTGCCAAAGTCTTCAATTGTTTGGTCTTCAAGAAACACAACATCACGGCTTCGAATGATTTTCTTGTCGACTGGATCCCACAATCTATACCCGAATTCATCACGCCCATAGCCAAGAAAAATACATTGTCTTGACTTGCTATCAAGCTTAGACCTCTCATCTTTTGGAATGTGAACAAAAGCTCTGCAACCAAACACTCCCAAGTGCTCATAAAACACATCTTTACCAGTCCAAACTCTTTCAGAAACATCACCATTCAAAGGATAGCAAGGAGACAAATTGATCACGTCAACCGCTATCTTCAATGCCTCACCCCAAAAGGATCTTGGCAATTTAGCTTGTGAAAGCAAACACCTTGTTCTTTCCACAATGGTGCGGTTCATCCTCTCGGCAACTCCATTTTGTTGAGGAGTCTTCTTAACTGTCTTTTGATGCCGAATACCTTGGCTGCGAAAATACTCATCAAATGGCCCAATGTATTCATCACCATTGTCTGATCGGATGTACTTCAATTTCTGCCCTGTTTCTCTTTCAACCATGGCCTGAAAATGCTTAAATACTTCTAGAACTTGATCTATACTTTTTAGTAGAAAAGCCCAAACGTTTCTTGAATAATCATCAATAAAAGTAACAAAATAAAGTACACCACCATGTGTTCTAACTTTTAAAGGACCACAAACATCCGAATGAATCAACTCCAAAACATTTTCTTTTCTAGAAGCAACATTTTTATGAAAAGAAACTTTATGTTGTTTACCCGCCAAACAATGAACACAAGTTTTGAGATGTGTACCTTTCAAACCGGATAGAAGCTCTTTCTTGAACAATACTTGCAGCCCCTTTTCACTCATGTGGCCAAGCCGCTTGTGCCACAATTCGGTAGAAATATCATCTTCAAGTGCATTGACAATACCTTTACAAATTTTTCCTTGCATCGAATAAAGTGTATGAGTCTTCTTGCACTTAGCCACCACCAAAGAACCCTTTGTGAGCTTCCATATTCCATCACCAAATTTGTTGCTGTAACCTTCATCATCTAACTTCCCAGTAGATATTAAATTGAAGCGAATGTCGGGAACATGCCTCACATCTTTAAGCAACAACTTGCAGCCCAAATTTGTTTCTAAGCAAACATTACCCATGCCAATAATCTTGGACAAACCTTCATTACCTATTCGAACAGAACCATAATCTCCTTTGGTGTAGGTAGTGAAGAAATCAACTCGAGAAGTCACATGAAAAAAAAAGCACCCGAATCAATCACCCAATTGCTCTCTTGGCCCACAAAATTGATACAATCATCTTCACAAACGACCATGAGATCATCGGTAGTAACTGCCGTTGTGTCTTCTTGCTTCTTCTCCACACTTTTGTCATGCCTTTTCTCTTTGTTCTTGAGCTTTCGGCATTCCCGCTTCATGTGCCCTTTCTCATGGCAATAATAGCACTCAATGTCTTTCTTTGAAAAAGAACCATCTTTTGATTTGTCACGACTTTGATCACGACCACGAGGAATCTTACTCGTCCCCTTTGTTTTGCTTCGGCCTCTCACAACAAATGCTTCCGAATAAGAGGAACCTGCTAATTTTCTTCTAGTTTCTTCATTCAACAAGCTACTAGCGACTTGGCCCATTGTGACAACTCCATCAGATGCTGAAGTACTAACATTCACAACCAAAGTCTCCCAACTTTGGGGTAAGGAACTAAGTAGCATCAAAGCCTACAACTCATCATCAAAAATAATTTTCATAGAAGCAAGTTGGTTAACAATACTCTTTATTTCATTCAGATGTTCCGGAATAGGGCTGCCTTCTTTATATTTTAAATTAACCAACTTACGAAACAGAAAAGTTTTATTTGTGGCTGATTTCCTATCATAAAGGCCTTCTAACTTTTTCCATAAATCATGTGCTGAAGTTTCAGTAGCAACATGATGAAACACACTGTCATCAATCCATTGACGGATAACACCAACGGCTTTTCGATTAAGCCTCTTCCATTCATCATCTTTCATACCTTCGGGTTTGCCACTATCACCCTCAAAAGGCCCATACAAATCTTTACAAAATAATAGGTCCTCCATTTTAGTTTTCCAATTACCCAACTGCTTCCATTGAAGCTAGTCATATGACCCACATTCCCCACCATTGATTTACACAAATAAGTAGAGCCAAATAAACCGTAAGCTCTAATACCAGTTGTTAGGGAAAATATGTGATTCCCCACAAGTAAATCAATCAATGGGAATAAAAACTAATGCGGAAAAATTAAATCAAAAGCAACACAAGAATTTTTACGTGGTTTCCTCAATGTAAGGTACATCCACGGGATCAAAATTCGATTCCACTATCAACCAAAGAGTTTCCAAACAGTTACAAACAAGATACTAATGGTCTTACAAACCACCCTTAGGTGAATTCCAAATAATCACAAATAAACAAAGAAGAAAGACCTTACCAAATAAATGAACCAAAATCTTCAAAATTAGAGTTGTAGAAGATCCAAAATAACTTCCCAATGGCTGCCGAAATACACCACAAACAAACAAAGCACACACCCTCAACTTTTTCCACCGAATTGATTTTCTCAATGTTGTAGCAGCCGCCCACTTTTTCTTAGGAAAAACAATATTGTGAATCTAGGGTTTTTTATCAAAACCTTAGTTGTTTTCAAACTGAATTAGGTCTCCACAAATTAGATATAATATATTAAAATATATTTTACCTAATACCAAACCAAATTAAACTCTTTTAATAAACCAATTGGGTCCCACACTCCAATAAGGAGGTATACCCAACATTGTGCTTATTTAGAAAGCTAGAGAGACTAGTTGGTTTCTTTTCTGATGTAGATGATGAAGCAAGGCAAGCCCCAAGGAAAGTATAGATTGGCTCTCAACTCCATCTCAACTAGCATCCTACACTTGAGAGGGTGGCATCCTAAAATGACTATTCATTGTTGTATTGCCCCAATCCAAGGAAGGGCATTTGGTGAGGAGCATTGTTTTGAAAGAGGGAAAGTGGGGTTGAAAAACCATTTCAAGTAGGCAACTAGGCCGGAATGCTTTCACCAAATGATGCATATGGGTTGAGCCAAACACTGATAGTCTTTCCCTCTCTTCTAAGAATTGTTGGCATAAAAGCCAACTTTTTCTTTCCTCTCACAAGCTTTCCTTTTAGAGTTGACTTCGCGAGAATTCCTTGCTCCACTTTTGTCTCCTCTCTAAGCACACATTTCAAACTCTAATGAAATATCAAGTATGAAGTTGAAAAATATAATTTTGAACTATATTATAATAAACAATATTTGCTACTAATCAAAAAAAAAAGTTATTTGTGTAAAGAAATATTTTGCCGAAGCTGAATGAAGAACTAAAGCAACATACAAGATTTGTCAACTTGTACAACAAGGTGTATCCAAAGGAGGGAAGGAAATCAACCTTGCTTAGTGCTTAGATAGCTTTTCAAGGTTCCTTGAAAAAAAACAAAACAAAAACAAACAAACAAACAAAAAAAGATTTTGAGAGAGGAATATAGAAAAGAAATCCAAGCGCATTCATTAAGGTAATAAAATAGTTTGCTACAAACATAAAATGTGACCAATTTTCATTACTTTTAGCAATCGCCAATCATTAACACATAAAAGATCAACAATTAAAACCTACACTAGACAACAAATAAATTCTGGAAAGTAAGCAACATTACTTAAATATGCATAATAGAACAATATGAAGAGAGTAAACTTGCAGAGATCAAACTCTTACTACTGTGTTTGGATCTTAAATTTGTGGAGAGTTTATAGAATTGAATGACATAAAAGTGAAAAATGTGATTCTTTACTTGATTCTGAACGCACGTGAACATGGAAAGCAAATTACCAATGGTTTAATCATCTACAGTGAGAGTACCTACAAATGCCCCCGTGCGAAAAGGTATTGTTCATAAATGTCCTAAGAGGGTTCTTAATATCTCTTCCAACTGATCATTTCTAGATCAGAAGAGAATTCTAAAGCTCTTATTTTGTTATATCACTGGTTTAAACCTCACAAGACACCTCAACATCATGAAACTCTAATAGACAGTGAATGCAGGAAAAAAAAAACATTGAACTTACTAAAATATAGAGAATAAACTAAGAAAAAAACCCTGTAGCTAGTAAAAACTAAAAGATGAAGCAATTTAAATTAAAAGGGAAACACTATGGTGCACACCCTTTGAAGGGTGTGCACCATATGTACCTTATAAACTAAAAAGAAAATAGCATAATTTTAATTTTTTGAATCATAATTAAAATAAAATAAAAATTGTCATAACTAAATACAACATGAGTCATAACTAAAGAAGAAAAGTTGTCATAACTAAAAAAAATAGCATAATTACAAGTGCATATAGTATACCCTTTTTAAAGAGATGTATATTAGAATTTCTCTAAAAAAAACAGTTGCACTCTAAAATAAAATGAGAGAGACAGAAAGAGAGGCTTACCCAAGCTTCAATACTTGCATCTCGTAAACAACAGTTTCACTGGTTCCGTTCCACCTTCCATTGGCAACATATCAACATTAGAGTATCTCAATTTAAGGTCCAATTTTCTAGAGGGAAGAGTTCCTGAAGAGATCGGTCATCTTCCTCAACTGAAGACGTTACTCATGGGATATAATAATTTGTCGAGGTCTATACCGCCAACCATCTTCAACATCTCATCACTTCAATGGAGAAACCAAGACTAACTCTAAATCTAAGCCTAACTTTGATTTACACTTTTTTCAATGTCAAGTACTTTTTGGGTCATTTTAAATAAGGGGAAAGGATTCTCTCCAGTCCACTTTGAGAACTAAACAGTACTATTAGGTCCATGGGGCCACCACAGGTCTCATTTCGATGATCTAAACCATTCAATGTATAGATCTCATCAAGTACTTCTTTTATCCAAAAAATCAGGTTGATCAGATATCGATAGCCCCTTGATCAAATCATATTTTTGTTAATGGTAAATAAGATTTTAAAAATAAATTGTTCATAAAAATGTATTTAGATCAAGAGGCTATCAATATCTCATCAACCTGATTTTTTAGATGGAAGAAGTACTAAACGAGATCCACACATTGAACTGTTCAAATCTTTTGTTTAGAAATAAGTTTCCGAATAAACGTAATTTGTTTAGTACTGAATTTTCGAATCAATTCCGTAAATGAAACAATGAAAAACGATAACTATCAAATGAAAACTTACTTTATCTATAGAAAATTGCTTGAAAACATCTTCTTTATTGTCCATTATTGATTTCAATGTGAAATAGAATGCAAGAATGATGGATTCAAGCAAATAGGGTTAAATATGAAGATCTAAAGTGAAGGAAGTAAGAAGAGAAGAGAGAGACAAGAAATATTGGGGCTGATAATGAATGGGGTGTCCAAAACACTTTGATTTACACTTTTTTCAATATCAAGTACTTTTTGGTCATTTTAAATAAGGGGAAAGGATTCTCTCCAGTCCATTTTGTGGACTGAACAGTACTGTTGGGTCTATAAAGCCCACCACAAGTCCCAATTCGATGATTAGAACCGTTCAATACATAGATCTCATCGAGTACTTCTTCTATCCAAAAAATCAAGTTTATTAGATATCGATAGCCCTTGATCAGATCAAATTTTTGTTAATAGTAAATAAGATTTTTAAAATAAATTGTTCCTAAAAATGTATTCAGATCAAAGGACTATCGACATCCAATCAACATGATTTGAACCATTCAATGATCTGAACCGTTCAATATGTAGATTTCATCGAGTACTTCTTCCATCCAAAAAAATAGGTTGATTAGATATCGATAGCCCCTTAATCAGATCATATTTTTGTTAATGGTAAATAAGATTTTAATAACAAATTGTTCATAAAAATGTATTCAGATCAAGAGACTATTGATATCCAATCAACATGATTTTTTGTAGAGACGAAGCACTCAACGATTTTTACATATTGGACGGTTCGGATTATCGAAATAGGACCCGTGGTGGGCCCCGTGGGCCCAATAGTACCATCTTGGACTGGAGAGAATCCTTCTCCTTAAATAAGGACTTAATAGTAATAAAATAGTTTCATTAAATTGGGGTGTCCAACTTAATTTTTGGGGTACAAATAGAACCACCCTATAAAAATTATCTACAGTTAATAATTTACTAAAATTAACTCAATTTTTTTTTTATGTATATACCTTTCCACTCCTAATGATAATGTCTACCATAGTTTGTTGGAGTAATGAGTTGTACTACTCACATATGTTATTAGTACAATAATAACATTAAAAATAATAAACAAAATATGATAGATAAATTTGATTATCATAGAATCATTGATTTGGAAAACAATAAAGTATATTTGAATATTAAATTTGTGAAGAGATTAATGGATGAAAAAGAAATGGAAGAGAAAATGGATTAAACAAAAGTACTAATTTTTTTAACAAATCCCTTCCCCATATTCTTATTACAATTTTTGATTGATTTCAACAGTGGACTCTAAAATTTTATGTGGCATCAATTTAGTACAATTAAATTTATTTCTACCTTTTGGTTGCCTTAGAAAAATAAAAAGAAAATGGATTTTTTGGGGGGGTTTCGGTTAGGAGTTTTCTTAAGTGTGCAAGTGCACACCATGTGCCACTTACACAAAAGGTGTAAGTGTAAGGTGTAAGTATAAGTATAAGGTGTAAGTGTAAGGTGTAAGGTATAAGTGGGTTGCATATAGTGTGCAACCTTAAAAAAGGTGTAAGTGTAAGGTTTAATTTTTGCACAAAAGGTGTAAGTGTAAGATGTAAGTGTAAGGTATAAGGTATAAGGTGTAAATTGCACACCATAACCAAACCCGTTTGGTTATCCATAAAAATTGAAGAAGTATAAGTAATTATTTTTCTTTATTTTAACAAATTCAAGATTCAAAAATAGTATTAAAAGAGAATTACTAAAATTTCAGCACAAGGAGTATATATGTACATCATTTTCCTATCCAAACGTTCAACCTATATGTTTGCCTACCCATTTGAAAAGCAGCTTTATTTTAATGTATGTATGTTGATACTACACATCACTCTTGGTAGCTAGGTACAATTCGTAAATTATTTATTATTTTGCAAGCGAAATTCCACAAGAACTAGGTAGTCTACATAGTTTGGAGGCATTAGCTATGGAATCTTCCAACCTCACTGCTCATACCATCTTCTATCTTTAACATCTCTTCATTGAAAGAGCTTTATCTCGGGGAAAATAAATTGACGGGAAACACTTCAAGGGCAATCGGCAACTATACCTTGCTCTCAGTATTTTATATTAAAAACAATAACTTGACCAGTAACCCATCATCTCTCAAACTTTAGTTGCTGACTTTGGGTAGGGAATGGGCACTAATCTTTATCACACTAAACACTACTTGCCTTTTTTTGTTCTTGTATCTGGATTCATAAATTTAGGTGGAAATTTCAAAAAATTGAAAAAAATATTTAACTTATATTTTATTCATGTTATCTTCATCTTTTTATTTTTTATTTTCAAGTCCTTATCTCAATTCATAATTCAAACACAATCCTAATGTCCTCAAAAACTTTTCTAATTTCTTCAAATTATAAGAATTAAGTTTAGGAGAGTAACTTGGGCGGGCTCAATCCGAACCACCTGAGCTCAACTTGAATTTTTTTAGGACTTAATCAAAATATTTTTGAATTTGGTACGAGTTTGGGCAAAAATTCAGAAGCTTAAATTAAATTTGGACAAAGACATCAAACAACTCGACCAATCCAAAGCACGAATTATATATATATAAATTATTATTCGTTGGAAGATATTAAAGTAATTTTAATCGTTAGATTATATTAAATATATATTATACACACAATTAACACAACAAAAAAATAAATATTTTATCACTGGTAAATTGTAAAGACTACAATAATAGCATCTTTCTTATATTATATAATAAATTATTTGTTTTGATATTATTAATGATTTTATAATAAAAAAAATGTAATTAGAGTCTAATTTTAACAAATTTAATAACTTAGCTACACTAAAAAAAAACTAAAATTTATATGCAATTTGAACAATTCGGGTTTAATTTGGATTGGATTTGTGAAGACAATCTCAGGTTACAATTCGAACTTGGACAGTTCTCAACACAACTTGAGTTTGGACTTGAATAACCACTCACTCCACACGAACAAGTTGGGTTGTTATAGCAATACATCATATGATTTCCAAGCTACATCTATGCTTTGCAAATTTGGGAAATCCTAGTGTAAGGTGTGTACCAAATGGATTTTATTACAAATGGTATAATTTTACCATAAAATTTCATAACATTCATCACAAAATTTGTAATCTCAATACAAATTAGCATAGCAAAATGTACAAAATTTTATGGTCCATGTAACAAAAGTTTGTGACTAGGTTACAATATCTTTTGTCAACCTAATTTATAGCGAGATTACATATTTTGTAATTGGTGTTATAAAATTTTATGATAAAATTATACTAAGTTCTAATAAGGTGTGTCTCGTAGGAATTCCCTGCATACTTATATGCATTGATTACCAACTCATTTGGGCAAGGCATATAATTATCTAACCCAAGTCCTCCAAGGAAATTTTATGGTGCACACCCCTTTTAGGGTGTGTGCAATATACACGTTTAGTTATAATTTTGAGTCCGTGATTATAATTTATTGTATTGTTAGTTATGATACATTATAATGTTAGTTATGATAAAATTTTAATTATGATTCGAGAGTTGTTTGGTTATACTTTATGTGATATTCAATTATAATTCAAATTTTTTTAGTCATAACTCACATAATATTGCATTATTTCATTTATAATAATCAAACTTACAAATATTATAACTTACATATGTGTACCATAGTATTTTCCATCCATCCATAGCATAAGTCAACCATTCATAGTACAAGTCTCATTTCTCATACCATCTCCAAACAAACATAAGAGAGCAAAAAATAATCCAAAATATGATAGAGGAAAATAAAATAAATAATGCAATCCCATCATCAAAGTAAGTCTAAAAATTGAATTTATATATCATTTTTCTTTAAACATAGAAATATAATAGCATTATAATTATGAATAAATTGAACTAAGAGGTTATTTGGGAAATGCTAGATTAGTATACTTTTTGATTTTTTACGGAAAAAAAATGTAAAATGTGAATTGTGATTGAAGTGATGTGGTAAAGAAGTAATGTGACCAAAATAAGAGGTGATGTGACCCAAATAAGATGATTGTAACCCAAATAAGATAATGTGTTAAAATAAAATGTGTTATTTTAGAACATGTTAAACAAGACCTAAGTCTTGTGTCCCAATCAATTGAGATCAGCTATGTGAAAAAAAAATTCTCCATTATGCTCTATCAAAAGTTATATACTCAAATGATTTAAACAAATTCATATATTTGTTTACTATTCTTATTCCATGTCAGTTTAAGTCTTTTTCCCTCTGTAATATATTTATTTATGATGATCAACTCTTTTCTTACTCTACGACTAGCTAAATCTTAATTCTCCTAATTTGTATTATATATTAAGTAAAAATCACTTTTATCTGAAAGACTATATGAACTTCAAGACAATAATAAAATTTCTTAATTTTTTTAACTACTCTTAGGCGTAACTTGAATGAAGATAGTTAAAATTTAGTCAATTTGAAATTATTTTTTCTATATATTTTAAACAAATTTTATGTTAGTATTTAATTTTTAAAATTATTTTTTAATTATTTATTTATTTTCGTGCATAACATAGGTATTACACTTGTTTTAAAAAATTCTAAATTTTTTTCAAAAAACCTAAAACTAATTTAGTGAAAAAATCACAATAATTACAAAACACTTATCAGGTCATATAGTTTTAAAAAAAATTTAAGGCAAAAATAATTTTTAGATATTCAAAAATATATTTTGTAGTTTATTTTTGTCTCTTTTTTTTTATTCTTCTTCTTCTTCTTCTTCTTCTTCTTCTTCTTCTTCTTTTTTTTTTTTTGGGATATATTACACGAGTGGAATTTTTTTTTTTTTTTTTGAATAAATTACACTGACCTCATCTAAGATTTGAAAAAAATAAAATAAACCCTATAAGTTTGATATAATTAACTAGGGTCCCTTTAGGATTATATAGCACTTAACCCCTTTTTCATTAGTAATTATTTAGACATATTTTCATCTCTTTTACACAGAAATATTTATTTACCTTGATTATTCTTGTATCTTTACACCATCTGCATTAGTTTGTATCTCTTTAACTTTATTAAAAAAGAATTCGGTATAATTATGCCAAAATTATGAATTTGATATATTTTCTTTAAAAATAAAGAAATATTAGTGTAATTTATCCTTATTTTTCGTCTTGCACCGTTTATAACTTCTTGTCATATTTATATGTTACAAAATTGAACATTGAATTACATGTTCCTCCCATAATATTTAGGCATCTGGAATTGTCAATTAGGAATCAAAAGGTTTCTCATCTACATATGGCCTTCCAAATTGGCCATATAGTACATGGAAAATATTAATAGGTACTCCTCCAATGTAAAAGACGAGTTATGTGAATGCAACCATTAGCAATAGGTATAATTCCGCCAAGAGAAAGAAAAAAGATTATGTCAATTGTGCAAGTTAAAATATTTTGTGTTGATGTTAGTTACCAAGGCAAATGCCTTAATTAATATTTTTTCTTATCGAAGATTTTTATTTTTTTGGAGGGAGGGGGGCTTCAAAAAATTGGTTTCCATTGATTTTTTTTTATTTTATTATTATTTTTTTTTTTTTTTTTTTGTGTTTATACATTTTGGCAGGTCTGATACCAAAAGAGATTGGCGAGCTTCCAAATGTGAGAGAGCTAAGACTTCCTATTAACAACTTAATGGGTGCCATTCCAACATCAATTTTTGATATCTCATCACTTCAAGGTTTGTCGCTTACGGGAAATAACTTGTCAAGCAATCTTCCATCAAGTATAGGGCTTTGGCTACCCAATCTTAGTTTCCTCTATCTTGGAGAAAAAAACCTCTGTGAAATTATTCCCGAGTCAATTTCAAATGCTTCTAAACTCATTTCTTTAGACCTTGGTACCAATGCATTTACGGGTTCAATTCCGAAATTGCTTGGCAATTTACGACTACTGCATTTTCTCATCTTTCAAGGAAACAATTTGACAAGTGGGTCATCTGCTTCCTCTCTAGAATTGAGCTTCCTCGCTTCCTTGGTAAATTGCAAAGATTTAACCAAAATTCTAGATAAATAATAATCCTCTGGACGACATTCTTCCGACAACTATTGGGAATCTCTCTACTTCCCTTGAGAAATTTGATGCAAGTTATTCTATGTTAAGTTTTTATTCTTGGCAATCCCGTTTGACAAAACTCCTTTCAGTTGTACTTTTATTCACTCTTTTATTTCAGTGAGACTATAAGTTTTTTAGATGCAAATCCAATCCGAATTGTGCCTTGTAGAGAAGTTTTAGAAGATAATTCTTTTATGTTTGCCGCTTTGCTGACTTTGATGGGGCAGTACCACGGTGGGGTTGAGGGGCAACGCCCCCGAAGAAAAATGCAAAAATGCATTCAAAGTTGCATGTCCGCTTGAGCGGCCGTTTGTGCACTCAAGCAGAGAATTCTTGGTTCCAGAAGTTTGATCGCCTGCAAAAATACTGGGAAATGTTTTTTCACGCTCGAGCAGAATTTCCTACGCTCAAGCGAAGATCACGGAACATATTGCTATAAATATGTGTTTTTGTCAGATTTTAGAGTTAAACTTCCAAATATTCTTTTTGGATATTAGGGTTTATATCTAGGGCAATTTTGCTAGTTTTCTTTGATATTTGATTGAGTATTCAACTCACGGTTTAACAAGCATACAGCAAAGGTTTGTTTGTTTATTTTATACAAAGAGAGAGTTATTCTTCGGTGGATTCTGGAGAATTCGAGCCTGAAGCTTTGGTGAATTCTGGAGTAGCTTATCGTCATGATTCAACATCAGCGTTGTGGATTCAATGTTGGGCAAGACAATTCCGTGGTAAAGACGGGGCTGAAAGAGGCACATAAGAGTTGCTTCAATTGGGCGTAGATTCGCTAGGTAATTGAGAGTATACCTGTGTAATACTTTTATGTCTTTTTAGTGGATTGTTTTGTGGGTTTTGCCCGTGGTTTTTTTTATCACAATTGGAGGCACTCCAATTGTGGTTTTTCCATGTTAAAATCGTTATGTTAATTTGTCTTGATTGTTTGATTGGGATTGTTATTTACTGTTTCAAATTGATACATAATCACAAATCAATATCTAGGGGATTTCTAGATTTTTCATTGTGGAATCAAAGGCAACATTCCTAGTGAAATTGGTAATATAAGCAATTTCGCATTCTTGAATCTGCAACAAAATGGTTTGACCGGATTCATTCCCTCTACAATTAAAGCATTGGGAAAGCTTCAACTATTGGATCTTTCCAACAACAAACTGCAAGGGTCCATTCCAGATGATATATGCCAACTCAAGAACATGGGTGATCTACGATTGAACCAAAATGAACTTTTTGCATTGATTCCTGAATGCTTAGGGAATATTACATCTCTAAGACATCTCTACCTCAATTCCAACAAACTAACTTTCGTCATACCTACAAGGTTGGGCAATCTTAAAGATATCTTGGAAATTAACCTGTCCTCAAATTCTTTAAATGGCAATCTGCCACCACAACTTGGGAGTTTCAAAGTTGCAACACTAATAGATTTTTCAATGAACCAATTCACAGGCAAAATCCCAAGTACAATTATAGGTTTGCAAAACTTGGTTACTCTTTCATTAGCGCACAACAAGTTACAAGGATCTGTACCTGACTCATTTGGCAGCATGGTGAGCTTGGAATTCTTAGATCTATCCTATAATGCCCTCTCCGATGTGATCCCCAAATCCTTAGAGACACTGTTGTTGGAAATGGTTATAAAATTCTGGGTAAAACCAGAATTTTTTCCTAAGTTTAGTCTATTTTTTAGGTGGGCCCCGAGCGTCGTTTGTCGCGGGTCAAAGTGGTAACGCGTTCTATGCCGCGTTGTGATTCACGTGATATATTTGGTTGCTCAAAACCATTACCGAGTGAATAGGAAATTGAAGCCAAAGTGTGCTCCATGGAAATAGAGTTTTTGTGGAAAATCCTTAAAGGTTTGAATAAGGCTTGTTCCACATTGATTTGGTGGGAAGTTTTGAATGGGTTTATAAGGCATGGATTTGGTACTTGGGGTGTGCCCCAAGGCGTACCCAAGTGTTTTAGAGGGAGAGGTTATGGGCAAAATGGGCTAGACCCATTGGGCCCAAAAATCACCACACGCGCGCGCCGCCGCCACCGTCCGTTCGGGCTGGGCTAGGCTTGGGCGCAGGTGCGTGGTGTGTGGTTGGGCTTGTTCGGCCCAATACTAATCTTTTTGGGCCGAACAGGGCCCTTTCTGTTTTTTATCTGTTTGAATTATAAACCCAACAGATTCAAATCTGTTTAATTCAAAATCTACAGCCACCATTACATCTATAAATAGGACAACCCTCATGTTGATGTTTTACATCCACAAATTTCGTATTTCACCTTTGCAAATTATATTCTTCATTTTGCTGCATTTTATTTTTGTGAGAAAGAGTATAAACACTTAGTGTGTTCGTTAGACAAACAATTTGTAGTGCTGCTATTGTTTGTAGTTGATCATTTTATCTTGGGAGATAGACGTCCACATTCTGAAAGCACCGAGGAGAGGACAAATCTGTCTTAAGGACACAGTGTCAAACACTAGACTTGATTAGATTATAATTCGAAGAAATTAATCAAGTAAGTTATTTAATTTATTTTCGGTGTTTTATTATTTATTTAAATCAGATTTTAATTTTGTTTTTGTAACAAAATAAAATCTTTTTTTTTTTCTTTCGAGTTTGATTTTTGTAATCAAACAAATTCTCTCCTTTCATTTATCTTTTTATATTCTGTTTGTTGTTAAGTACACAAACTGAATTAATTATTTACAGTGAAGATTGTCTAACAATCTTAAGACAGATTCATTTTGGTATCTTCATTGTATTTAATTTTCTGTAATTCATAAGACATATTCTGGTTCAAAAAACAAATAGTTGTTTATGCTATTTGACAGATAGTAGTAATATACTGTCTCTTTTCTTTGACAACTAGTAGTAACATACTGGTGTCATTAACAATTGCAGAATATTAATTTGTGTTATAGAAATTATTGTGATATTTTATTTTTCTAGTTTTAGTAACAAGGAAAATAAAATTATTTTGTGTTATAATTTATTTTCTGGTTTTAGTAACTAGAAAATTAATTTGTGTTTTAATTTTTTCTGATTTTTGTAATCAGAGATTAGGGCTACTACAACTGAAACTACAACTGGTAGTGGTACTCCGATTGTTACCCCAACACTGGTCCCTATCCAGAACCATGTTCATGTACCAATAAATCATGGAGAAAAATCGGAAAAATTTAATAGTACTGAGTTTAAGAGATGGCAACAAAAGAGGTTGTTCTATCTTACAACTCTTAATTTGGCCCGGTTTCTCCATGAAGAGGCTCCAGCACTTAAAGAGGGTAAAAGTGATCGGCAAGTTGTTGCCGCTGTAGATGCTTGGAAACATTCAGATTTCCTGTGCAGAAACTACATCCTCAATGGCCTTGACAACATGCTGTATAATGTTTACAGTCCTCTGAAGTCAATAAAAGAATTATGAGATTCTTTAGAGAAGAAACACAAGACAGAAGATGCCGGCACGAAGAAATTTGTCGTCGGTAAATTTCTAGATTTTGTTATGGTAGACTCCCAAACGGTAATATCTCAAGTTCAAAGTTTTCAGATAATTTTGCATGATATTCATTCAGAAGGTATGTCTCTTAGCGAGTCTTTCCAAGTCGCTGCTTTAGTGGAAAAGTTACCACCGGCTTGGAAAGATTTCAAAAATTATTTAAAACATAAATGCAAAGAGATGACCATGGATGAATTGATTGTAAGATTAAGAATTGAGGAAGATAACCGAAAGGCTGAAAAGAGGAATGGGAAGAATCCCATTGAGTCCAAGGCTAATGTGGTTGAACAAGTTCATAAACCACATAACAAAAAGAGGAAGTTTACTGGAGATGGTCCTAAATAAGGTAACAACAATGGCAACAAAAAGTTCAAAGGAAAATGTTATAACTGTGGCAAGACTGGACATCGCGCTTCTGATTGCCGCCGCCCTAAGAAGGATCATGGAAGTACAAGTAAGAAGACCACCAATCAGGCCAATGTAACAGAATTGGATTACATCTCTGACGGAGTGAATGACATCAACCTCTCTGCTGTAGTGTCTGAGGCTAACTTGGTTGCAAATCCCAAAGAGTGGTGAGTTGACACTGGAGCAACTCGTCACATATGTGCGGACAAGAAGATGTTCACTACCTATAATGAGGCTGCAAATGGTGAACAACTTTTTATGGAAAAAAATTTTCTTCTACTGTGGCTGGACAAGGAAAAGTGATCTTGAAGATGACATCAAGAAAAGAACTGACCTTCAACAACGTACTACATGTACCTGACATCCAGAAGAATTTAGTTTCTGGTTCTTTGTTAAGTAAAAATGGTTTTAGGCTTGTCTTTGAGTCTGATAAATTTGTATTAACAAAGAGTGGTATGTATATTGGTAAGGGATACATGAGTGATGGTCTCTTTAAACTAAATGTAATGACAGTTGTACCGAAAGTTGCTATGAATGAGAATAACACATCTTTTGCTTATATTCTTGAGTCAAATATATGGCTTGGTAGATTAGGACATGTAAATTATGATGCTTTGTGTAGATTAATTGGTTTGAATTGTATACCAAAGTTTAAAATGAATCCTAATCATAAATGTGAAATTTGTGTAGAAGCGAAACTAACTAAGGCTCCATTTAAATCGGTTGAAAGGAAAATCGAACCTCTAGAATTAATTCATACTGATGTATGTGATCTAAAATTTGTTCAAACTAGAGGGGGCAAAAGGTATTTCATAACATTTATCGATGATTGCACAAGATATTGTTATATTTATTTACTTAGAAGTAAAGATGAAGCCTTAGAAATGTTTAAACTCTACAAAACAGAAGTTGAAAATCAACTTGGTAAAACCATTAAAATAGTTAGAAGTGATAGGGGTGGTAAATATAATGCACCATTAAATGAATATTGTGCACAACATGGCATTATTCACCAAACTACAGCACCCTATTCTCCTCAACAAAATGGAATTGCTGAAAGAAATAATAGAACCCTAAAAGAAATGATGAATGTCATGTTACTAAGTTCAGGCTTACCACATAACTTGTGGGGGGAAGCAATATTGTCTGCTAATTATGTTCTTAATAGAATACCCCACAAGAAAACCAACAGCACTCATTATGAATTGTAGAAAGGTCGACCGCCTTCCTATAAATACTTAAAAGTGTGGGGGTGTTTGGCAAAAGTTGAAGTTCCTGTTCCTAAAAAGACTAAGATTGGATCAAAAACAGTAGATTGTGTGTTTATTGGTTATGCTCAGAATAGTAGTGCATATCGGTTTCTGACTTATAAATCAAAAATACCTGATATAAATGTGAACACTATTATAGAGTCAAGGAATGCTGTATTTTTTGAACATGTCTTTCCTTACAAGAAAGGACAGGAATTAAGTTCACAGAAAACAACTTATGATTGTACACAAAGTCAAGAGACTACTGACAATCAAACACAAGAGACTAGTAATGGTCTCGACCAACAGGATTTAACTGATGATGAACCAAGAAGAAGTAAGAGAGCGTGAACATCAAAATCCTTTAGTCCAGATTTTCTGACATACCTGTTAGAAAATGAACCTCAAAGCTTTAAGGTAACAATGACAAGTCCTGAAGCACCTTTGTGGAAAGAGACTGTTATTAATGAAATTGAATCAGTTATGCAAACTCATACTTGGGAATTGATGGATCTTCTACCAAGTTCTAAACCTTTTGGATATAAATGGATATTCAAGAGAAAAATGAAAGCAGATGGTTCAATAAACAAGTATAAAGCAAGACTTGTAGTTAAAAGTTATAGACAAAAGGAAGGTTTGGACTATTTTGACACATATTCCCCTGTGACAAGAATAACATCCATTCGCATGCTTATGTCTATAGCAGCGTTGTTTAATTTAGAAATACATCAAATGGATATTAAGACAGCTTTCTTAAATGGTGATCTAAATGAAGAGATCTATATGGAGCAACCGGAAGGGTTTGTAGTATCAGGGCAAGAAAAGAAAGTTTGTCGACTTGTAAAATCCCTTTATGGATTAAAACAAGCACCTAAGCAATGGCATGAAAAATTTGATCATGCAATGCTTACTAATGGGTTTAAGATAAACGAATGTGACAAATGCGTCTATGTTAAAAACACTGACCAAGGATATGTCATAGTTTGTCTTTATGTGGATGACATGTTTATCATTGGAAGCAGTCAAAACATGATTAAATCAACTAAGCAAATGCTTAACAAAAGATTTGATATGAAAGATATAGGGGTCGCAGATGTTATATTAGAAATGAAAATTACTAAAACATCTTACGGATATGCATTATCTCAATCTCATTATATTGAGAAAATTCTTGATAAATTTATCAAGAATGATTTGAATCTAGCTAAAACACTTGTAGATATCAGTTTTTATTTATCGAAAAATAAAAGTGATGCAGTGTCTCAGTTAAAATACTCCCAAATCATTGGAAGCCTAATGTACCTAATGACTTGTACTCATCCTGATATAGCTTATGCTATCAGTAAATTGAGTAGGTACACTAGTAACCCCGGAAAAGACCATTGGAAAGCGATCATTCGGGTTCTTAGATATCTAAGATTCACCCGTGATCATGGTTTGAACTTTACTCGATATCCAGCACTACTTGAAGGTTATTGTGATGCAAATTGGATATCGGATACTAAAGATTCAAAATCCACAAGTGGATATGTCTTTACTCTGGGAGGTGCTGCTGTTTCTTGGAAATCCACGAAACAAACATGCATCGCACGATCCACAATGGAATTCGAGTTCATTGCTTTAGATAAGCAGGAGAAGAAGCAAAATGGCTTCATCACTTCTTAGAAGACATTCCAATGTGGCCAAAACCTGTGCTAGCTATTTGCATTCATTGTAATAGTCAATCTGCAATAGGCAGGGCACAGAATCATATGTATAACGGTAAGTCATGACATATTCGTCGTCGACATAATACCGTTAGGCAGTTGTTGTCAAATGGAATAATCTCAATAGATTATATAAAATTTAAAGAGAATATTGCGGATCCGTTAACAAAAGGTTTGACAAAAGAGCTAGTGTATAGTTCATCGAAGGGGATGGGATTAAAGCCTATTACATAAGAGTCGTCATAATGGTAACCCTACTTATATGACTGGAGATCCCAAGAACTAAGTTCAAAGGGATAACTAAGTTATGTATGGCTCACCAAAAATCACCAAGGGTTTAAAATTCTCTACCCATTCCTATGGTGAGAGTGATATCTGCAACATATGTTGTATGCAGAGGTATAAGGATAAGCTTTGCTTTTAATAATTACTTATATCTTGATTGAGGCATAAAATCAAGACGAGTATAAGGAGATACTCACAATAAGAATCACCTATATGAGTGTCGAACTGGGGCCGGTTCTATAAGAATGAAAAGGCTAAATTCTCTAGAAACACTCATGAAAACCAGGTGCGTTCAAGGCCAAAATGAACACAACAGCGAGAAGCATGATGTGTTAGAAGATATTTTGTGTGAAATTTGCTGTCTTGGCTTACACAAACGGCTGAACAATTCAAGACATCGCGTCCATTGGTTAGCCAGTAAGTCCGATAGGTTATCACTAGGGAAGGTTCAAGGCCGAAAGCTACCTATCCTGATGCAAGATATTTTCGACTCATACTCTTTCGATAAAGTTTGCATATTGTTGCATTTCTGTTGTCATCAAATTCCATTCATGTGGGGGATTGTTGGAAACGGTTATAAAATTTTGAGTAAAACTAGAATTTTTTCCTAAGTTTGGTTTATTTTTTAGGTGGGCCCCAAGCATCGTTTGTCGTGGGTCAAAGCGGTAACACGTTCTATGCCGCGTTGTAATTCAAGTAGTATATTTGGTTGCTCAAAACCATTACTGAGTGAATGGGAAATTGAAGCCAGAGTGTGCTCCATGGAAATGGCGTTTTGGTGGAAAATCCTTAAAGGTTTAAATAAGGCTTGTCCTACATTGATTTGGTAGGAAGTTTTAAATGGGTTTATAAGGCATGGGTTTGGTACTTGGGGTGTGCCCCAAGGGGTACCCAAGTGTTTTAGAGGGAGAGGGTATAGGCAAAATAGGCTAGACCCATTGGACCCAAAAATCACCACACGCGCGCGCCGCCGCCGCCGTCCGTCCGGTCGGTTGGGCTTCTTCGGCCCAATACTGATCTTTTTGGGCCAAAAACATTTGAATTTAATTTTATTTTTGGTAAAATAAAATCCAGAATTCAAATTAAACTGGAAATAAACTGGTCCGGTTTTACTGTACATCCAAACAGGGCTGTAGACACCCCATTTTTGACCGTCCTCAAGACTTGGTCGTCACCGTTTGAACACTCGGTGATTATCCATGTTTGTGTTCGTTTGGAGTTCCCGGAGGTCTCGGCTACGCGCCCTGCCTCAGGATCTCCGAACTCGACCGTTTTGTGTCTGGTTTTGCACCAAACACTTTTGTTTTTCCTTGGAAGGGCAGGGAATGGCTTATTAGCCATCCCCACACCCCACCGGCCCTCTCCTATCATCACCGGCCGCACATGTGTACCACCGGCAGTGTTTTCTTAAAAACAATGGCCGGTTGGCACTATGTTTAGCCGACCGGCACTTTATTGTGCCGGTGACCACTTTTGGTGGCCGGCGTGCACCCTTGCACCCCTGAGGCATGGTGCATGCCAGCTGTACCAGCTGGAATACACCATCACTCATCCCTGTGCATGGGAGTGACCTCTTTGCACCTTTGAACCCCTAAACCTTCTAGAAGGTTGACCCCCTTGGCCAAGCTTTTTGGAGAAGCTTGGCCAGCTGTCTTAGCTTCCCCAAGAAGCCAAGACCCCTTTGCACCCTTTGCCCCTTTTAGTTAGCTTCTTGGAGAAGCCTTGAGCCTTGTTTTTTGCCTATATAAGCACCATCTCTCTCCCTTTGTTGGAGGTTAGCCATTTTCATCAAAAAAAACCAGAGCTTGTGTATCTATGTATCTGCCATATATCTCCTCTCTCTCCTCTTGTGTGTGTGTTTTTAGGCCTAAAAGTGTGGTTTTACCTTACTTTTGTACTAATACACACACCATTACACCTTAGCTCGAGATTGGGAGGCTTAGAGGGTTGTTTGCTGAGGTTTTGGACTATTTTTTATCAGAAGAAGAGGGCTGGATCATCTGTTCTTGAGGTGTTCTTCAAGGGTGAGCACTTTGCTTTAGTTTCCCCATTTTTGCAACAAGTTTTTACCTATTTTGCTTACTGTTTTTAGCTTTGTGTATAACATAAAAAAGTCTTATATTTTCTTTCTTTTGAACTTTCATTAAGGTCACTTTGTGGTTTAAGTGCAAACTCACCCTCTTAGGCCTTATTTTGGCCTCTTTGGTGCCTTTTCTTGAGGCCTTATTTGCCATGTTGTTTTGGGTCCTCTCATCACTGAAAACCAGTGGGTTTTTAGTAGTGAGGAAGGTGGTTTGAAGTCTTGTATAGGGGAGGGACACCCCTCTCCTCTTTGTCCCTCTTTTGCCTTTGTTTTTGGCTTAAAGGGCAACATACATGCTTGCTTGTTTTTGGCGCCATTTCAGAGCTTTTTTGGGTGTTTTGGATCATATTTTGTCTCTGTCTAATGGTGTTTTGTTGGTCCTATGCATGCACCTTATACTTGCTTTGCATTCCTCTATTTGGCATAGAAATGCATCTTGTGTTTAGGCCATGTTTCTTGCATGTATTAGCATAACTCCATGAAGATATTAGCATCATTTTGCCATGTTTAAGGGCTGTGAGCCACTGATTTTGCCATGTTTGGCATGCTTGGTATAGTGGCTTTGCATTTTGGCTTGTAAGCCTTGGTTGTGTAGATCACTAGCATGCTTAACTTAGTTTTTTTTTTTCTCATGATTTGGCATCATTGTAGGCTATATTTCAGTCCCTAAATCATGCTCATCTGCTTGCATTGGTCTTCACTTTCATGCTTTGGAAGGTTGTTCTTTCGTGCCTTGAAATAGGCCTTGTGCATGTTTGTGTATTTGAGGTATTTTGGGGCTATCATATCAGAGGGTTTGGGTGTATTTTTGCATGCTAGAATTCTGTTTTTATTTGCCTAATATATGCCATGAGTGGTCATTTTAGTAGCTAGCGGAATGCTCCACTTTGTGCCTTAGCTTTAGGCCTTTATGGTTGCATGTTGGCTTGGACATTTGCCCACCTTTTGGGGCACTTTTGGCCACTGTTTTGGGGTGGATTGAGGTCTGCCCCATCATGGTTTAAGTCCACCGTTGCACATTTGTCTAATGCTTGTTGCATGTTTGATTAATATGGTCTTGCCACATGCTAATCTTATTGCCTAAATTGTCCATGTTTGCATTGCATTTGCACCTTGCATGTTGCATTACATTTGGCATGTTTGCATTTTAGTATTAGGTTGCATTGTGGAGCCATGCTTGCATAACATGCATTGCATTACTTGGTTTGGGGTGTCAAACCAAGTGTGAGGGTTGAAAGGAGTTCATACCACAAGTGATGCAACTTGTCCCAACTCTCGGTCATCGAGGCCCTTGACCAATACATGATAGAGCCTTGGTCTTCATTTGTGCGTTGCATGCATTTCCATTAAAATGCAAACTTGGCCTTTTAGGCCATCATGCACCAAGATGCATCATTGATGGCCCGAGGGTCGAGGGCTATGCTCTCTTGAGACTAACACATGATAGGGGCATAGCCATGCTTACATTTGCTCAAAACTCCATGTCATGCCTTGCTGTCTGCTTGTTCTCAAAAGCATCTTCTGTAGAATTTTACGCCGACCGGCGATATAGAGTGCCGATCGCCATCGATGCATGGCCGATAACCTCATGGACAGCCGGTAGATATTTTAGATGGCGATGGGCATTTCCTCCGGCCGATGGTGTGCGGCTGACATACAAGGAAAGTATTCAGGACTTTGGCGGTTTTGGAGAGGCAGGCGAAAAGCAGAAACAGATGGCATGACGCGGTCTTAGGGCAAGTTGGATCGAGCATGCATCATTTGCGCATCCTTGGCGGTGAGGCCCTTTCTTTATATTGGATTTAATTTGATAATTAGAAATTTTGTAATAATTTATTTATTTATTGTTTGGACTGTAATATTTATTTGGTCCCTCCGAGCGAGGGCGAATTTGTAATAAGGGTGGGTGTGTGTGTGTATGCATTCCAACCCCCACTTCTTTCTTTCCTTTTATTTACCTGCTTACGATGGTAGATTAGAGCATATTTAAATCAGCATACAGTATGATAGCATGCGTGCATCCATACATTTGTCTTACATGCACCGGGCTCGGTACATCACGCTAACTGCATTGTATTTAAATTTCCAAATCGAATACTTGTTACTTGTAGCATTTCATATGCCATGCTTAGGATAACCGAGCCTGTCTAGATTACACCCTTGCTTGTGTTGCATTAGCCACTTAACATGAACTAGGACTATGCATATGATTACTAACTAGTTTCTGTTTTGGCTTGGAGTACTAGGTGAGTTTTTTTCGCTTTAGCATATCGCATGCGTGTGAATGTTGCCATAACAGCATGATTACCATGTGGCTAAGTGCTTATATGAGATAAACTGCCTGAATGCCTGTGGGTGAAGGTTGGATTGTTTGAGTTGGAAAAACTCATTGAAATTCGTGTTTTAACCTACTTGCGAGTAGCAAATTCCAAAGCGCTTTTCAAAACAAACGGATATGCAATGCTTGTTTCCAAATTAGGCAATCTAGTCTATACTTGTTTCTTTGTCATAACATAGTAATTCTAGGCTAATAACGGAATAAGAACACATAACGTTTTCAAAATCGGATATCATGGTTAGTAGAGGCGGTCTTGACCGGCGAAAGGAGTGCTCATAGTGACCTTCCCGATCGTACCCAAGCTCCGAGCCAAGACAACTTTGGTGATGGCGAACACGTGGCCTTGACGCAGTCGGGGTTTCCTAAATTTCCCATTTTAAAAAATATTTAGGTGGCGACTGTATCCGCAAAGCGATCCATGTTTGGCACTTCTTTTCAAAATCTGTTTTTCTTAAAAGCGATTTGCGAGTTGGACTCTTTGGTTCAGACATTAACCGCAACAAAAAGGAGTCCAAATCAGAGCGAGGTCCCTCGCGGGCATGAGGGCACCAGTAACAGTATTTTGGGGAATCAGTTATCTGTGGGTACCAGATTCAGACATGGGGGCAAGGATTCAGAAACAGTGATCAGTATTTGAGGAACAGTGTATCCAGTTCACTAGCAGTGTGTTATGATATCCAACCATGTGTTGTATGTTTATTTTATGCCGTTATGCTGTCCAATTGTCTGTTTATTTATACGCTTTATTTATCTTTTTACTAGGTAGTTGAGCACAATTGCTTCTGACCCGGTAGATATTTCCCAAGCACCCTAGATTAGAGGTCGTCAACTCCATCGATCTAACGATCTGGTAGACGAACAACCAGTGTACTACTCACTACCCCCGGTTACTAGACGAAGGTCAGTCAGGCAAAGGACATCAGTACAGTAGTCAATTCAGAGGGCCTTATCTACCCCACCTGTGTTCAGTAGGGATCAGGATTCCGTGTCACCAACAGAGAGAGAATATATACCAGTAACTCAACCAGAGCAGAATAGTATGGCTAGTTTGGAGGAGATGGTGCACCACCTCCAAGAGAGCATGAAAACAATGCAGCAGGATGCCATCCGTCAGCCGGAATTCGCTAGGCAACAGGCCACAGTTGTGAAGGAACAGGCAGAGACAATTGCCAGACTAGCTCAGCAAACCGGAGCATCTGTTTCGCATCAAGCTCCTCCCCCACCAGGAGTTCCTAACCTCGGGGAGACAGCCAATGTTCAGAATGATACAGAACTGCCCACAGGACCACCCCCACCTCTAATCCTACCTCAAATCCAACCTCAGCTATCAAAAACACCCACCAACCTACCGGACTCTCCCTTTGAGTTCGAGACTGATCCCACCGCACTAAAGTTGAGCAAGCTTGAAAAGTTGTTCAAGAGATCCCAAGGGGTCAAGACTATCCCCGACATTGAAGATGGATATACCGACGCCTTGTTGCCTGTGCATTCAAAATGCCTCATATTGATCGATTTGACGGGTCCGGGGACCCCATGGTGCACTTAAGACTGTTTTCAGATGTCCTAAGGCCAATGGGCCTCAGTAGGCTTCAGAAGTTGTCTTTATTTGGCCGGACCCTGTCGGGTGTGGAGGCCATATGGTATGCCAAGCTAGAAGATAACGTTAAGAGGAATTTGGAGGAAATGGCTGAGGCCTTCATCGCGCAGTACTCATACAATACACAGATTGAGATTACAACCCGTGATCTCGAGACGACTAGGCAAGAGCCTAAGGAGAGTTTTTCAGAGTTCGTAACCAGATGGAGGGCCAAGGCTTCGATGATGACCTTGAGGCCTACGGACAAAGACCAGATTTGGATGATTGTGCAATCTTGACAAGTTGATGCAAAAGATGATAGTACTCCCCTTTCCTACTTTTTCTGACCTACATGAAATGGGGGTGCAGATTGAAGATGCGTTGAAGCAAGGCTTGATTGATAACGATCGGGAGCAACCCCGAAGGACCTTCAACCGCAACACTAATGCAGGCCCGAGTGGCACTACTACTACAAGAGCCTCCGAAGTAAGCATGGTCACTGCCAACCCCCCACCAAGAGCCATGGCAGCTACGCCATTCTCCGGTGCATCCGGAAGCAACCCGCAAACAGTTAAATACCCACCCAGAAACACCAGAACTTTTGCTCCACTTTATATGCCCCTATCCAAAGCTCTGGGGGTTTTGATCAAAAAAGGGCATCTGAAGCCCCTGGAGCCGCGGCCCCTACCAGAAAAACTTCCCCCTACCCATAACCCAGCCAAGTATTGTGCATTTCACCAACAGCACGGTCATGATACCGATCTGTGCTTCCGGTTGCGTCATGAGATTCAAGACCTCATCGATAACGGGGTGATTTTGCCTCCCAAGAAGCCCAATGTTACTACAAATCCCCTCCCCACACATAACCAAGTTCCACCACCCAAAAGACTCAATTTCTTCCATACCGGGGTCGAGTCCTACGACCCTAGTATCTATATCACACCTACCCACCTGCCTAAACCGGAGGTGTTTCTTCCCGATTGCACCGACTTGTGCATGATGGACATCTCCATGACCCAACCTGAGCCAACAGTGGTGACCACCGAGAACAGGAGAGAGGAGATCCCAAAGCAAAAACAGGTGGTTAAGCCAGAGTCCGCGAAATCGGGGAATTATGTTGAGAAGACATATAGTCCGGATGACTACATTTCATCAATGGGCCAAGATGGGCCCGGAGTAGAATTGCCAACAGAGGGAGAGTTGTGTGTGATTCACGGGGATAGTTTGGGACAGGGAACAGATGGTGTAACAGCTGTGGGGGAGGACCTTACCGATCTCTAGTTTTACAGTGACCAAGACCCAGAGGATGCGGCAATCGCATGGTTCGATTATGAGAATTCAGCAGAAGTTACTGGGTGGTTGGATGATCAACCTGATGTGATAGGAGAGTTTCAGTCAGAACAGGGCTTAGTAGGGTTGAGAATATCAGTGACGGTCGAAAGGGTCGAAGAGCAGAGTACATCGCCGGCGGGCGCCTGTAGACGCGCCCTTGGGCCTCTCTCTACAGTTCGGACTCGACTTGTGTCGGTTCTTAATCTTGAACCAAAGAGTCCAAATCCGGCAAATCGTTTGAGAAAACAGATTTTTTTGAAAAGTAGTGCCAAACATGGACTTTGCGGACATCTGAGTCGCCACCTAAATATTTTAAAATGTGAAATTTAGGAAACCGACTCGGTCTTAAGGCCATGTCCGTCATCACCAAAGTTGTCTTGGCTCGGGAGCTTGGATGCGATCGGGAAGGTCGACCATGAGCACCCTTTCGCCGGTCCGAAGACCGGCCTCTACTAACCGTGATATCCGATTTTGAAAACATCATGTGCTCTTATTCCAATTATTAGTCTAGAATTACTATGTTATGCGCACAGCACAAAAGTATAGACTAGATTGCCTAATTTGGAAATAAACATTGCATATCCGTTTTGTCTCGAAAAACGTGTTGGTTTTTTGCTACTCGCAAGTAGGCTAAAATACGGATTTCAATGAGTTGTTCCAACTCACGCAATCCAACCTCCACCCACAGGCATTCAAACAGTTTATAACACATAAGCATTTAGCCGCATGGCAATCATACTGTCATGGCGAACATTCACACACACTTATCACACACACTAAAGCGTAAAAACTTACATCGTACTCCGTGCCAAAACAATAACCCGGTTAGCAAACATGCATGACCTAGTTCATGTTAAGTGGCTAATGCAACACAGGCATAGATGCAATCTAGAGTAGGCTCGGCTAACCCTAAACATGGCATGTGAAATGCGCGAGTAGCACGTATTCAATTTGGAATTGAAAATTGCAATGCAGTTTGTATGATGTACCGAGCCCGGTGCATGTCAACAAATGCATGGATGCACGCATGCGTAGTATAAGGTATGCTAAAATAAGTATGCCCTAATCTACCATCGAAAGCGGGTAAATAAAAAGGATAGAAAGAAATGGGGGTTTGGAAGACATACACCCACTCACACACACTTATTACAATTTTGCCCTCACTCAGAAGGACCAAAAGAATATACAAAACCGAATAACTAATTAACTACGCAAGCTAATTAATCACTACAAATTAACTAAATTAACCAAATAAATTAATTAATCTAATTAAACAGTAAACCGCCTCGGGATGAGGGCCAAATGCAGCGCGCGCTCGGAACTGGCTCGGAACCGCACTGCCATGCACGGATTGTCTCTGTTTCCCCTGCTATCCTCCTCTGAAAATTGCCAAAGTCCCAGGAGTGCCTCTCAGGGCACTGGGGAGTACCACCGGCTGGGGTAGAGCACCACCGGCTAAAGAAGGAGGCCACCGGCACTAGATGAAGTTATCGGCTGGCAATTGACTGCCGGTCGGCACTAAATAGTGCCGGCCGGCACTTAACACCTGCAGAACCTGCAACCCACAGCAGCAGAGGACAACAACATGCATGGCAATGTGATTCAAGGTATTTATGCACTACACACACCCCTTATCATGTTATTGACTCAAAGGGGCATGTGCCTCGATTCCCGGACCACCAATCGCGCATTTCCATGCATGATGGCCCTAAGAACCAAGAATGCAACTTTGATTTCAAATGCATGCAATGCAAACAAGCAAACAAGGGTGCTCAACCTCCATCATACTTCACTTCAAGAGGCCAAACATGCACAATACAAATGCAACCCTAAACATGTCAACTAGGCATGCAACATGGACTATGCAATATGTTCATGCAAAGGGTTCAAGCAAGCATGCAAGGTAAGCATGCAAACCAATGGAAGGATGGTCTTATGCATGAATTAGGCAACTCAAATAGTCCTAAATCAGTGGCCAAAATGCTAAGTCAAGAGGGTCAAACACACATGCACACATGCACGAGTTAAGGCACCAACACTTAAGCACAATTAAGCAACTCTTAAACACATCTAAGAGGCACAAACATGGACTATTAGCATACATGAAAAGCTCTGAAATTCATGCAAAACATGGGGCCAAACCAACTAACAAAGCAAGCCAAACAAGGCATACAAATGGCTCAAGCATTAAGGCAAGCCCATGAGGCTTTGAACCACACTTAGCACAACCACACATGGAAATACTTAAACACTTAAAAACAGAGTTTTAACACATAAAACTAAGCCTAAAGGACCACCTAGATGGCATCTAGATGACATGAATCCAAAGGCATGCATTAAAGCCAAAACATGGAGCATTTAAACATACTCTTAAAGCATTAAAGAGGCATGCTAAGCAATCAAACAAACATGTATGAAGGACTGAAATAGCATGCAAAATGGTTCCAAACCGTCAAAAATGAAGCAAGCAAGGCATGCTACACACTCATGCTTTTAAGACCAACAAGCCCAATGCAAAGAGGACCCAAGATACAAGCCAAGACTGACCAAAACAACTTAGGACAGACCTAAAGCATGGCAAAATAAGCATGCATGCTTCATGGATCTAGGCCTAAAACATGCTAGAAATAAAGGCATACAACCTAGGCATGTTAAGGGACTATTAAGGCATTACAAAGCAACTATGCAAAGCATGCAAGGAGTGCTAAAACCAACACTTAGCAATGTCATATTAGGGCATAATAAACATAAAATGCAGCGAAGACATGCTCAAAACACAACCAAACATGGTGCTTCTTTGGAGGCCAAAACTTGTCCTTTTCAAGGACATCAAGGAGAGGGGGTGGCCCTCCCCTTTTGGAGACTTTATGGCACCATCTCCACCACTGAAATCCCTCAAGATTTCAGTGGTGGAGAGGCCCAAGCACAAAAATCTCGGATCTCTATAAAATGGCACAAAAAATGGGCCTTTTCAAGGCCTAAGGGGGGGGTCAAACTTGCTCAAACCACAAAACACTCTTAATAAACAATAAAGAGGCTTAAAAAACAGAACTTTTATGTGTTAAACACTAAGCAAAAAAATAGTTCTAAGCTATGCAAAAATGGAATGCAAGAATGGGGGAAAAAGGAGTAGTTGGCTCACCCTTGTAGACCTCTTCAACAACGGTGATGTGGTTGCCTCCTTGAGCACCAAACCAGCTCCAAAGCTCCAAAACAAACCTCTGGACCTTCAAGAACCCAAGGAAGGTGAAACACTAGGTGTTGGTGAGCAAAAGTATGGCATAAACACCTAGTGTACAAAACAAGAGAGAAGAAGAGAGATAGGATGTGTATCTATCCTAACCCTAAAAACCAGAGCTTGGCCTGTCTAAAATGTCTAAAATTTTGTAACCCTAAGCCAAGAAGAGGAGTGGTCCTCTTATAGGCAAGCAAAACTTGCAAAGCTTACAAGCTAAGCTAACTAAGAGGGTCATCCCTCCATACACGTGTATGGAGGGGAACCAAAACTATACAGCTGTCTGAAAATATCTCATAAAGCAAGCGCACGATGTCCGTAAACAAGCGTGCCATTTTGGCAAAACTTAGTGCCAGTCGGCACAATAAAGAGTGCCGGTCGGCACAATAAAGTGCCGATAGCAATACCAGCCAGCCGGTGGCCTCTAGCCACAGCCGGTGGTGTGTGGGGATGCCTCACAAGGCATTCCCTGCCCTTCCAAGGCAAAACACAAGTGTTTGGTGCAAAACCAGACACAAAGCGGTCGAGTTCGGAGGTCCTGAGGCAAGGCGCGCAAGCCGAGAACTCCGGGAACTCCAAACGAACACAAACATGGATAATCACCGAGTGTTCCAGCGGTGCCGTCCAAGTCTTGAGGACGGTCAAAAATGGGGTGTCTACAGCGCCGGTGTCAAGAATTTCGCCCGAGATTGGAATATTTTGAGTACGGGGATTATTGAACAGTCAGTCATGTCAGAACAAACAAGTTTTGAAGATTCCGAGAGAATCAAGAAGGCGAAGGCCCATGTGGGAGTTGAAACTGCTGTGTGCACAGGAACCAAAAACGTTGCGAGCATGTGGATGGAAGGTGTTGCAAGCGCAAAAACAGTCATACCAGAGCCGGACAAGTGTCTATCAGCCGCTGATGGAATGTGGTGGGAAGATGAGGACTTATGTCTTGCCCACACGGATGAAGATTGGGGGAATAACCAACCTGATGACACCTAGTACCTTGGAGAGGTCGACCACATGACGCGGAGTGGGCGGTATTTCAAACCCCCACACTTAGATCAACCAGAGGCCTCGAGGAAGGATAGAGAAGCTGAGAAGCAAAAGGAGAAGCAGCTTGAGGAGAAGCGTACTCAAGCCTAAAAAGATACAAGCAGACATCTCCATCTGGGGACTGCTCATGGCCTCATGAGTACATAGGCAGGTTGTCCTGACAGCTATGGATAAGGCCAAACTCTCTATAGAGACTACACCAGAGCAGCTGGTTGGGCTAGTTTTTTCGGAAGGAGGTTCCCCGGCATTAACCTTTTCAGACAAAGAACTGTCGCCTGAGGGCTTAAATCACAATAAACCCCTCTACATCTACATGGAATGTGGAGATAAGTGGATACCGGTGGTACTTGTCGATACCGGGTCTACCATCAACATCTGCCCAGCAAGGACGGCGTACGCGATTGGTTTGAAAACTGCAGATTTCGTACCAACAACCCAGGTCATCCGGGCGTATGACAATACAAGTAAAGAAGTAATGGGAACAATAAAAGTTCAGACAAAAGTTGGGCCGGGACAACACGAGATAGATTTCCATGTCCTAGAAGTTCCCGCAACTTTTAATTTGCTTTTAGGGCAACCGTGGCTACATCAGGTGAAGGCAGTGTCATCTACTTTGCATCAAATGGTGAAATACCCCTACGGGAAGGGAGTAGCCATTGTCTTTGGGAATTCATCAATCCACCCACCACCAGAGGTATCCACGCTTGTTCTAGAAATCGAGCATGGCATGGAGGATGTGTTCATATCAGGTTTTACCTTGGTCGAGGCTCAGGTCGTACAAAATATCATGGCTGCTAACGAAGGGATATATGTCAGTGCTCAAGCAGTGTATCTCATGAACAAGCTCCAATACATCCCAGGGATGGGATTAGGAAAGAGCGGCCGTAAGAGCATTGCAGCATCGACCGAAGTGCCACACAACCCTCATATCTTCGGCTTAGGTTATCTGCCCACCAAGGAAGATTGGGTAAGAAAAGGAAAAGAGATGGCTGGAAGAGCCAAAGCAAAACAGATGGGAAAACCCTTTGAATTGATGCATCGGCCCATCCGGTAACTGACGCAGCTTCGTCCCAGGGAGAGGATTTTCCATTCTGGTTTTCCGGAGCCGTGGTAACGCAGAAGAAGCGTGCTAAGGTTCAAATTTTGTTTGACCTCTGATTATGGGGATGATGTTCTTTGGAGAGCGAGCACCAACAGTTGAGGCTGAGCATAGCAAAGAATTGGAGCCTGCAGAGTTTGAAATAGGGGTAGCACTAGCATGTCTACTTTCAGATCCTTCGATCGACCAGTTGTGCTTGGGGGATGACTCCTCGGTGTCCATGATCGCAGATGAAACGGCTGCGGGCCTACTTGCAAACATTTTGGATGCATCCATCGCACCCTTTCTCGTCTGGCAGTACCAAGAGGGATTTCTGAGCAACACCGGGTCAGGTAGTGAGCCAGAATCTGATTCCACCGAGTCTTGTGAGTCGGAATCAGGTTCCAGCTCGTCTGAGTCTGAGTCCGGTATTCCTGGGAGTGATAACCCGGATGCCACAATCCTATCCAGGTCGTCTTTTTCTTTCTCTTTTGAGTCTGTTGTAACAGAAGAATTGGACGATTTGGAAGTATCTAATGAGAACGAGGTAAATGTGGTTTTCGAGTACTTTTCTGTGCCTTTGATTTATTGCTTAAATCAGGACTTTCAAAATTTTGATGAAAACGACGAGGACGAAATTCCTCCGGTTTTGCAACGACTAATTGAACAAGAGCAGGAGAGGTTTGTTAAACCCTTAATTGATGAAATCACTACCGTGAACATTGGTACTGAGAAGGACCCGCGGCTGGTCCTGATCGAGTCCACGTTGTTTTCGGAGGAACGCGAGCGCTTGGTCACTTTATTAAAAGATTTCAAAGATGTTTTCGCGTGGTCTTATGAAGACATGCCTGGAATCGATCCTGAGATTGTACAGCACCGGATCCCTCTTGACCCCGAGGCCCAACCTGTCAAACAGAAACTCAGAAGGATCCGCCCTGATTGGGCCATTAAGATCAAGGAAGAGGTCACCAAGCAGATTGACGCAGGCTTCATGCTGGTATCCGAATACCCGACTTGGTTGGCCAACATTGTTCCAGTACCGAAGAAGGATGGCAGAATCCGGGTATGTGTGGATTTCAAGGATTTGAACAGAGCCAGTTCGAAGGATGACTTTCCCTTACCGCATATCGACGAGTTGGTAGATTTCACAGCGGGGCATGCTTTGCTTTCGTTTATGGATGGCTTCCCAGGTTATTCAGATAGTAATGGCACCCGAAGACCGGGAAAAGACTGCTTTTACCATCCCGTGGGGTACATATTGCTACAGAGTGATGCCATTTGGGTTGAAAAACGCTGGGGCTACATATCAACGAGCTGCAACCACAATATTACATGACATGATCCATAAAGAGGTCGAGGTGTACGTGGACGACATGATTGTCAAGTCCAAAGAAAGAGAGGGCCACTACACCGCCTTGCAAAAGTTTTTTCAAAGGATCAGAGAATTTCGATACATGGTGAATCCTCGAAGTGTACGCTTTGGTGTTACAATGGAAAAATGTCGATTTGATTACAAAGAGGCATCGAAGTCGACCCTTCCAAAATCAAGGCCATCTTAGAAATGCCACCACCAATGACTGAAAAGGAGGTACGAGGCTTTCTGGGTAAAGTGCAATTCATAAGGCGGTTTATCTCAAAACTAACCTTAGCTTGTGAACCACTTTTTGGTCTTCTGAAGAAAGGAAAGAAGTTCCAATGGGACGGCCGATGCCAAGCTGCATTTGAACAGATTAAAGAATATCTACAGAATCCGCCCGTGTTGTCACCACCAAAGCCGGGGAAACCGTTGATATTGTATATGTCAGTAACCGAGACTACAATGGGCTGCATGCTCACACAAGAGTCGGAAGATAAAGTGGAAAAGGCCATCTACTATCTGAACAAGAAGATGCTGGATTACGAGACTGGCTACACTTCGCTGGAGAAGGCTTGTTTGGCCTTGGTATGGGCTACCAGGAAGCTGTGGCACTACCTGTTAGCTCACTCTGTTATGTTGGTTTCACGACTCGATCCCATCAAATATCTTTTCGAGAAACCAGCACTTACGGGTAGGCTAGCTCGTTGGCTGCTGTTGCTCTCCGAATTTGATCTCAAGTATGTGACGCGCAAGTCGGTAAAAGGGAGAGCGGTAGCATAGTTCCTTGCCGACCACCCGGTTGAAGGGGATGAAGCGGTTGAGTACCTATTCCCAGATTAAGCTATTCTGGACATCAAAGATGAAACTTGGATGATGTACTTTGACGGAGCGTCAAATCAGTACGGGTATGGGATAGGGGTGTTGCTGACAGCGCCTGACGATTCCCATATCCCTTTAGCCTTCAAGCTTTGGTTCAAAGTCTCGAACAATGAGGCAGAGTATGAGGCATGTATTGCCGGTCTAGAAGCGGCCCTAGAACTAGGGGCAAGGCGATTGGACTCGTTGGGGACTCGAACCTTGTTGTGTCTCAGGTGAAAGGAGACTGGAAAGTCAAGGAGGAAAAGATGATAATTTACCACCAGACCTTGGATTTGTTAATTCCTCGGTTTGAGAAGTTAAATTTCGCTCACCTAGTAAGAGAGAACAACAGGTTCGCAGATTCATTAGCAACTCTATCTTCCATGATAGACATCCCATCTGGAGTCCGGATGCGTCCAGTCATTATTGACCAGAAATTTGCACCTACTTACGAGTCAATCTCTGCCATAGATGAAGTGTAGGACAACAACCCCTGGTATTATGACATATGGAACTTCTTGGAAAAGGAGGCGTACCCACCAGGGGCAAATGCCAAGGACAAAAGGGCAATCAGAAGAATGGTCGTTTCACCATCATCTCAAGGGGTAAATTGTACAAAAGAGGTCACCTGGGAATGCACAAGCTGTGTGTAGAAGCTGAAGAGTCGATGCGCCTTATGGAGGCCATCCATGGAAGGATGTAAAACCCAAATTTTGTATATTATTATTTTGGATAGATTGGTAATTAAATTAATTTATATGGGTCATTTAGTAATATCAAGGAATTAGTTATAAGATGGTATTATAATTTCTATAACATAGATGGGCAATTTTGTAAGTTTGAGAAACTAGGTTAATAAACCCACATCTTTTGCTTCAAGTCTAGAAGAAGAACAAAAAAACAGAGGGCTCTGGAGGATTATTCCGAAGGCTGCGCAAGGTTATAAAAGTAAAAGAAAAAGGAAAAAGAGAGGCGTGGTTGCTTAGCAAGGGTTTGAAAAAGAAAAATTAAAGAAAACAAAACAAAGCCAAAGTGAAGAAGGAGGATTCATAGAGTGGTGATTTTTCTTTATTTCATCACTTAGGTAAGATTTATTTTGTTGTATTCCTATCTATGATTTTAGTGTTAATATATCAATAGATGATTTTATAGGCATATATGATTAAATAATTATATCGATGTAGTCTATGTTGGGGTTCTTGATTTTGCTCAATTTTAGAGTGTATTTTGCATTCTGTTTGGGTGGTTCATATTTTGAGATTAATATGTGATAGGTTAGGTTTAATGGTGGTGTGTTTGTAGGATACAAGATTGACTACAAGCAATTACAAATTTTTACATGTATATAAACAACAATAGAATAATATGGGTTGAGAATTTTTGAAGCTTTGATGGCTTTGTTTTGATGCTAAATCGTGAGAGTTCCTAATAGACTATTGGGTTAATTTATTCTATTATTGTTACAAGAAGAGATGGATGGGTGCACATAATAATTGTTTATGCAGTGTAATATTTTATTAGATTTGTGAGATTGAGGTGGATCTTGGTAAATTGAGATTAGCTTGGAAAATATTATTTTAGCTGTTTGAGGTAAGTAATCCTCTATCACTGTTGGTTCATTTTTATTCCTATTGAATCGTTTAAAATTATAAATATTTATTTATAGCCTTCATGTTCTCTTAAAATAAAATGTGGGTCAAGTATAAAACAACATCGAATATTATTATGAAAATTATTTGAATATTTTGTGAAACTATTCTGAAAATTATACCAAATGTTTATTCTGAAAATATCGAATATTTTATTTTAAAGTTGTATATTGTTTGAATTTTTGAACATCACTCTAGTCTTACTATGATTTGGACCCTAGCCAATGGGGGTTATTTATTGGCACAGAAACTAGTTTCTTTTGGGGCTTTACCACCGGCCTATGTGTAGTTCTGGGCCTTGTCACGGGCTAAGTGACCGTAGTCATTAAGACTTGGGTTTTGTGAATAAAATCATTGAACCATCTGAATATCGAACCATCAATTTGAACAACGAATTACTTTGAATTATCTTGTTGGCTTTTCATTTAAAATGTATTGTACATTGTTTATTTTTAGTTATGAAACCGTCTTACAAATAATTGTTCATTTATTGAGTTGTAGAAAAAATTATATTTATTGGTTATCGATTTATTTATTTATTTATTTTTGTATACTTGATCCAGCTAGCAGTGATGGTTGGTCATTTATTGGGCTATCTAGCTTACCCTTATTTATTTTTTTTCAGATTCTAAAGAGTAGAGCTACGCGGGTTTTTTTTTTTTTGCATATGGGAGTGCCGAGAGTAGGACTATGAATTAAGTACTTGGATTATTGTTTTGTTAATGAATTTTATTAGTGGACTTGGTGGATAATTATCATAATATGCCGAGAGTAAAACTATGATTTAAGTACTTGGATTAATTGTTTTGTTAATGGATTTTATGAGTGGACTTGGTGGATAATTTCATATGATAAGAATAATCAATTTTTATGGATTTTAGCATTATGATAATTAAGGATTTAATTGGAGTATTTTACGTTGTTGGTTATGTGTTAGACTCTTAGCCTTGCATGCTCACTTAAATGAGTGTGCGACGTTGTCACGGAGCTTGGGGCGTGACAATTTTGTGGTATTAGAGCCAGGTTGTAATTTTAAAGGCTGGTATAGAATAGTGGTGAGATTGGGTAGATGTAGTATTGGGAATGCTTATAATTTGATACAATGTTAATTTTATTTACATGTTATAGGGCCTTGAGAATAGAATAAGATGAGATTTTATTATTGATGCATTTAGGTTGCAATGGAACATGAGGAGACATTGGCAAATATGGCTAGGAATACACGCCAGGGTCAAACGAATCGATGGACTGGTAATAGCAATCGGCGAGGGAATGTGACTAATAATGGTAGTGGTTCTCAAGCAGTCGAAGGGAATCAAGGGCAAGAGTTGGGACAACAAGAACAAGCTATAATCCCTAATCCAGTTGGAATGGTTCAAGTGCTTGAGACTTTGGCCGGGGTGGTGCAACAACAAACCACCATAAGGAATAACTTGACTAGACTTATGGAGCAACAACAACGGATGCAGCCAGTTGTTGGGCCACAACTGAGGCCACGTTGTAACATTACTGAGTTTAAGAAGATAGCCTTAGCATTTGACGGAGCCACAGACCCTTTGGAGGCTGAAAAATGGTTGTTAGAAATGGAAAAGTTGTTTCCTGTTTTTGAGTGTACGGATGATCAGAAGGTGACCTATGCTACGTTTATGCTACAAGGGATAGCTAACGATTGGTGGCAGATGGAGAAGCGCATACATGAGCATGATGCCAACCCCTATACATAGGAAAGGTTTAAGAATGCATTCAATGAGAAATACTTCCCTAGGAGTGTTCGTCTACAAAAACAGAGGGAATTTTCGAAGTTAGAGCAAGGGAATAAGACGGTTGCAGAATATGAAGCTGAGTTTACGAAGTTGTCTAAATTTGCATCAGCATTTGAAGTAGACGAGGATAGCAGAGCACGAAAGTTCGAAGGTGGGCTAAGAACGAACATTATGCAACAGGTGGTTCCTTTCGAGTTACCTACTTTTGGAGCAGTGTTGAATAAAGCTTTGTCGGTTGAGAGTGGCCTCACTAGAGCTCAAGAAGAGAAAGAAGAGAATTATAAGAAGAGGCCTAGTTCTTCCAACATCCAAACTAACAACAGTTTGAAGGGCAATGCCAAGAGACAAAACACTTCTTCAGTTGGGAGTTAGGGAAGTCGAACTATGGGTGGTAGTGTTGATAAGAAAAATGATGGGATACAGTGCACTAGATGTAATGGGTTCCATCGAGATAGTGAGTGTCGCTGGAATACTGGGGCATGTTTCTCTTGCGGGCAACAGGGGCACAGGATAGCTGATTGCCCTAACCGGAAGGGGCGTGAGACTGAACAGAGAGCATGGACAAATAAAAGAACATCAACAGACAGAGGGTCTTTAGGAAATCAAAAGAAAAATGGGGGTCATAAGCCAAAGACTCAGGGTCGAGTGTACGCACTCACACAACATGATGTTCAGACTTCCAATACAGTGGTGTCAGGTACTATTTTAGTGTCTTCTATTTATGCACATGTGTTATTTGATTCTGGCACTACAAATTCATTTGTGTCTATGGGATTTGTTGAGAAACATGGATGGAAATGTGTCTCTAGAGAGATCGACTTATGTGTTGAAACCCCGATAGGAGGTGTTATGGTTGCTGACTTAATTTGCAAATCTAGTGTGGTTATTATAGATGACAGGAAGTTGCTTGTAGACTTAACTGTTTTAGATATGCGGGACTTTGACATAATTCTTGGAATGGATTGGTTGGCAACCAATTATGCTTCTGCTGATTGTCGAGGCAAAAAGGTAGTATTTCAAATTCCTAATCAACTAGAATTTTGTTTTGTGGGTAGTGCAGTTAACACTCCTCTTCTGGTAATCTCAGCTTTGCAAGCTAGACGGTTGTTAAGGAATGGTTGCGAGGGCTATTTAGCTTCTATGAGTGATACCCGTGAGACTGAATTGAAGTTAGAGGATATTCTAGTTGTGAAGGAATTTCCGGATGTTTTTCCTGAAGAGTTACCGGGGTTGCCACTAGATAGAGAGATTGAGTTTGCCATTGAATTGATACCCAGCACGGGTCCTATCTCCAAGGCTCCGTATCGGATGGCCCCAGCAGAGTTGAAAGAGTTGAAGGAACAATCACAAGAGTTACTAGATAAGAGCTTTATTCAGCCTAGTGTTTCTCCTTGGAGTGCGCCTATTTTATTTGTGAAAAAGAAGGATGGTAATTTTCGCCTTTGCATTGATTATCGAGAGTTGAACAAGGTGACAATTCGAAATAAATATCATTTGCCTAGGATAGATGACCTATTTGATCAGTTACAAGGAGCACAAGTCTGTTCTAAGATTGACCTTCGTTCTGGCTATCACCAGTTGAAGGTTAAGGCAGAAGATATACTTACAGCCTTTCGAACTAGATATGGATATTATGAATTTTTAGTGATGCCGTTTGGGTTGACCAATGTGTGTGCAGCTTTTATGGATTTAATGAACAAAATATTTAAACCCTTCTTAAATCAGTTTGTGGTAGTTTTTATTGATGACATTCTTATGTACTCAAAGAGTAAAGAGCAGCATGAAGAACATCTGAGAATAGTGTTGCAGATATTAAGGGATAAGAAGTTATTTGCTAAATCAAAGAAGTGTGAATTTTGGTTGGAGAGTGTATCATTTTTGGGTCATGTGATATCTAAAGATGGGGTGTCTGTTGACCCCAAGAAAGTGGAGGCGGTGGTTGAGTGGAATAGGCCTACTAGTGTCACTGAAATTCGTAGCTTCTTGGGTTTAACAGGTTATTATAGAAGGTTTGTTGAGAGATTTTCCCGAATTTCTATGCCTTTGACTCGTTTAACACAAAAAGGGGTTAAATTTGAATGGTCTAATGATTGTGAGAAGAGTTTCCAAGATCTAAAGAGTCGATTGGTGTCTGCTCCAGTACTTGTAGTTCCGTCCAGAGATTAAGGTTTTACCATCTATAGTGATGCATCGAAGATGGGCTTGGGTTGTGTCCTGATGCAAAATGATAAGGTAGTGGCATATGCGTCTAGGCAGTTGAAGCCATATGAGCAAAATTATCCTACGCATGATTTGGAGTTGGCTGCCGTGGTGTTTGCATTGAAAATCTGGAGGCACTACTTGTATGGGGTGAAATGTGAGATATTTACTGATCATAAAAGTTTGAAGTATATTTTCACTCAAAAAGAATTGAATATGAGGCAAAGGCGATGGTTGGAGCTATTAAAGGACTATGATTTGACTATCAATTATCATCCAAGAAAAGCCAATGCAGTGGCGGATGCTTGGAGTAGAAAGACCCCGAGTAATTTAGCTACCTTGATCACTAACCAAAAGAATATCTTGGAGGACTTGCAAAGGTTGAATATTGAGATTAGATGGCACAACCATGGAGTGCAGTTGGCAAACCTTAGGGTTCAACCCACATTGATTGATAGAATTAAAGATGCTCAAGGAAGAGATCCTCAGTTGCAAAAACTTAAGGCTAAAATGGAAATAGGACTACAGATGGAATTTTGTATGCATAAAGATGGAACCTTGAGATTTGGAGAGAGGTTGTGTGTGCCTAATGATTTAGAGCTCAAGAGAGAAATCCTAAGAGAAGCTCATAGTTCAGGATATACTGTACATCCAGGGGGCACTAAAATGTATAAAGAATTGAAGAGGAACTTTTGGTGGAATAATATGAAGAGAGAAATTGCTCAGTATGTTGCTCAATGTTTGGTATGTCAACAAGTGAAAGTTGAACATCAGAGACCTGCAGGTAAGTTACAACCTCTTCCTATTCCTGAGTGGAAGTGGGAACATATTACCATGGATTTTGTGACAGGGTTGCCTAGGACCCAAGGTGGTAACAATGCTATTTGGGTTATCGTTGATCGATTGACCAAATCTGCTCACTTTCTAGCTTTCAAGGTAGGGTTCTCCTTAGAGAAGTTTGCAAAATTGTATATCAAGGAGATTGTGAAGTTGCATGGTATTCCGGTGACCATAGTGTCTGATAGAGATAGCATATTTATATCTATGTTTTGGAGGAGTTTGCATACAGCTTTGGGCACTAGTTTGAATTTTAGCACTACCTTTCATCCTCAAACTAATGGATAGTCAGAGAGAACTATTCAAACCTTGGAAGACATGTTGAGGGCTTGTGTTATTGATCTTGGAGGTTCTTCGGATGAGTATTTGGCCTTAGTGGAATTCTCTTATAATAACAGTTATCATGCGAGCATTCAGATGGCACCATATAAGGCTTTAAATGGATGAAAGTGTAGATCACCTATTTGTTGAGATGATGTGGGTGAAAGGAATTTGTTAGGGCTTGAGATTGTGCAACAAACAGTGGACAAGATCAATCTTATTAGACAGCAACTTCGCACTGCACAGAGTAGACAGAAAAGTTATGCAAATAACAGGAGACGCGATTTGGTGTTTGGGGTTGAAGACCATGTGTTCCTTAAGGTGTCTCTTATGAAAGGAGTAATGAGGTTTGGTGTTCGTGGTAAGCTGAGTCCTAGATTTGTTGGACCATTTGAGGTTTTAGATCGAATTGGAGAAGTAGCTTACAAACTTGCTCTACCACCTTCACTAGCTGGAGTTCATAATGTTTTTCATGTCTCAATGTTAAGGAAGTATATACCGGATCCTAGTCATGTAATTGATCATGCATCGTTACAGTTTAAGGAGGATTTGACATATGAGGAACACCCTATACGAATTGTTGATAGGAAGGAATAGGTTTTGAGGCGTCGAGTCATCCACTATGTTAAGGTTCAATGGAGTAATCACTCAGAAAGATAAGCAACTTGGGAACTCGAGGATGAAATGAAACGAAAGTATCCACAACTTTTTGAAACTTTAGGTATGTCAAATTTCGAGGACGAAATTTCTTTTAAGGGGGGAAGGATGTAAAACCCAAATTTTGTATATTATTATTTTGGATAGATTGGTAATTAAATTAATTTATATGGGTCATTTAGTAATATCAAGGAATTAGTTATAAGATGGTATTATAATTTCTATAACATAGATGGGCAATTTTGTAAGTTTGAGAAACTAGGTTAATAAACCCACATCTTTTGCTTCAAGTCTAGAAGAAGAACAAAAAAACAGAGGGCTCTGGAGGATTATTCCGAAGGCTGCGCAAGGTTATAAAAGTAGAAGAAAAAAGAAAAAGAGAGGCGTGGTTGCTCAACAAGGGTTTGAAAAAGAAAAATTAAAGAAAACAAAACAAAACCAAAGTGAAGAAGGAGGATTCATAGAGTGGTGATTTTTCTTTATTTCATCACTTAGGTAAGATTTATTTTGTTGTATTCCTATCTATGATTTTAGTGTTAATATATCAATAGATGATTTTATAGGCATATATGATTAAATAATTATATCGATGTAGTCTATGTTGGGGTTCTTGATTTTGCTTAATTTTAAAGTGTATTTTGCATTCTGTTTGGGTGGTTCATATTTTGAGATTAATATGTGATAGGTTAGGTTTAATGGTGGTGTGTTTGTGGGATACAAGATTGACTACAAGCAATTACAAATTTTTACATGTATATAAACAACAATAGAATAATATGGGTTGAGAATTTTTGAAGCTTTGATGGCTTTGTTTTGATGCTAAATCGTGGGAGTTCCTAATAGACTATTGGGTTAATTTATTCTATTGTTGTTACAAGAAGAGATAGATGGGTGCACATAATAATTGTTTATGCGGTGTAATATTTTATTAGATTTGTGAGATTGAGGTGGATCTTGGTAAATTGAGATTAGCTTGGAAAATATTATTTTAGCTGTTTGAGGTAAGTAACCCTCTATCACTGGTGGTTCATTTTTATTCCTATTGAATCGTTTAAAATTATAAATATTTATTTATAGCCTTCATGTTCTCTTAAAATAAAATGTGGGTCAAGTATAAAACAACATCGAATATTATTATGAAAGTTATTTGAATATTTTGTGAAACTATTCTGAAAATTGTACCAAATGTTTATTCTGAAAATATCGAATATTTTATTTTGAAGTTGTATATTGTTTGAATTTTTGAACATCACTCTAGTCTGACTATGATTTGGACCCTAGCCAATGGGGGTTATTTATTGGCACAGAAACTAGTTTCTTTTGGGGCTTTACCACCGGCCTATGTGTGGCTCTGGGCCTTGTCACGGGCTAAGTGACCGTAGTCATTAAGACTTGGGTTTTATGAATAAAATCATTGAACCATCTGAATATCGAACCATCAATTTGAACAACGAATTACTTTGAATTATCTTGTTGGCTTTTCATTTAAAATGTACTGTATATTGTTTATTTTTAGTTATAAAACCGTCTTACAAATAATTGTTCATTTATTGAGCTGTAGAAAAAATTATATTTATTGGTTATCGATTTATTTATTTATTTATTTTTGTATACTTGATCCAACTAGCAGTGATGGTTGGTTATTTACTGGGCTATCTAGCTTACCCTTATTTTTTTTTCAGATTCTGAAGAGTAGAGCTGAGCGGGATTTTTTTTTTTTGCATATGGGAGTGCCAAGAGTAGGACTATGAATTAAGTACTTGGATTATTGTTTTGTTAATGAATTTTATTAGTGGACTTGGTGGATAATTATCATAATGTGCCGAGAGTAAAACTATGATTTAAGTACTTGGATTAATTGTTTTGTTAATGGATTTTATGAGTGGACTTGGTGGATAATTTCATATGATAAGAATAATCAATTTTTATGGATTTTAGCATTATGATAATTAAGGATTTAATTGGAGTATTTTACATTGTTGGTTATGTGTTAGACTCTTAGCCTTGCATGCTCACTTAAATGAGTGTGCGGTGTTGTCACAGAGCTTAGGCCGTGACAATGGATTAGTATCCACAAGCTGTGATGTTTATAGTTATGCAATCTTGCTTATGGAAACATTCACAAGAGTGAAGCCCACTGATGAAATGTTTTTTGAAACGTTGGATGAGGGAGTCACTTCCAAATGCAATCTCTCATGTTATAGATGCTAACTTGCTTAAGCCAGAGAAAGAACACCTCATTGCAATTGTACTACAGTGTGTATTATCTATCATGGAATTGGCTTTGAGTTGCTCTGCAGAATCATCAGATGAGAGGATGAACATAAAAGATGTTCTCGCAACATTCAAAAAATTAAAACTTTGGTATCTAGCAAATTGTGGAAGGAGTTAAAAGAAGAAAAGTTGGGACTTAGGTATCTAGCCAATTACAACATTCAAAAAAGTTAGCCAGGTGCATCTGTAGCTAGTAGTGATTACGTAGTACTTGGATTGCTTATTGTGTATGCTTTGTATTTTTTTGCAACCTTTATATATGGTTGCAGTATGCGTAAGTAGTTAGCTTGAAGAACTAAAGGAAAAAAATGTATAGTAAAATATGGTAAATATATTCAAACTTGTCTCTTTGAGACTTTCTTTCCACCCCATGGTCACTAATTTTGAATAAACTTATGGAAATCCAACGACTTTCAATTGCCAAATGTGCAATAATTTTGTTGGCACAACCATATCAACAATCTTAACATATATAGATTGTTGAAAGAGAAGCATCAATCAAACATTGCTTCAATAATTGCTTTAACAATATCGCTTCTTCTATTTTTTTTTTTTAAAATGAATGATAATAAATTAATGAAAACAAAAAAATAATAATAATTAGATTACAACGGTGTTGTCATGTGATCATATGGAGCAACAAATGACCATAATACTGTATTGTGCTTATTTAGAAAGCTAGAGAGGTTGGGTTGGTTCCTTTTCTGACGCTAGCCCAGTTTATAAATGCTGAAGCCAGGCAAGCCCCAAGAAAGTATAGAGTAGTTCTTAGCTCCATCTTGGCTAGCATTGTACTCTTGACAGGTTGTCGTCCTTAAAGCAACTACTCATTGTTGTGTTGCCCTAACCCAAGAAAGGGCATTTGGTGAGGAGCATTGTTTTGCAGAAGAGAAATTCATGGTTGAAAAACTATTTTAAGGAGGCAACTAGGCCAGAGTGCTTTCACCAAATAATGCATGTGAATTGAGCAAACCGATGTTGGCCTTTCCCTCTCTTCTAACAACTGTTGACATAAAACCTGCTTTTCCTTTCCCTCTCGCAAACCTTTCAGAGTGGATGTGTTTCCTTATTGGCAAGAATTTTCTTCCTCTGGTGTTGTCTCCTCACTAAGCACACTTTGAAATATGAAGCATGAAATTGAAAGATATAAATTTGAACTATTTTAGAATAAACAATAGTTGTTGCAAATAAAAAAAGAAGTTATTTGTGTGATAACATATTTTGTCTAAATTGAATGAAGAATTGAAGCAATGTACTAGATTTGTCAACATGTAGACTAAGGTGTGCCCAAAGGAGGAAAGCGAATTAACATTATCGAGTGCTTAAATGACTTTCCAGGGTTCCTTGAAAAAAAACAAAACAAAACCAAAAAAGATTTTGAGGGAGGAAAAATAGAAAAGAAATCCAAGCACCTTCCTGAAGGCAATAAAAATGTGCTCAATTTTCATTGCTTTTAGCAACCACCAATCACTTGTTGGAACAATCTTCTGTGTAAAATAAATAACTTGAAACAAATCAAACAAATAAAAATAAATTACTTACAGAATTTATTTTACCAAAATGTAAAATTACAAACAGATTAAGTCGAATATATGACACTCTATCCTTAAAAAAGATTCGCCCCGCTTCGGTGCTTACGGATAAATGGCATTTATCTTTAAGGATACAATGATCTTCACAAATTGTAGTAGCACTCCAAATAATTTGTACGGCGAACAAAAACTTGTGCTCTATACTCTCTAATTTTTTCTCTAAAACTAGAATGAAAAACAATGCAGTGAAAGAGCAAAAAATGGAAGGTAACAAATTTTTTGGATGTTTTTGATGATCCCAATCTGCTAGAACAGGGATCCGTTAACTGCAGCAGTTATAAAACTATCTTGAACTACTGGGTAGTTTTCCGATCTATTTGAACATTTTGAACCTGTTGAACCTGCTGAAAAATGGACTGAAATCGGGTACTGTTTGGACAGAAAAAATTGGCGCAAAATTTAAATTAATTTTTTCCTGCAAGAATTTTGGAAAAAAATTCAAATAAATTTTGTCTAAAAAATTAATATAAGAACCGACAAGACCCATAACCCACACCCGTAGCGGCGCGCGCGTATGTGGTGGTTTGAGCCAAGGTTCACTTTGTCCATAACTCTTCCCTTCTACAAACTTTGGATACCCCTTGGGGCCCAACCCAAGTGTTGCCACCTAAAGCTTATATACATACACAAGCTCTCTTCAAGTTTCAATGTGGGACAACCCATTTCAAGGAAACCCACATTTTACTTCTTGAATAGTACATTCCACAAACCCGAAAATGACGTCAAGTTCTCATTCACTCATAAATGGTTTTGACGAATCGTCTTCACCGTGTGACTTGCCATGCGGCAAAGAACATGTCACTTCTTTGGACCCACTTCAAAAGACATGTGGACCTCACTCAAATTTGGGCTCAAAGTTGGCCCAAAACAAGCCTATAAAAACTTAATTTCCAATAATCTCCCACATGAATGGAATTTGACAAAGAGAAAATGCAACAATATGATCTAATTACAGAAAGTACAGAAATTGAAAATATTCTACAAAGGATATGTAGCTTTTGGCTTTGAACCTTCCCTTGTGAGACACTATCGGATTTACTAGCTAACCAGTGAACATGATGTCTTGAACTATCCAGCCATTTGTGTAAACCAAAACAATAGAGCTCACACAGAATATTACCAGACACAGTTTAGTTCTCACTATTGTGTTCATTTTGGCCCTGACAACCTGGTCTTTTATGAGTGCTCTAAAGAATTGTAGCCCTTCACAAATCTTATAGAATCGGCCCAGTTCACACTCATATAGGTGATTCCTATGAAAAGTATCCTACCATACTCCACTAGGTATACCTATATATAAGAATCATTAAAAGTATTACTTAACCTAAAACGCTGCAGACATTATTATTTCATCATAGAAATAGGTAGGAGTTTGACTTTCCAATGATCCTTTTGAGTCATACACAACTTGGTTGTCCCTTTGAACCTAGATCTTGGGATATCCAGTCAACTAGGTTAGGTTGTCGTTGTGGTAACTCTTATTTAATAGGCTTAAGTCCCATTCTCCTCGATGAATTCTCAACTAACCCTCTTGGTAACCCTTTGGTTAGTGGATCCACTATGTTGTCTTTAGACTTCACACATTCAATGGAAATTATTCCATTAGAGAGTAGTTGTCTTACGATGTTATGTCGACGACGAATGTGTCATGACTTACCGTTATACATGACTCTATGCTCTACCAATTGCTGATTAACTATCACAATGTATGCATATAGCAGGCATCAGTTTTGGCCACATTGGAATATATTCAAGGAAGTGGCAAAGCCATTGTGCCTCTTCCCCAGCTTTATCTAAAGCTATGAATTCTGATTCAATAGTAGACCTAGCAATGCAAGTCTGTTTGGAAGATTTCCAAGATACAACTGCACCACCAAGAGTAAAAACATACCCACTGGTGGATTTCGAGTCTCTAGTATCCGATATCCAGTTTGCATCACAGTATCCTTCAACTACTGCTAGATATTTAGTATAATTTAACCCAATGTTACGAATAAATCGTAGATATCTTAGAACTGTTATGATAGCTTTCCAGTGTTCTACTCCTGGATTACTCATATATCTACTTAATTTACTTACTACATAAGCTATATCTGGGCGAGTGCAGTTCATCAAGTACATTAAGCTTCCAATAATTTGGGCATACTCTAATTGAGAAATATTTTCCTGTACATTCTTAGAAGGAAACAAATTAACAGCTACAGGTGTTCTAGCAAGATGATCATCATCTTTGCTAAATTTGTCAAGTATTTTCTCAATGTAATGTGATTGTGACAAAACATAATCTTCTGATGTTTTGGTAATTTTCATACCAAGAATTACATCAGCAATCCCCATGTCTTTCATGTCAAAATGTTTATTCAACATTTTCTTTGTAGTTTTAATCATATCATTATTACTACCTATGATGAGCATATCATCCACATAAAGACATACTATAACATAGCCTTTGTTTGTGTTTTTAATATAAACACATTTGTCACATTCATTAATTTTAAAACCATTTGACATCATTGCCTTGTCAAATTTCTCATACCATTGTTTTGGCACTTGTTTTAAACCATATAATGATTTAACCAATTTACACACTTTCTTTTTTTTTTCCTAGAATAAAAAACCCTTCTGGTTATTCCATGTAAATTTCTTCATCTAACTCGCCATTTAAGAAAGCGATTTTTACATCTATTTGATGAATTTCTAGATTGTACAAAGATGCAATAGCAATTAGCATTCTAATGGATGTTATTCTAGTAACTGGTGAGTATGTGTCAAAGTAATCAAAACCTTCTTTTTGTCTAAATCCTTTGACTATAAGTCTTGCCTTGTATTTGTCAATTGATCCATCCGCTTTCATTTTTCTTTTGAAAATCCACTTGTACCCAAGAGGTTTACAACCTGGTGGCAAATCCACAAATTTCCAAGTGTGATTTTGCAAGATAGATTCAACTTCGCTGTTTACAGCTTCTTTCCATAAAGGAGCCTCAAGACTAGACATAACTTCTTTAAAAGTTAAAGACTCATTTTCTAACAAAAATATTAGGAAATCTGGTCCAAAAGATTTTGAGGTTCTAGCATGTTTACTACGCCTAGGTTCCTCTTCCTCATTTTGATCTATCTCTTGCTCTTGTTCTTGATCATGTTCTTGATCCTGACTAGTAATAGCATCATGAGATCTTTTGTTAGTGCTAGTCTCTTGTCCAGTTTTATTTGGAAACATATGTTCAAAGAAAGACGCATTCTAAGATTCAATAATAGTATTTACATGCATTTCGGAATGTTCTGACTTATGAATCAAAAATTGTTATGCACTACTATTCATGGCACAACCAATGAAAATGCAATCAATAGTTTTAGGACCAATCTTAGTCTTTTTAGGACTAGGAATAACCACTTTAGCCAAACACCCCTACAGTTTTAAGTATTTGTAAGATGGTACTCTCCTATGCCATAATTCATAAGGTGTTTGATTCACTTTCTTTCGGGGTACTTTATTAAATATATAATTAACAAAAAGTATTGCTTCCCCCCACAAGTTCTGAGGTAATCCAGAACTTATTAACATGGCATTCATCATTTCTTTTAAAGTCCTATTTTTCCTTTCAACAATTCTATTTTGCTGAAGTGAGTAAGGAGCGGCGGTTTGACAAATTATTTCATGTTCTTTACAAAACTCACCAAAAAGTGATTCATATTCACCACCTCTATCACTTCTAAGTTTCTTAATTTTCTGACCAAGTTGATTTTCAACTTCATTATTGTATTGAATGAAAGTTTTCAAAGTTTCATCCTTGATTCGAATTAAATAAACATAACTATATCTAGTATAGTCATCTATGAAAATGATAAAATATTTTTTCCCATCTCTAGTTTAAATTGATTTAAAATCACAAATGTCATTATGAATTAATTTAAGTGGTTCCGTACTGTTTCAACTAAATGAAAAAGAGTTTTGGATAATTTTGCCTCAACACAAATTTCACATTTATGATTTAAATCAATGTCAAATTTAGGTAAATATTTCATATTAATGAATCTACGCAAAGATCCATAATTAACATGTCCAAGTTAACCATGCCATAAATTTGAAGATTCGAGCAAGTAAGAAGAAGATATATTTTTATTACTAACAGAGGGTACAACAGTCATTACATTCATTTTGAAAAGGCCATTAGAAATGTAACATTTTTCTACATACATCCCGTTTTTAGTAAATACAAACTTGTCACTTTCAAAAACTAGCCTAAACCCATTTTTACTCAACAAAGATCCGGAAATAAGGTTCTTGCGAATGTCCGGTACATGTAGCACATTGTTAAGAGTGAGTTCCCTTCCAGATGTCATCTTCAGAATAATTTTTCCTTGTCCTTCAACTTTAGGAGTCAAGGAGTTACCCATAAAAAGTTGTTCACCGTTGTCCACTATAGAACAAGATGTAAATATATTTTTGTCGACACAGATGTGGCAAGTAGCACTAGTGTCCACCCACCACTCTTTAGGATTTCCAACAAGGTTTGCCTCAGAAACAACTGCAAAAAGATTTATGTCATCTACACCATTGAAAATTTTGTCCACTTCGGTCATATTGGCTTGAACAAACTTCTTGCTTGATCTTCTTTTGCCTTTGTGCTTACTATGGCAATCTTTGGCCGGCCCGATGCCCCTCTTTGTCACCATGTAACATTTGCCATTAAACTTGTATTTTTTAGTTTTTCCTCCTTTAGAGCCTTATGAGGAACTTTCTCCAAAAAACTTTCGTTTCTTGGCTTTTAGAGCATGTTCCACCATATTTGCCTTTGACTCCATTGGATGCTTACCAGCCTGCTTCTCTGAATTGCAGTTGTCCTCTTCAATCCTTAAACGCACAATTAATTCCTTCAAAGACATTTCTTTGCGCTTGTGTTTAAAGTAATTCTTGAATTCCTTTCAGCCATATGGTAATTTCTCAATTAAGGCTACAATTTGGAAGGATTCACTGAGAGACATGCCTTCTGAGTGAATGTCATGCAAAACGAGTTGGAGATTGAACTTGGCTGATCACAGTCTTAGAATTAACCATCACAAAGTTCAGGAATTTGCCAACCACAAATTTCTTTGAGCCAGCATCTTCTGTTTTATACTTTTTCTCCAAAGACTCCAAAAAGTTCCTTTGCCATTTTGATAGGACTGTAGACGTTGTATAATATGCTGTCAACTCCGTTCAAGATGTAGTTCCGGTAAAGGAAATTAGCATGTTTCCAGGCATCGACCACAACAACCACTTGCAGGTCGGTTTCATCCTCTTTCAAAGTAGGAGCATCCTCACGGGGGAAATGCGCCAGCTTGAGAGTAGTAAGCTAAAATAGCATTTTCTACTACCATCTTTTAAAATTAGTTTCTAAGAACTTCTCTGACTTCTCACCGTGATTGACTGGCACAGTCACAACAGGAAGGGTTGGAGTAATTGCAGCCACCACACTAGTACTTGTTTCAGCATCAGTTTGACCAGTTTCAGTAGCCATGAATTCTAAATTATAAAATAAAATTAGAATTAGAATTTTATACTACACAGAAAATTTAAACCAAAATCACAAAATTAAATTCTGTAAAAATAAAATAAACAAGAATTGTAACTTTTATTTCTAATTAATTTGAAAATAAAATAAAATTTTATCTAAACAAATTAATTCCACACAAAAAAATTAAATTTTTGTAACACTTCAAAAATTAAAATACTAAACTCAAAAATTATTTTTGAAAATCAAAAATTAATTTCTGACTAACTTCACAAATAAATATTCTGAATTGTTAATGGCACCAGTATATTACTACTAGTTGTCAAAGAAAATAAATAGTATATTACTACTCTTTGTCAAACAGTAAATTACTACTATTGTTTTTCCAACCAGAATATTATTTTTTAAAACCACAGAAAATAATTTCTGTAAGAAGAAGAAAGAATAAAGGAAACAAACGAAAAATTTTGTATAAACAGAATAATTTGAATCTGTCTTAAGATTGTTGGAACAATCTTCTGTGTAAAATAAATAATTTGAAACAAATCAAACAAATAAAAATAAATTACTTACAAAATTTATTATACCAAAATGTAAAAGTACAATCAGATCAAGTCGAGTGTGTGACACTCTGTCCTTGAGACAGATTCGCCTCGCTTCGGTACTTATGGATAAATGGTGCCTATCTCTCAGGATACAATGATCTTCACAAATTGTAATAGCACTCCAAACAATTTGTACAGCGAACAAAAACCTATGTTCTATACTCTCTGATTTTTTCTCTATAATTATAATGAAGAACAATGCAATGAAAGAGCAAAAACAGGAAGGGAACAGATTTTTCTCGATGCTTTTGATGATCCCAATCTGCTGGAACAAGCCTGGAATTTATAGACCCGAACAAGTTTGAATTTCAAACCGAATGGATATGAAATTTGAATGAACAAATTTTATTTCAAATTGAACAAGTGCAGAACCAGTTTGAACAGATCTGTTAACTGCAGTAGTTATAAAACTATCTAGAACTGCTGGGCAATTTTCCAATTTGTTTGAACATTTTGAGCCTATTGAACCTACTGGAAAATGGACTGAAACCGGGTACTATTTGGACAGAAAAAATTGGCTCAAAATTTAAATTAATTTTTCCACACAAGAATTTTGGAAAAAAAATTCAAATAAATTATGTCTAAAAAATTAATATAAGAATCAACCCGACCCACAACCCACACCTACACCCACGTCCGGCTCGGCAGGTCGACCGCACGCGTGCGTGTAATGGTTTGAGCCAAGGTTCACTTTGTCCATAACTCCTCTCTTCTACAAACTTTCGGTGTCCCTTAGGGCCCAACCCAAGTGTTGTCACCTAGAGCTTATATGCATACACAAGCTCTCTTAAAGTTTCAATGTGGGACAACCCATTTCAAGGAAACCCACATTTTACTTCTTAAATAGTCCATTACACAAACCCGAAAACGACGTCAAATTCCCATTCAGTCATAAATGGTTTTGACAAACCATCTTCACCATGTGACTTGCCATGCAGCAAAGAATACGTCACTTCCTTGGACCCACCTCAAAAGACATGTGGACCCCACTCAAATTTAGGCTCAAAGTTAGCCCAAAATAAGCCTATAAAAATCAAATTTCCAACATCACTAACCACACAGAAAAGATCAACAATTAAAACATGTAACGCCCCCAAAAATACACAATAAATATAACCCAAAAGCATATATGAATAACAGCATAAATCAAAATATAATGTTATTTCATTCCATAACGTAAATAGTACAAAAAGTTTAACATAAATAAATGCCCTATAGGCTTACATCCTTCCAAGTCTTGACTTGGTTACAACAAAAGTGAGACTAGCTCATACAATTTAAGCCCTAAGCTATACAAAAAAAAAAAATGAAACAAAACAAAGAAGCTCTTACTTCCCAAAAGTCCCTCCAATGCTATTACCTTGGTGGAGAAATGCCATCTACACCTGAAAATGTTTTTCCCAAATAGGGTGAACCACAGCCCAGTAGAAATAATTTAACACAATATATGAGGTTTAACAAAGATATAAATGCATGTGCATATACAATGCCCAGAATAAAACATTCATACTTTTATATTGCCATAAAATACCAATTCCATATTCCATTTCATCTACCTCCAATTCATTTCAATGTATGAACAAATTTCATTTATTTCTTTAATAACCTAAATGAGACTACAACTCAATGGTTCTACAATCACACCATCAACATACAAACACTTCAAACTGCCATTTTACGGATATTTCGTCCGTGGGATCGACACCCATATATAGATTTCGAGATTTTCACCCAGGACACTCCGGCCAACTTAATTATAATGGAGTCCATCCCTTTTCTCTTCCCAAATAATAGAGTACATCCCATATCTCCTCCCAAACAATCATACATATACAATGTATTTATAAACATAATCACACATGGAGTACATCCCCTTTCTCCTCCCAAACAATCATACATATACATTGTATTTAAGCATAATCATGTTCAATGATAACCAACTATGGATTAGTTTCAATTCATGTAATCCTCATGCGATTTCTGCAACAATCAAAGCTATCCTCCACCGATAGTCCAATACAAATATTTCTAAACAGATATATATTCTCAAGACAGGTAATTTATTCAAAATTCCAAAGATGAGACATATCTTATACTCAATTCCACCATTTGTTTCAATACTCGTTCAATTTCATATTTAAAACACTCATATCATCTATTTATACAATATAAATATTATAATCTTTTTAGGGCTAAATCCCCCCTCCCCTCTTTTACCAAATACCAACTAAGCACCAAAATCAATAATTTTGATCCCACACAACAACATTTTCAAACCTCACAACCATTTATCCCTCATTCATCAACAACCCCTCTTTCCATTTCCCCATACCCTAGGTTTGTTTAAAATGTCCCCAAAACCCACCATTGTTATACAACCGCAAATACTTAAGTTAAAAATCATAACAAAGTGTAGAAAATCCCTATCTCAAGTCTAGGAGATCAATGGAGCAAGGATGAAGCTTCAATGACGCCAAAACCCAACTTCAATTGGGTCAAAATAGAGCTTTCAAGATGCTCTTACTTTTTTCCAAAGACACTAAGGTGATGAGATCAAAGGATCTAGGCCAAAATGTAGAATGAAAGAGTGTTTTAGAGAGAGAGAGTTAAGATTTAGGTTTTTAGAAAGTTTTAGAGAGAGAGAAGAATGAAAAAGTGATATAAAATGTCACTTTCGCAATCTGATATACGCCCAGTCCGGAATACAACAAATGACAGGTCAAAACTAGAATCGCTATAAAACATCCACTTAACAACAAATAGATTCTAAAAAGTAACAACATAACTTAAATCTGCACGACAGAACAATATGAAGAGAGTAAACACTATAAAGAACAAACTCTTACTCCACATTTCAATATTGGTAGAGAGAAAAGCTAAGTGAATGAAATAAAAGTTTAATTTTTTTCACAAATTCTTACCTTTTTTTGTCACCCACAATCTTATATCCAAACACAACTTACACGTCCGCCACAACACCATAAGTCAATGAAGAAAACTTACATCGGCAAAAGCGTTTTCATTCTCTTATTAATAAATAACTAAATCAATAAAATGAAAAGGATTTTAAAACTGAAAATCTCGCACAATTATATACCATTTGAGTGTTGTCTTATTAAGCAAAAAAATGACATTCTTTACTTCATTCTGAACACAAGTGAACATGGAAATTAAATTACTAGTGGTTTAATCATCTAAAATCAGAGTACCAACAAATAGCCCTGTGTTGAAAGATATTGTTCATCAATGTCCAAGAGTGTTCTTAATATCGCTTCCAACAACTGATCATTTTTGGATCAGAAGGGGATTCTAAAACTCTTATTTTGTTATATCACTAGTTTGAACCTCACAAGACACCTCAACATCGTGAAGCTCTAATAGGGAGAAAAAAAAAACACATAAAGAAACATTGAACTTTAAAAATTAGATAAATTACAAATAAGCTCCCTGAGGTTTGCTTAAATTATGATTTGTCCTCTATAGTTCTAAAAATTACATCCTGCCCCTTGAAGTTTATAATTTCATCACAAATGACCCTTTTATTAATAAACCGTCAAGTCAATTAACAATTTTTAATGATGCTAAAATCTATTTCAATTAATAATTCAGATAATTTTATCATTGCATAGGAGAACAATTATGAATTTTATTTATTTTTAGTTAATTATGTTAAATAATAAATTTTGATAACGAGTATTTTTAATTTTCTAAACCATAGGGGAAAATTCATTTTTTAAGCAAACCTCAAATGTTGTATTTGTAATTTACCCTAAAAAAATTATAGAAAATAAACTAAAAAAAAGCCCTTCAGCTAGTAAAAACTAAAAGATGAAGCAATTTATATTAAAAAGAAACAATTGCACTCTAAAATAAGATATTTGAGAGAGTGAGAGAGAGAGAAATGTGATTTCAATATGAAAATTGAGCTGCTCTATCAAGCCCTTCACTAAGGTATCACCAATATGAATTATGTTGGGATTTAACTACTACCATTAACAATTTCGGCCAAAAAATGAACTCTATGATGGCATCTATTCATATCCTCATAGCCTTGTATTTGTGTGATATAATGTTCAACAAGCATATAAATCAAAGAAAACAATTGTGGTTGTGCAAACACTATAACCCATAAAATCAAAACAACATTACTTATTGGTTCTTGAGCCCAAATGTTAATGGACAGATATAAAAAATGAGAAAAGGTACTGACACTATGGTGGTGGCTATTGAAAAGTTACTTATAGTTTGGTGCTTCACCAAACATATTCATAAGCCAACTATAATAACCCAACCTGTAATAAGCTTAATTACGCATGTGATTATGTGTTTAATATGAATTTGTGTGTTAAATTATGTGAGTTCTTATCTCATTATGAATATATATATATATATATGTTGGGTGTAGAAAAACATCTGTCGCAATCGGAACCTTGAACTGAAAATTTATAGCCTTAGAGGCGCCAGAAGCCAAAACCGATTTCATATCTACAGTTCGGACTCGATTTTTGTTGCGGTTCCAAATCTCGAACCAAAGAGTCCAAATCCGGCAAATCGTTTTGAAGAAAAACAGATTTTTTTTTGAAAGAAGTGCCAAACATGGACTGCTTTGCCAGATAACAGAGTCGCCACCTAAATATTTTAAAAATGGGAAATTTAGGAAACCCTGACTCGGTGCCAAAAGGCCACGTGTCCGTCATTACCAAAGTTGGTTCGAACTTGGGTACGATTAGGGAAGGTCACATCGTGAGCACCCCTCTCGCCAGTCAAAGACCGCCTCTACTAACCATGATATCTGCTTTTGAAAACATTGTGAGTTCTTATTCATTATTAGCCTAGGTTACTATGTGATGCTCGCAGAGAAACAAGTATAGATCGGGCCGCCTCAATTGGAACAAAACATGGGTTTGCCACCCTCAGGTGGGCTTAGGAAAGCAATGATTTTGCCAGTATCTAGTGGGCTTAAAATAATCGACGAATTGTCCCAATTCGGATAACTCAACCTCCACCCACAGTATTCAAGGCGCTTATATCAGATAAGCAAATAGCCTCATGGCAAGCATGCTATCATGGCAACACTCACACACATGCGAGGATGCTAAAGCATAAAACTCACCTAGTACTCCCAGCCAAAACAAAACAAACGATTAGAAATCAATGCGTGATCCTAAGTATACAGGAATGCCTAATGCAACACATGCAAAATGCAACTATAGCAGGCTCGGCTATTCTAAACATGGTATATGAAATGCTACAGCTAACATGTATTCAATTTGGAATTGAAATACAAATGCAGTTTGTATGATGCGCCGAGCCCGGTGCATGCAATACAGATGAATGATGCAAACATCTTTGTCATCATGCTAATTGAAATATGCCCTATATCTAACCATCCAAAGCGGGTAAATAAAAGGGAGAAAGAAATGGGGGTTGGAAGACATACATCACACTCACACACCCTTATTACATTTATGCCCTCGCGCAGAGGGTCCGAATAAAATAATAATACAGACCCAAATGAAAGAATATTACAGTCCGAAATAATACAAATCAATTAACTAAGAAAGCAAGAAGCGGCGTGCAAGCCGAGGCGCCTCGCTGGTTAATGATGTATGCCGAGCTGGCGCAGAATCCACCGATGCCCCAATTAGCCTCTGCTTGCAATATTTCTTGAAATACGCGTCCGACTCGAAAGTTGCTAAACTCAATTTTGCTTTGTAAAGCGAGCAAAAAGGGCACAAAATGTATTTCACAAATATATGCATGTCTCGATCCTCGCGCCACCAATCACGCATATCGATGCATGATGGCCGAAGAGCAGATTTGCACAACTCAATATTGGGATGAATGCAGATGAATGCTACAGCAAAACCTAACTCCATCATGGGTAATCCGGAGTGTCGGTGACTTGGGGATGGAGACCCGTTCCGTCACTCAGAGTACGAAACGTGCCTCGTTTCCCGTGCCCGGGCTAACTCCTATCCCGAACACGATGCAATATGCATGAGATGCATGAAATGCAACTAAGATACAACCTAGTATGCACAATGCTGATGCAAATGAGATGCCTCGAAATGCGTGCCCACTGGCACGCAAACCGAGGCGATGACATAAAGGCATGAAATGCAACGATGGACTTACACCAATATGAGAGGGCTGACCACACTCACACGGGATGCCAGAATGATAAAAATGAGGTGCCTCGAAATGCGTGCCCACTGGCACGCAAACCGAGTCAATGATGAAATGCAAATCGGGTAAAATAAAGCGCCTCAAAATGCGTGCCCGCGGACACGCAAACCGAGGCGATGATATGTGATGTAAAATCGGATAAAACCGAAGTGCCTCGAAATGCGCGCCCACAGGTACGCAAACCGAGGCGATGATATGCGATGCAAAATCGGATAAAACCGAAGTGCCTCGAAATGCGCGCCCATAGGCACGCAAACCGAGGCGATGATGAAATAATGAAAATCGAATAAAACCGAAGTGCCTCGAAACGCGTGCCCACCGGCGCGCAAATCGAGGCGATGATGAAAGGAGAAAATCGGATAAAACCGAAGTGCCTCGAAACGCGTGCCCACCGGCGCGCAAATCGAGGCGATGATGAAAGAATGAAAATCGGATAAAAGCGTGTCAGTGCGCGTGCACAGCGCCGTCGAGGCGATGATGAAAGAATGAAAATCGGATAAAACCGAAGTGCCTCGAAACGCGTGCCCACAGGCGCGCAAATCGAGGCGATGATGAAATGCAATGAAATGGCATACGGAATGCCGGGATGGACTTACACCAACATGGGAGAGCCTCAGCTCACTCACATAGGAGGCCGTCGGGTAAAAATAAAGCTGCCTCGAAACGCGCGCCCGCGGACACGCAAATCGAGGCAATGGCATACAAGCATGAAAATGCAAATTGGGCTTACGCCAACATGAGAGGGCCTCAACCACACTCACATAGGCTGCCGGAATGATAAAAAAGAGGTGCCTCGAAATGCGTGCCCATTGGGCACGCAAACCGAGGCAATGCAAAAATGATACGAATGGCCCGGGAAATGATATGCAAGCATGGTAATGGAATTTCAGCACCTAAATAAAGGGGAAAACAGCCCCGAAACAAATCGAAACGACACCCGAAGCATGCATTCATCCCGAAAGTACGAAATTAAGCCCCGAAATGGCCTATAGCCATGCTATACATGCAAAATATGATCATGGCAGCAAGAACAGTAGCAAGGCAGTCCCAAACATGGCATTTTTTCAGTAATAAACATGGCCAAAATGCAAGCATAGATATGGCAACAAAAGCTCGCAAGAATACGGTAAAAGAGAGGATTTTCAAAGCAAGTAGTATATAGAAAATTCAAATAGAAAAATTTCCTTCTACAACATTAAAGAGGACCCAAAAATAAGCATATATGCAGAAGATGGCAGCCTCTAAATCATAAGACAAACATGCTAGAAATGGAGGGCAAAATGGAGCCACAAAAGGGTATAACATAAGACATGCAATCTATACATCAAATGACCAAACCTTCTTCATGAAAAAATTTAAAGGGGTCAAAATAAGACTAAAACCAGTAGGGGTCGAGGTCCCAAAAACAAACACAAATAGGTCAAAATTGCATACAAAATATGGCCTACTTGATGAAATTGAAGGAAGTGATAGATACAAAGGCCAAATGAAGTTGAGCCTATCTACAATGTTGTAGAGAGGCTCATTTTAAGCACAAAATCAGTAGGGGTCGGACCCCCAAAAACCAACACAAATAGGTCAATTTTAGCATGCAAAAATGTTACCAACTTGAAGAATATTGAAGGAACTAGTGTATACAAACACCAAATGAGGTTGAGCCCTTCTACAAAGTTGTAGAGGGGCTCATTTTAAGCACAAAAGCAGTAGGGGTCGGAGCCCCAATTCTCAACCAATTAAAGTATAGAAAAGGATCAAGAAAATGCCCTAAAAGTTGGTTTTGAGGACTTACCCTTGAAGACTTGTCTTTCTTTGATTCTTGGCTCTGATTTGTAGCTTCTCAACCTCTGAAATTCACCTCCTTGCTGCTGAAGTGATGGTAGGGATGGTGAGGCTAGGTGTTGATGAAGGAATGGCCTTGACACTTGAAGCTTTTTGGAGTTTAAAGCTATGAAAATGAGGAATTTGGTTAAGTGTTCTTGAGACCAAAATTTCTAACCTTGAAGAAGGAGGAGAGGCCTTCAAATAGGCAAGAAGATGGGGTGTAAAGGGAGGAAAGCATCCAATCTTTCCCTCTGAAATGTCCCTGGATGAGGAGACACTTTGAAAGCAATGACAATTTGGAACAGTCGAAAGCGGTCTGGCCAGTATTTTTGCTCAAGGTGGCCATGGCCGCCACCCACCTCCTATGGCTGGCCACCACCTCAAAAAATCAACTTCAAAATTTCGGCCGACCACCATCTGAAGTGTCCTCCCATGTGTGTGGAATAAGGCCCTGTGGTGAATTTGGCAACACTGAACCAGGAGTCACAACATAGAGCTTGAAGGAGAGGCCCAAAAATGAAAGGCACAATTTCTGGCCGACCACCATACCAAAGTGTCCTCCTAGATGTGTGCAACAAGGTTCCAAGGCCGGAAATTGGCAACACTGAAGCAGGAGTCACAACATAGAGCTTGAAGGAGAGGCCCAAAAATGAAAGGCACAATTTCTGGCCGACCAGTAGTTGGTAGGGTCCTCCCAGGTCCCCTCATCACAGATATGTAACTTTGGTTGGAAGAAAATACCCCCAAGGTGTTCAACATTGGCCCGGAAGTGAGCAAAACGGGCTCCGGAGGAAACGGTTATCTGGGATAATTGCCGCCTCCACCCCCAAAGGATCTTCCCGATGTTGAAACAGTACCGCCAAGTTTGAACAAAACTAATGAGAAATGAACGTTCAGGCCAAAACCGAGCAAATCGGGATCGAAAATGAAACAGGTCTTGGAAGTGGTGTTCGCGAAGTGGGTATCCGCGACCCGGTGTCCTCTGGAATGACAAAACAGAGGTACCCCAAAACCGGAGAAGATGGATGCGAAATGAATGCTCGGGACCAAAAACCGCTTGGTTTGGGGTCCCGAAAACTATGAGCACCGAAGTGGCATACGACACGCAGTGGGCATCGGGGCCCAGTGGTTCTCGAAATATTAAAAGAGGTCTCCGCCAAAAACGGAGAAAGGTGATGCAAAATGAATGCTCGGGACCAAAACCGCTCGGTTTGGGGTCCGAAAAAATGGGTCAGCACCGAAGTGGTGTTAATTGCGAAGTGGGCATCGGGGCCCAGTGTCCTCGGAACACTAAAAGAGGTCTCCGCCAAAACCGGAGAAGTCGGAGATGGTTGGGCGGTCCCGAGCAGGCATTACAGCCTAACGGCCCTAAATCGGAACCCCCGAACGGCAAAATGGCTGACCCACGAAAAAGTAGCCCACGGCCACCGGAGATAGTCCACAAGACCACTCCTTCCTGAAAGAAAAGAGAAAACCAAGCCTTGGTTCGCAAACCGAGACAAGGTAGAAAAGGGCCTGGAGTCCGGAGGCGGGCGACGCGACTCAAACTCTTGAGCAAGCACATGATGCAACATCACCGAGCACTCAACGGTGACGTCGAGTCTTAAGGTCGGTCAAAATGGGGTGTCTGATTGCCCTCTTGATGTAACTTCGGAAGTCAAGAAGTGAGGAGTGAATGTCAAAGCCGAGACGCACCCATTTTTGACAAGGCGAAGACTTAGACAAACATACGAGATAAACAGAGATATGTGCCCATGAGCAGGCCAAATGCAAAGTGATAGGCGCGGCCGATGATCATGCAAATGCAAAGAAGTCAGAATGAAGCAGGTATTGACAAATAGATGCAACAGTTTTAAGCAAGGATGCAAAGCAAACAACTACATTTCATACGGTTAGGAATGCGGAGAATGATTCAATCCTCGTCGCGTCTCACACGGAGAAGATACGATACCTGCGCGATTCGTCTGGTCGCACCAGCCTCAAATGAACCGTACATACAATATCGTGCCCGAAAAGATAGAGAAATGAAACAAGAACAATATGCTGACAACATATATTCTATGTGATTCCTATGATTCCAAAAGTTCGACACACACAGTGCCGGCGAACGAATGCAACGTAACGCGAGGAAAGGTAATGCGCGACAACGCATGTTTATGCACAGAAAGTGCGGTATATCAAGGAGTCATGCATGACAATGCAAAACAATCACGAGAGTGCAAATTAGAAGCCAAATAATGACAAATGAGCACAAATCAGGATGCCCGGTTGTTGCACAGTAACGAGCTGGAAAATGCGCATTCCGGCGACGGCAACTCGATCGCGGCCTCTGATTTACATTCCGGAGAGGTCACGACATGATCAAAAAGGATACACTCCGATTTTGATGAATAACGATGAGACACATGTCAATAATTGCAGCTAAAGTTTCAGCGGAGCAATTCGCGCCAGAAAGTGTACTTTTCTTCAACTTTTTCGGGTCCCGGGAGCTCCAATTTTCCTCAAAATTTGCAGAGAGGTAGGGGAGGGAAGGAGGAAGGTGGTCGGCCAGGTCTCCACCCTAGGAGAGGCCATCGGCCAGGGCCAAAAAGTAGAGGGGCCGGCCAGCCAGGTTAGGTGGCTAGGCCACCTCCCCCAAAAAGGGCATTTTGGTCATTTTTGCATTTTCTATATATATACACCTCCATTGCCTCCGAAATCACACCCAAAGTTGCAAAACTTCTTCCTCTTGCTCTCTAGGCCACTTTCTCTCTCAGATCTGATTTTATCTGGCCCCTCGGCCTCCCACGCAAGTTGTTTTTGCGAAATCTTTCAGATTTAAGCACTTTGAAGCGACTAAATTTCGACTTTGGGGCTTCTCTTCTCATTTTCACCACTTGAGGTAATTTTATTTCATTATTTGGAAAATTTTCCCGAGGGTTGACTTTTGTTGACTTTTCCATTTCCCGAGAGTTGACTTTTGTTGACTTTTTCCAATTTTGGCCCATTTTGCTCATTTTTGCTCCTCTTTGCAGATTTCTCGCAATGGCAGGTCATTTTCCTCACGACGGAGGTTTTCCCGGTGCCGGAGATGATTTTGACTTTATGGTATTCCCGCCGGGGGTTCGCCCTTTCTTTCCCGATCGATATGCTCCGTGGCTCATCGGCTCATGAGCCACTTTCCATTATTTTACCGATTTTAACGATCGAGCACCGGATCTTCTCTTACGAGCCGGGCAAAGACCTCTCCTACGATGCGAGGTATTTTATTATCCGCATCCTTCGTGCATTCTCAGACTTTTGCCATGCTTAGACACACGGTTAGCTATTTACGACAAGATTTGTATTTTGAGCATGTGACTTAGCCACTTGAATTTTATGAACACTTGGCATATTGAATAATTGTGAACGCACAGTGTGCCTTAGTTAGAAATTGGACACACAGCTCCCACATTGATTCACTGAAGACACAGACTGAAGTTGAAAATGAGCACACAAGACATCTCGACCGAGTAGGACACACAGTCTCCAAAACTCGATTTTCCAACACACGTACTTGAAGCGAACACACAAATTAATCGATTAAAAAGTAGAACACACAGCCCTAAACTTGAAGCACCGAACACACAGCCCAGATTTGAAGTGAATACACAGCCCACTGACGTTGAGTAGAACACACGGTCCCAAACTTGAAGCGAACACACAGTCCACTGATGTTGAGTAGAACACGCAGTCCCAAACTTGAAGCGAACACACAGCCCACTGACGTTGAGTAGAACACACGGTCCCAAACTTAAAGCGAACACACAGCCCACTGATGTTGAGTAGAACACACAGTCCCGATTCGAAGCAAACGCACAGTCCACTAATGTTGAGTAGAACACACGGTCCCAAACTTAAAGCGAACACACAGCCCACTGATGTTGAGTAGAACACACAGTCCCAATTTGAAGCAAACGCACAGTCCACTGATGTTGAGTAGAACACACGGTCCCAAACTTAAAGCGAACACACAGCCCACTGATGTTGAGTAGAACACACAGTCCCAATTTGAAGCAAACGCACAGTCCACTGATGTTGAGTAGAACACACGGTCCCAAACTTAAAGCGAACACACGTTCAATCGACGTTGAGTAGAACACACGGTCCCAAACTTAAAGCGAACACACACGTAATCGATGTTGAGTAGAACACACACGATCCGATTCAAGCGACGCCCAAATTAACTAATGTTGCGAGAACACACGGTCCCAAACTTAGCTTAACATACGTTCCATCGATGTTGAGTAGAACACACAATCCCGAACTCAGATGTATCAAACTTTGAACACGCGAAATTTCAAATACCAAATTCTTCATCAACACGCTTTTCACTTCATTTGCACATAGCTCATTTTATTTATTTGTACAGCTCATTTTCGCTTTATTTGCACACACTCATTTTCACTTCATTTGTCGATCCATGCATTGATTCTAAATCTTGAGTTCGTTCCCGACAAAGGAGAGGATATGGCTCCGGCCAAGGGAATGGTATTTTGAGCTTCGAGCCTGTCCGGATTGGTCGATCTTGCAGATTTGGGGCCATTCTCACAGAGGGTTATCGTTGCCTCATTAGTAGGACCCTATTTGCGTTTTTAGCGAGGTGGTGGACACCACCAATTCCTTCCATTTTTCTGCGACGGGGACATGACCATGACCCGCTTAGATTTCGCTTATGCTCACTGCCTAGACTTAGGCGGTAGGCCCATTCCCTATGACGAGGATATGGGTGGTGGCGGCCTGGATGCATTTGTTAGGGACACACCCACCAGAGACAGAGGTTGGGAGAGTCCGACTCTGGTTTGCTTCCCATTTCCGTGACCCACAGATGGAGCCCGAGACTCTGAGGAGGCGGAGCAAGACGCCTGGTTTTCTCATGTACCTCCTCGGACCACCTTGTTCGCCGATAGAGGAACCTGGTAGGGTTGTACTTATCGAAAGCGCTAGTGGACCTCTCTCATGTGAGCCGGTATGATTGGGCTGGCACAGCTACCCTTCTTTGCTACATGAGCGCAGCTCTCGCATACCCAGGGGACTTACTCGTGGCTACTGGAGAGCCCGGAGGTACATTCCGTCCTCTTGATTTACATTTTGCTCCTCATTACTTGTTCATCGCACACGCACGGCGACTTGGCATTCTCAGATTCTCTTTAGCACTTTGTACTCACACTGCATTGCCTTTCTCAATTGTGGGTGTATGTGTATTTCCCATTGGTTCGGAGATGGAGGTGGTGGGACCTCCTATGACTCCATTTTCTTTGATGTTTGAGGCGAGCATCTGGCGAGGCCTCGAGAGACTCTCCTCTGCGACGATACTTTGATCGTTTTCGGCGACAGAGGTATTGCTTGAACTCTCGCCTTTTTATTTTTATCTTTGATCGCTCAGATATCCGATTTCTCGCCGATTTGTATCGTTATCCACAGATCACCTGGCAGCCTTGAGCAGTCTTTGGTGAAGAGCTCGAGACTCAGACCGAGCGCCGAGTTGTTGTCAGTATAGATTCCTCGCCGAGGACCGCCGGCGGTTTGGTTCTGGAACGCTTTCAGCCGATATGGGGCGATTCTCGTGACACTCTGCCAGGCCTCCAGACACCATGCGGACTGCTGATAGATTATCCCCTGAGGAGGTCGAGCAGTACATGCAGGGCAGTGATGCTTTGTTGCATCATATCGATGGGAACTACGCCACCTACCGCCGCATATATTTGATGCCCCGCTTGACGGGAGTGCGGGCTCCGGCGCGGACCTCTACTGGTGCACCGTCTTCGAGTCGCGCCCATGCTACAGATATTCCTTCTTCTAGCAGGGCTGGCAGATCCAGAGGTGGGGGCAGTTCGATCCCTCCAATCCCTCCGTCTCTTGATCATCCAGGGTGGCCAGACATGCCGAGTCGAGTTAACCGGCGATTTGGGACGCCTTACCAGATTGGGATAGAGCCTCCTCTGCCTGATCACAGATATGTTAGAGACCTGACTCGCCCGATATGTTTTTTTCTTTTGATTTATCACCGATATTTGAACATTGATTCCAGTATCGATAATTTTGCACCAGATTTGCAACCTCCGTTGAATATACTTGGACGAAGCCGCCGATGCCGCCTCATTCGAGGGCATGATCTTCTGGAGGCAGACGCAGATGAGCATCGTGGGTGTGGAGGTACTGTCCATTTTCCCTGTACTAGCATGTTTCTGATGATACTCCGGTTTTAGACCCCCTGCTATGTTGATAGACTGTGTAGAGCACATCTGACACACACCCTTTTCACATTCTGCATTTACCCCTGCTTTTCATTCTTGAACTGATGTATTGCACTTTGCATCTTCAGATGCCCCCCGTATATGCTTCATCACGGGCCAGGCCACCGGGGCCCTCGCAGAGAGGTCGAGGTGCTAGACCTTCCCGAGGCTGTGGATCGAGGAGCCGGGCCATCGTGTCTCATCGAGGAGTTGGCGGAGGAGTCGCCTCACGCAGTGGCACCCATTGTTGAGGATGACGAGGAGGAGGTGGTCGCAGTCATATCGAGACATCTCCGGAGAGGAGGCCTCGGTCTTGGTTCGAGAGCGAGATGAGCTGAGGGGATCCGGAGGATGACAGCACTGATCCAGATGGTGTCGATGATGTAGAGATTATCCTGAGAAAGGATGAGGGGGCCTCCCCCTTCTCGCTCCCGAGGGCACTGATGTTATTTCCTGCTTTATTCTACTTTTTTAGCTAGTAGTTTGTAGCACTTTGCACATTTGTTAGGCAGTTTTATTTTCTGTAAAACTTGTACCTTTATTGTTGTAAAACATGATGAAATGAAACAGCTTTTGAAAAGATGTTGTATTTGAAATTCTCAGCATCGCATCGCATTATTTTGCACAAAATGGAATTGAATGGAAATGTGCCTCATGTATTTACCGGGTTAGGTAGGGAACCAACGCAACAAAGCAAAACAGAACGGCTCACTAAGAAATAAAACAGAGTCTTAGCGAGTTTACAACTCGATAAACAAAGTACAATAATGTTAACGACTCAATAGACAAGACTTAACAAAATTGTGTAACCAAAAAGTAACAACTCAAAACGCAAAAACGCGACAGCTCGACAAAACTTACAACTCAATAAGCAAAAACAACAACTCGACAAGCAAAAATATAACACGATGCACTGCGGATGGACTATCTGGATAGTGGAGTGTATCCAAAATTGATAGGCCTGGATGCCTCCTATTGCCGGGAGACAATCAGATTTGCAGGGAGTCCACTACTGCTATAGGTAATGTTTCCCACCCAAGCTCACTTGTATTTGCTTACATCACTCGACCCTCGGGCTCGACTTTTCTCGCAAAGAAACCTTATCTTACTTTTCTCTCGTCGTACATCTCTCTATTCTTCAATCTCTCAATTTTTTATCCCTCCCCAGATATAGTTGATGGAGAAGTTGCAAGTTGTGGACTCTTGCCTGCCTATTCAAATTTCGCTGCTACTTCTTTCAAGAACGCCTAGTTAATGCTCCTGGCGAGAGCCGGTGGTTCGAACGGATGCGCAACTTGTCGCCAGATCGCATTGCATGGCGCCGCCCCCGGCTTAATCTTTTCAAATATGAGTTACAAAGAAGTTCCAAGATACCGATCCGCCGATCGGCTTGACTCGGCCAGATATTTTATCTCCCATTCCGTACTCCGCGCTTGTTCGGTCATACAAGCTGGGCCTAAGTTGGCATCTGAAGCTTTGACTAGCTCTGGGAGGGGGCGCAGGGACACCTGACTAGACTATGCCCCAGATTTATTGCTTTATTAGTACTTTCAAAGTTTTCTAGCGTGAGTGTAATGAAAAACAACTTCAATTGTATGCAAGAGCAAAAGAACTCTGTTTTGAAATTAATGAATTTGAAGGTTGTGGTACTGAAAACCCCCCGCTTTTGGTCCAAAATGGTCTTAGTTGTGAAAAGATTAATTTGAACAAAGTCAACTTTTATGAAAACTTTTTCAAAACTATTTTCGATATGGATCGAATCGACACGCTCAAATTGCCACCGAGATACACAACCCGAATCCTAGCAACTGGAGAGTTGCCCCTAGTCTGAAAAGATGCTTCGGCAAAGTGTGGCAACGGAAAGTTGCCCCTAGTCTGGATGACGCGACATTTCATTGCAACGGAAAGTTGCCCCTAGTTTGAATAGCACTCGCATCGAGATCGAGTGAATGCCGATGAATAAAGATGACCGAGGTGATCAAAATGACTAAGTTGATCGGGGAAAAGATTGTGACGAACTTCAAGATGAAGCCGCCACGATCCCAAAGAGGGAATCAAGTCTTACGTAGTTCGTGTTTAGGTTCGCCGAAAGTGTTTTTGCTCTCCTTTTGCGCCTAACTTTTGCCAAGGCGCCCTTTGCGGGTTTTCAACCTTATGAGCTCGGTTTTATAATTTTCAAATTTTCTATGCTCGAAGTTTTGCCTAGGTCGCCTTTTCGGGTTTTCGCCTAGCGAGCCTCTCAAGGGTAGTATTTCTTCAACTTGTCCATATTGATCGGTTGGGAAAACTCCAAGCCATCTAGATCCATCGTAACCACAGCTCCACTGATTGACTTGATGATGTAGGACCACCAATTGGGTCTCAACTTGCCCTTGGGTCGTGGATGGGAGCTCGGTTGTCTTTGAGTACCAAATCTCCTTCTTTCAAGTTCTCGACTTAACCTTCTTGTTGAAAGCCGGCGATTCTGCGTTGATAACCCCCGAACGTGGTACGTTGCTTTCAATCTCCTTTCATCAAAGAGCATGAGTTCTTCAAACTCGCTTTCGCCAATCCGCTTTACTATCCGCACTCGGCCAATACTGCAATGATGGGACCTCGATCTCAATTGGTAGAACAGCCTCCATCCCATAGACTAATGAGCACGGAGTCGCCCAAAGAGAAGTTCCGATCAAGTCCTGAGCCCCATAGAGCAAATGGCAACTTATCCGCCACCTCGAGGTTTCCACCATCTTCGTAATATGCGCTTGATATTCTTGTTGGCGGCCTCAACCGCCCGCTGGTTTGCGTCAGTAAGTAGAGGACTTATGAAAAGCCCCGTTGTATTCCTCCACCAAGTCAATCACCTCCTTCTTGAAGTGGGAACCGTTGTCTGAAATTATTTCATTCGGGACTCCGTAGCGACAGATAATGTTGTTTCTGATGAATTTTGCAACGTGTGAAGCTTTCAACACTGCATAAGATTGGGCCTCAACCCACTTCGTGAAATAATCTATCGCTACAAGGATGAACTCATGCCCGCTCAATTCTTGGCGTGATTTGCCCAATCACATCAATTCCCCAGATGTAAAAGGCCATGGCGGTCATGTTGTCAAATTTTGACGGCGGAATGTTCATGCGATTTGCATGAATCGACATTTGTGGCATCGCCGATTTAAACCGATACAATCCTCCTCCATGGTGGACCAATAATAACCTTGCCTAAGGATCTTCCTAGCCAACATCACCCCATTCATATGTGCACCGATTCACCCGTGGATGGCTTCCATCGACGCTTTGACTCTTCAAAGATCAACACGCTTTATGCATTCCCAGATGACCTCTTCTATAAAGTTTACCACAACAGATGATGAACTGGACTGACATTCTTCTGATTGCCCTCTTGTCTTTGGCATTTACCCCTGGCGGGTATGTTTCTGTTTCCAAAAGTTCCGTATGTCGTAATACCAGGTGTTCGTCTGAACTTCATCTATGGTCGCAATCGACTCATAGGCAAAAGGTCTCGTCGATAATGACCGACGATTCGACTCCACGGGATGTCTATCATGGATGATAGAGTTGCTAAAGCGTCTGCGAACTTGTTGTTCTCTCTTAGTAGATGAGTAAAACTTAACTTTTCAAACCGAGGAATCAGCAAATCCAAGGTTTGGTGATACATCATCATATTTTCTTCTTTTACTTTCCAGTCTCCTTTAGCTTGAGACACAACAAGATTCGAATCTCCGATGACGTCCAGCCGTCTTGCCCCTAATTCCGTGCTTCCATACCAAAGAATGCACGCCAGATTCGCTTCGTTATTTGAGACTTTGAAACGGAGTTTGAAGGCTAGAGGGATACGGGAATTGTCGGGTGCTATCAGCAACACTCCTATCCCATACCCATGTTGATTTGACGCTCCGTCAAAGTACATCATCCAACTTTCCTCGACGATATGCGTAATTGCTTCATCTGAATAAGTACTCGCTTCATCCCTCAACCGATGGTCGGCAAGGAACTCGCTCTCGCTCGCCCTTCTCGACTTGCGTCACATATGTAAGATCAAATTCGAGAGCAACAAGAACCAACGAGCTAGCCTACCCGTAGTTACGGTTTCTAAAAGATATTTGATGGGATCAAGTCATGAAACCAAGATTACAGAGTGAGCTAACAGTAGTGCCATGACTTCGGTAGCCCATACGAGCTAAGCAAGCCTTTTCCAATACGTATCTGGGTTTCATACTCTAGCATTTTCTTGCTCAAATAATAGATGGCTTTCTCCACCCTTTCTCGATTCTTGTGCAAGCATGCAGCCCATTGTGGTCTCAACATCGACAGTACAAAATCAACTGTTTCCCCGATTCGTGGTGATAAACGGGTGGGTTCAGAGATATTCTTTAACTGCTCAAACGCAGACTTGGCACCGCCGTCCCATTGGAATTTCTTGCCTTTCTTCGAAGACCAAAAAGTGGTTCACAAGTCAAGGTTAGTTTTGAAATAAACCGCCTTATGAATTGCACTTTACCCGTAAAGCCTCGCACCTCTTTTTTTTCTTTGGTGGTGGCATTTCTAAGATGGCCTTGATTTTGGAAGGGTCGACCTCGATGCCTTTGTGTAATCGAAACCCAGATTTTTCCCCAGAACACCAAACGACACTTCGAGGGTTTAACCGCAACCTCAATTCTCGATCCTTTGAAAAACTTGCGCATGTAGTGGCCCTCTCTTTCTTTGGACTTGACAATCATGTCGCCCACGTGACACCTCAACCTCTTTGTGGATCATATCATGTAATATTGTGGTCGCGTCTGCTGATAAGTAGCCCAGATTCTTCAACCCAAACGGCATGACCCGATAGCGAGATGTTCTACGGGGTAGTGAATGCGCTTTTTTCTCGTCTCTGGTGCCATCACAATCCGGTTATAGCCCGAGAAGCCATCCATGAACGAGAGCAAGGCATGCCCCGGCCAGAAGTCCACTAGCTCATCAATGTGTGGCAAGGGAAAGTCGCCCTTGACTCGCTCTGCTTAAATCCTCAAGTCTACGACACCCGATCTTGCCATCTTTCTTCAGATCGCACTATGTTGGCCAACCAAGTGGGATATTCGATACTAGCAGAAGCTGCGTCAATTTGCTTGGTGACCTCTTCTTTGATCTTGAGAGCCCAATCCGGCGGATCCTTCGAAGCTTCGCTGATAGGTCGGGCCCCGGGTCAAGGGGATCCGATGTCAGATAATCTCGTGATCGATTCCTGCATGTCTTCGTAGGACCACGAAAACATCTTTGAAATCTTTTAATAAAGCGATTAAGCGCCGCGTTCCTCCGAAGACAACGTGGACCCGATCTGACCACCATGGGTCCTCCTCAAGACTAATATTTACAGAAATGATTTCATCCGTTAAAGGCTTAACAAATCTCTCTCCTGCTCTTGCTCAATCAAACGTTGTAAAACCGGAGGCACTTCGTCCTCGGTGCTTTGGTCTAAATTTTGAAAGTCCGAGTTAATGCAATAAATTAGGGGCACGTAAAAGTACTGAAACCACATTCACCTCATTCTCATTAAGTTCATCCAAATCGCCGATTCATCTTAACAGACTCAAATGAAAAGAAAAAGACGACCGACAAGACTCGTATCCCGTTAACATCCTCAGAGTACGCACTCAGACTTCACCGAGTGGAACCCGATTCCGACTCAAGACTCGGTGGAATCAGATTCCGCTCACTACCCTGAACTCGCTGGATAAGAATCCTCCTCAGATTGCCAAGTGAGCGAGGTGCGATCGATGTCCAAGATAGTCAGCTGGTTGGCCCGCCGTTTCATCTCCAATCATGGAAACCGCGACGTTATTCCCCTGCAATCTGGTCGACGGAGGATCGAGAGGAGACATGCCAAGCTACCCCATTTCCAATTCAAGGCCTCAGACTCACCGCTTTATTCTCGCCTCGCTTGTTGGGTTTGTTCGCTCGCAGAACGCTATCCCAGATAGTTGCGGTCGAAGAAGATTCGAAACCTGCACGCGCTTCCTCCGCTGCTCAACCATGGTTCGGGAAGCCGCAAAATGGAAAATCTTCCCCCTGGACGAAGCGTCTGCTCAGGTACCAGATGGGCCTATGCATTAGATCAAAAGGCTTCACTGCTTTGCCGCTCTGCCGCCATTTCCTTTCCTTTCTCGTCTATCTTCTTTGGTAGGCAGATAACCTAATCCAAAGGTATGTGGATTATGTGGCACTTCCAACGCCGCGACACCTTTCGCCGCTTCTTCCCAATCCCATCCCCGGATATGTCAGAGCTTGTTCATGAGGTAGACGGCTTGAGCAATGACATACAAACCCTCATTCATAGCCATTATGTTTTGTACCACCCTGCCTCAACAAAGTAAATCCGATATAAACATATCTTCCATGCCGTGTTCAATCTCCAGATGGCGAGATACCTCCGGAGGGGATGGATTGATGAGTTCCCAAAACAATGGCTACTCCCTTTCCAAAGGGTATTTCACCATTTGATGTAGAGTAGATGAGACGGCCTTCACCGATGCAACTGTGGTCGCCCCAAAAGCATGTTAAAAGACGCAGGACCTCCAAGACATGAAAATCTACTTCGTGTTGCCCGTGCCCAATCTTGGTTTGATTTTTATCGTCCCCAGACATCCTCGCCAGATTATCATACGCTCTGATTACTTGAGTAGTCGGTGTGAAGTCCGCAGGCTTTAACCCAATTGCATAGGCCGTTCTGGCCGGACAAACATTGATAGCGGATCCGGTGTCAACAAGCACCACCGGAATCCATTTGTCCTCGTGATTCTCAGAGATGTAGAGAGGTCTCATATGGTCCACGCCCTCGGTGCAATTCTTTGTCGTAAAGGTCAATGCCGGGAACCTCCTCCCGGGAAGACCAAACCAACTAGTTGCTCCGGCGTAGTTTCGATGGAAAGTTTCGCTCTGTCCATGGCAGATACGTCAGCCTGCCGGTGCACCCTCGAAGCCATACGCTGTCCCCAAATGGAGATGTCTGCTTGTATTTTCTTTAGCTTCAGTACAGCCTCTTCTTCAACCTGCTTCTCTCTCTGCTTTTTCGCCTCCTTATCTTTCCCTGATGCCTCGGGTTGATCAAGGTGTGGGGGCTTGAAATACCGCCCACTTCTAGTCATATGGGCTACCTCCTCGAGGTACCTGTGTCGTCCGGTTAGCCACACCGATCTTAAATGCCTGTGGGCAAGATACAAGTCGCCATCTTCCCACCACATTCCATTAGCGTCCAGCGCATATCCGTCCTGTTCTGGTAAGTTTACGCTCTCAGCGTTTTCATTCCGCATGCTCACAGCATGTTCAGTCTTCGTGCCCACAGCACTCTCAACTTCCTCGTGATTCTTTGCTTTTCGGGCTCTCTCAGAATCCCATCTCTTTTCTTGTTCTTCCAGCAACAACTGTGCGGTTCTCAAAATGTTTCGTTCTTGAGCGAAATTCTTCGACTGCGCCTCCGCAATGTATTCGTCCTCGGCCCTTCCGCCACAAATGGTACAATATCAGTGATCATCCAACCACCCGACGACTTGCGACTCTCATCTTCAACCGCTTAATCGATGCATCCCCGATTCCTCGTAGGATTGAAGGTTGGCGAAGTCCTTTTCCATGATCAAATCATCCCCGCCGATTCAAGCTTGTCCCCGGATCATACACAACTCAATCTCTTCCGACAACCCCATACTCGCTTTTAGACTGCTCATTGACAAGATATAACCACTGGATCATAAGCTCTGCCACCGAATTCTCGATAGCTCCACCCCAGATTCAACCGCTTCTCTAAGCCCGCCTGCTCCATGTTCGATGGTCACCACCTTTGGCTCGGGTTGGGAGGTGTCCAACACGCACAAGTCAAGGTTGCCGGGAAGGACCACCGCTTGGGTAGGTGGGGAGTTATGTAGATATCGATCGTAAGATACGCCCAGCAGGATAAGGTTGACCCTTTTTGGTGGTTGTAGGTTGTGTTGGGGGAATGGGTTGTTTGTGAGGTAGGGTTCTTGGGGAGGTAGGATGATATTTTTGTCGATAAGGTCCTCAACCTCATGTCGCAGCCTGTAGCATTGGTCTGTCATGACCATGCCGTTGGTGGTATTGGCAATATTTGGTCAAGCATGGGGGGGAGTGGATTCTGAGAGGCCTCTTGCCCAAGGGTTTCAGTGCCCCTTTCTCGACTAGAACCCCGAGGACTTTAGACAAAGGCATATAGAGGGGAGAAGGTTCGTTGACCCCTCGGGTTGGTATCTTGGGTCGATTATCGCCTCCCAGAGGCATCGTAAAAGGTGTGGCGCCATGGCCTTGGTTGGGAAGGGGATTGGTGGTGACCATTCCGACCTCTCGTTCTTGTATTGGCAGAGCCACTGGCCCGCATTGGTATTCCGATTAAACGTTCTTCTGGTCGATCCCGATCTTGGTCAAACAGACCTGCTTCATTGCATCCTCTATCCTGATCCCCATATCATGCAAATCTGCGAAGGTGGGGAAAGGGATCAAAATCATCTTCTTCATTAATGCCGGCCGAGATTGCGCACAATCATCCGAATTTGATCTCTATCGCTGGCCTCAAGGTCATCATCGATGCCTTGGCTCTCCACCGGTGACGAAATCGAAAAAGACTCTTTAGGCTCGCTCGTTGCCTCGAGATCACGAGTCGTGACCTCGATTGCGTGTTGTATGAATATTGTGCAAGGAAGGCCTCAAATTCATCTCATCCCGCTTTGTTTTCACATCATCATCGAAGCTTGAGTACCAAGTGGATGCCACACCGATGTGGTTCGACCAACAAAGAGAGCTTTTTAGGCGGGTTAGGCCCATTGGTCTTAAGACGTCCCGAGAATAACCGAGGTGGACCATAGGATCCTCGCACCCATCAAAGCGACGATCTGGGCATTTTAAACTGTGGCAGAGTCACGCCACATCAAGATAGCCGTCTTCGATATTTGGGATGGCCTTCGCCTTGAGACTTCTTAAAGAGCTTCTCCAACTTGCTCAATTTCGTAGTCGTTCGTCTACCTCGAACTCAAATGGAGAGTCCGGTGCTTAGGGTAATGTTTTTGGACAACAGGTAGAAGCGGGCGAGTCTCTGCCTGCTGGATGACCTGTGTCCTCTTGGGTGTTTTGTGGGTTGGCAGCATTTTGTGGATTTGGGGGTATTCGCACCGGGCATTTTGAGGGTTTGAGGGCATTCGCCAGCAGTAGTTGTTCGTAATGGGGCCCCGTGGAGGAGGAACTCGATTTGAAGCAGACGCTGCTCATTGCTAATCGTGATCAACTCAGATCATCCATAATAACAATCCGTTGTTCGAAAATTACCGCATGGCGGATAGCATCATCTTGCATTTGCTTCATGCTTTTCCATCCGCGATCATCGCTTATTGTTGGATTCGTTGTTCCATCTCAAAATCGCAAGGTGTCTCTATAGCGTAAATGGGAATCTCAACCCGACTATCTGCTCTCTAAAGGCATCATTGCACTAATAATCTCGCTCGATGGATCTGCTTTTCGCCTCCTTCTAATAACCGGTAGTGAATGGAACACGATGTCCGCTAACTAGATCCTCGGATCGAGTAAGTCGGCGACTCGTCCGTATTGCTTGGGAATATCGATCGCTCAAGCAATTGTGCTACAAACCCGTCTAGCAAAAGGATAAATAAAAGCGAAAAAGAAATAAATAACCGTAAATATAGCATAACTTAAATTGAATACACCACACACAATGGCACACAAACGGCAAAGATAATCTAAATTGAATACTCCACACACAATGCATACAAACGGCAAAGATAACGGCTTAAATTGAATACACCACACACGGGTATACAAACGGCAAAGATAACGGCTTGAATTGAATACACCACACACAACGGTATACAACAACACACAGCTTGGTAAGTCGCTATACATCGCCTCAAATCGTCAATATTCTCAGATCATCGTTTCGATAAATCAATTTGATATCCGCAGACAACCGATTCTCAACATCGATAATGCCCGCAGTTCGATTCCCAAATTAAAAATCGATGCCCGCAGTTCGATGCCCAAACTCATACCGATACATGCATTCTGAGAGGCACACTCTAACAAGCACATAGCGTATAAGTGAGAGCCAAAACACCCCTATGTTGGGGTAGGGTTTCGCCCTATTTTGTCAGAACTAGGGTTTCACTACGCACACGGCTTCAAACAACCTATAAACGGTAAGCAACCCGCCCTAGTTTGGAATGGTCACTATGGATCCGAATATGCACTAGGTCGAATGGTCAAGGGTGCCCCAGAAACCGGGTTTGTGTTCTACATCGCAGAGCTCAGAATCGCAAGCCTTATGGACATGCCTTGACAAGACAAGCCTCGTGCAAACCGCCAGAATAGCAGATGGCAAACACGGTGTCCTAGGCGCACAATGCAAATGCAATGCAAAGAAACACACAAATGTAGTCAAAACCAGATATCAAGAGTTCGAGTCAAGTTCTCTAACTCCCCAGAAGTCGCCAGAATCAGAATAACGCCCATGGGACCTCGCCATAGCCGGACTCGATTTTTGTTATGTTCCAAATCTCGAACCAAAGAGTCCAAATCCGGCAAATCGTTTTGAAGAAAAACAGATTTTTTTTGAAAGAAGTGCCAAACATGGACTGCTTTGCCAGATAACAGAGTCGCCACCTAAATATTTTAAAAAATGGGAAATTTAGGAAACCCCGACTTGGTGGCAAAAGGCCACGCGGTCCGCTATTACCAAAGTTGGTTCGAACTTGGGTACGATTAGGGAAGGTCACATCGTGAGCATTCTCTCGGTCAAAGACCGGCCTCTACTAACCATGATATCTGTTTTTGAAAACATTGTGAGTTCTTATTCCGATTATTAGCCTAGGTTACTATGTGATGCTCGCAGCAAACAAGTATAGACTGGGCCGTCTGAATTGGAACAAAACATGGGTTTGCCACCCTCAGGTGGGCTTAGGAAAGCAATGATTTTGCCACTATCTAGTGGGCTTAAAACAGTCGACGAATTGTCCAATTCGTATAACTCAACCTCCACCCACAGCATTCAAGGCGCTTATATCGATAAGCAAATAGCCTCATGGCAAGCATGCTATCATGGCAACACTCACACACATGCGAGGATGCTAAAGCATAAAACTCACCTAGTACTCCAAAAAAACAAAACAAACGATTAGAAATCAATGCGTGATCCTAAGTATACAGAATGCCTAATGCAACACATGCAAAATGCAACTATAGCAGTGCTCGGCTATTCTAAACATGGTATATGAAATGCTATACTAACATGTATTCAATTTGGAATTGAAATACAAATGCAGCTTTGTATGATGCCGAGTCGGTGCATGCAATATGATGAATGATGCAAACATGTCATTACATCAGATGCTAATTGAAATATGCCCTATATCTAACCATCCAAAGCGGTAAATAAAAGGGAGAAAGAAATGGGGTTGGAAGACATACACCACACTCACACACCCTTATTACATTTATGCCCTCGCACAGAGGGTCCGAATAAAATAATAATACAGACCCAAATGAAAGAATATTACAGTCCGAAATAATACAAATCAATTAACTAAGAAAGCAAGAATCGGGCAAGCCGTGGACCGGCCTCGCTTTAATGATGTATCTGAGTCATTTGGCGCAGAATCCACCGATGCCCCAATTAGCCTCTGTTTGCAATATTTCTTGAAATACGCGTCCGACTCCGAAAGTTGCTAAACTCTGAATTTTGCTGCAACAGAGAGCAGGAAAAGGGCACAGCAGTGTATTTCACAAATGTATGCATGTCTCGATCCTCGCGCCACCAATCACGTATATCGATGCATGATGGCCGAGGAGCCGAATTGCACAACTCAATATGGGATGAATGCAGATGAATGCTACAGCAAAACCTAACTCCATCATGGGTAATCCGGAGTGTCGGTGACTTGGGGATTGAGACCCGCTCACACTCGAGTAATTTAAACGTGCTTCGCGTGCAGGCTAACTCCTATCCCGAACACGCAGCAATATGCATGAGATGCATGAAATGCAACTAAGATACAACCTAGTATGCACCATGCTGATGCAGATGAGATGCCTCGAAATGCGTGCTCCACCGCACGCAAAACCGAGGCGATGACATAAAGGCATGAAATGCAATGATGTACTTACACCAATATGAGAGTCCCTCAGCCATACTCACACGGGATGCCGAATGATAAAATGAGGTGTTTCGAAATGCGTGCCATCGCACGCAAACCGAGTCAATGATGAAATGCAAATCGGTAAATAAAGCGCCAAAATGCGTTCGCGACACGCAAAACCGAGGCGATGATATGTGATGTAAAATCGATAAAACCGGCGTTTCAAATGCGCGCCACGTACGCAAACCGAGGCGATGATATGCGATGCAAAATCGGATAACCGGCAGCCAAATGCGCGCCATAGGCACGCAAACCGAGGCGATGATGAAATAATGAAAATCGGATAAACCGGCAGCAAACGCGCTCACCGCGCGCAAATCGAGGCGATGATGAAAGGAGAAAATCGGATAAACCGGTGCCAAACGCTGCCCACCGGCGCAAATCGAGGCGATGATGAAAGAATGAAAATCGGATAAAAGCGTTCGAAGTGCGTGCCCACAGCGCCGCAAATCGAGGCGATGATGAAAGAATGAAAATCGGATAAAATTGGCGTTTCGGGCGTGCGCGCCCACAGCGCAAATCGAGGCGATGATGAAATGCAATGAAATGGCATACGGAATGCCGGATGGACTTACACCAACATGGGAGAGCCTCACCACTCACATAGGAGGCCGCGGGTAAATAAAGTCTTTAAACGCTACCATGACACGCAAATCGAGGCAATGGCATACAAGCATGAAAATGCAAATTGGGCTTATGCCAACATGAGAGGGCCTCAACCACACTCACATAGGCTGCCGGAAAAAAACGAAGTGCCTCGAAATGCGTACCCGCGGGCACGCAAACTGAGGCAATGCAAAAATGATACAAATGGCCCGGGAAATGATATGCAAGCATGGTAATGGAATTTCAGCACCTAAATAAAGGGGAAAACAGCCCCGAAACAAATCGAAACGACACCCGAAGCATGCATTCATCCCGAAAGTACGAAATTAAGCCCCGAAATGGCCTATAGCCATGCTATACATGCAAAATATGATCATGGCAGCAAGAACAGTAGCAAGGAAGTCCCAAACATGGAATTTTTTCAGTAATAAACATGGCCAAAATGCAAGCATAGATATGGCAACAAAAGCTCGCAAGAATACGGTAAAAGAGAGGATTTTCAAAGCAAGTAGTATATAGAAAATTCAAATAGAAAAATTTCCTTCTACAACATTAAAGAGGACCCAAAAATAAGCATATATGCAGAAGATGGCAGCCTCTAAATCATAAGACAAACATGCTAGAAATGGAGGGAAAAATGGAGCCACAAAAGGGTATAACATAAGACATGCAATCTATACATCAAATGACCAAACCTTCTTCATGAAAAATTTAAAGGGGGTCAAAATAAGACTAAAACCAGTAGGGGTCGAGGTCCCAAAACAAACACAAATAGGTCAAAATTGCATACAAAATATGGCCTACTTGATGAAATTGAAGGAAGTGATAGATACAAAGGCCAAATGAAGTTGAGCCTATCTACAATGTTGTAGAGAGGCTCATTTTAATAAAATCAGTAGGGTCGGACCCAAAAACCAACACAAATAGGTCAATTTTAGCATGCAAAAATGTTACCAACTTGAAGAATATTGAAGGAACTAGTGTATACAAACACCAAATGAGGTTGAGCCCTTCTACAAAGTTGTAGAGGGCTCATTTTAAGCCTAAAAAGCAGTAGGGGTCGGAGCCCCAATTCTCAACCAATTAAAGTATAGAAAAGGATCAAGAAAATGCCCTAAAAGTTGGTTTTGAGGACTTACCCTTGAAGACTTGTCTTTCTTTGATTCTTGGCTCGATTTGTAGCTTCTCAACCTCTGAAATTCACCTCCTTGCTGCTGAAGTGATGGTAGGGATGGTGAGGCTAGGTGTTGATGAAGGAATGGCCTTGACACTTGAAGCTTTTTTGGAGTTTAAAGCTATGAAAATGAGGAATTTGGTTAAGTGTTCTTGAGACCAAAATTTCTAACCTTGAAGAAGGAGGGAGAGGCCTTCAAATAGGCAAGAAGATGGGGTGTAAAGGAGGAAAGCATCCAATCTTTCCTCCTGAAATGTCCCTGATGAGGGAGACACTTTGAAAAGCAAATGGACAATTTGAACAGCCGAAAGCCAGTATTTTTGCTCAAGGTGGCGGCCACCACCACCATGGCCGGCCACCACCTCCTATGGCCGGCCGCCACCACCTCAAAAATCAACTTCAAAATTTCGCCGACCACCATACAAAGTTGTCCTCCCATGTGTGTGAATAAGGCCCAGTGAATTTGGCAACACCGAACCAGAGTCACAACATAGAGCTTGAAGGAGAGGCCCAAAATGAAAGGCACAATTCTCGCCGACCACCATACCAAAGTGTCCTCCTAGATGTGTGCAACAAGGTTCCAAGGCCGGAAATTGGCAACATCAAGCAGAGTCACAACATAGAGCTTGAAGGAGAGGCCCAAAATGAAAGGCACAATTTCGGCCGACCAAGAGTTGGTAGGGTCCTCCCTGTGTCCCTCATCACAGATATGTAACTTTGGTTGGAAGAAAATACCCCAAGGTGTTCAACATTGGCCCTATGAGCAAACGGGCCCCGAGGAGCGAACCGGTTATCTGGGATAATTGCTGGCCTCCCACCCCCAAAGGATCTTCCCGATGTTGAAACAGAGGTACCGCCAAGTTTGAACAAAACTAATGAGAAATGAACGTCGGCCAAAACCGAGCAAATCGGGATCCCGAAATGGGTCGCGGGTGCCAAGTGGTGTTCGGCAAAGTGGGTATCCGCGACCCCAAATGTCCTCTCGAATGACAAACAGAGGTACCCGCCAAAACCGGAGAAGATGGATGCGAAATGAATGTCGGGACCAAAACCGCTCGGTTTGGGGTCCCAAACCGCTTATGAGCACCGAAGTGGCATACGCCACGGCGGGCATCGGGGCCCTGTGGTTCTCGAAATATTAAACAGAGGTCTCCGCCAAAACCGGAGAAGGCCGATGCAAAATGAATGCTCGGGACCAAAACCGCTTGGGGTCCCAAAACCTTATGAGCACCGAAGTGGCATACGGCCACGGCGGGCATCGGGGCCCCAGGTTCCTCGAAATATTAAAACAGAGGTCTCCGCCAAAACCGGAGAAGGCCGATGCAATGAATGTTTCGGGACCAAAACCGTCGGTTTGGGGTCCCAAAATGGGTCGCCGGCACCTAAGTGGTGTTCGCCGCAAGGGCATCAGGCCCCTGTCCTCTAACACTAAACAGAGGTCTCCGCCAAAAACCGGAGAAGTCGGAGATGGTTGGGCGGTCCAGCCGAGGCACACTTAACGGCCCTAAAATCGAACGCCCCGAACGGCAAAATGGCACGGCCACGAAAAGTAGCTCACGGCCACCGGAGATAGTCCACAAGACCACTCCTTCCTCGAAAGAAAACAGAGAAAACCAAGCTCGTTCGCAAACCGAGACAAGGTAGAGAAAAGGGCCTGAGTCGGGCGCGACTGGCATGACTCAAACTCTTGAGCAAGCACATGATGCAACATCACCGAGCACTCAACCGGTGACGTCTGAGTCTTAAGGTCGGTCAAAAATGGGGTGTCTACAACACTTATTACAATTGTGCCCTTGCTCGGAGGGTCCGAATAAATAATACAAGCCACCTAATTAACTAACTCACGAGCTAATTAATTATTACAAAACCGAATTGAACAACTAGCTACAACTAATTATTATACAACTTAATTAATTAACGAATTAATTAACTAATTAATGAATGACAACAAACAAGTAGGGAAAGCAGTAAACGGTGCTATTCCAGCTCTATTTGAAGAAGGGAGGCATGCATGCTTGCTTCAGTTCTTCGCCTCGAAATGCCTTCCGATTGCTCTTTAGAGGCTCTGTTTGCATAGTGTCTTTCAGTGCTTGTTCCTGAAACTTACCAAAACACTGCAGGGGAAGTCACCAGTGGCCTGCCGGCCATGGAGAGAGATCTGCCGGCCAACAACAGGGCACTGCCGGCCAAAGGTGATGCACTGCCGGCCATCAGTGGTGCACTACCGGCCACTGGTGTGCTGTGACACCAAGCTGCAACAAAGCACAAAATAGAGAAAATGGAGGGTTTTCCAAGGGCATGTATGCACTATGCCACTCCAAATCACCTCAAAACATCAAGGGAGAGGCCAAGTCGGATCCACGACCATCAATCACGCATCCCGATGCATGATGGCCAAAGATCCAACTTATGCAAATCAATATGAAAATGAATGCACAAATAAAGCAAGTAAAGCCTAGAACTCTATCATGAATCATCAAGAGCTTCGGCAATCGAGAATTGAGACGCGTTCCATCACTTGAAGTATGAAACGCCCCTCGTTCCTCGTGCTCGGATTAATACTTAATCCAAGCAATGCAACATACAAGCATGGCAAACATGCAACATAACCTAAGTGTGCAAACATGCAACTAACTCAAGCATGCAACAAGCATATAAGCATGATGTGAGGCAACAACCATGGACAACATGACAAAATGCAACATGAACATGTGAGCATGCAAGACATGTAAAGGTGAACAAGTATGCAACAACATACAAGATGAAACAAGCATGCGACAACATGGTAAGATGGGCTTACACTAAAGATGGACGGCTCTCAAATAGGTCCAAATCAGTAGCCAAAGCGATGAATTAAGCCACACAACACACTCAAGCATGCAAAATGTGAAAGGTTCAACAAAGGGGCCTAAAAGGGCAATTCTCAAAAGTGCCTAAAAAGTGACAAATGTGCAAGTGTAACAACACTATATGCACTAAAATGAGATGATAAATGATGCCAAATCATTTAAATAGCTCAAGGATAGTATGAGTGAATCACCGAAACACGAAGCTTGCAAGGCCAATTACACTACAGCTATATGAAGCATGAAGGATATGGCAAGGGCAACCCAAAACAGTCCTAGAACACACTGATATGAGACCAAAACATGCATGGAAGTAAGTCAAAGCAAGCTAGCATACAATGCTAAAACATAGGACATGCAAGGCTACAAAAGAGGCAATGCACTACACCTATGAGAACCAATCATGGCATGACTTGGACAACCAAAAACAGAGTTACATCATGGTATATTAGGACCCAAAATGTACTAAAATGATGAACCAAAGGCTTAGGCTAAGTGGCATGCACAAAAGCTCATTCTTGAGGCATAAAGCACAAGCTATACAAAGCATTCAAGGCATATCAAATGCAAGTGTATAACAAAATTTCATGGACTGAAATAGCATGTGGAATGAGAGCAAGGCATGCAAACATCACATGTATGACATGGTAGGGGCCTCAAAACCCAAAACTAGCCTAAGCATTTACACTGTAGCTATACAAAGCATGAGTGATATGGCCATGGCAACCTAAAACAGTCCTAGAACACTTCAAAATAAGCATAAAATCATGTTAGAGCAAAGCCAAAATATGCTAGGATGATGAGTCAAAACATCATGCACAAGAGGCCGATAAACAAGATTTGTTCTACACTTATATGGAGCATGCAAAGGATGATCAAACCAACTATGGATAGGGTTATGACATGCTAAATGATGACCAAATACATGCTGAAATGTAAACTAAACAAGCTAATATGGCATGGCATGGCATGGAGCATATGAAGCTAGTTTAGGGGATTTGCACTACAAGTGCATCATGCAAACATGGAGTAAAAAAACCAACCCAAAATAGATTCATGGCATGGTAAAACATCACCAAAAATGGACTAAAATGGACTCAACAAAGACTATGCACACATGCTACTTTGATGAGCTATGGATGGAGTTGCACTATATATGCAAGATGCAAGCAAGACATGATCAAACTAGCCTTGGACAGGGCCAAGGCAGGTCCTAGAGGTCACAAAAATAGGCCTGAACCAAGCCTCAAAAATGCATAGAGGGATGGTCCTTTGGAAGGCCAAAAATGCAAGCAAAGAGGACAAGAGGAAGGGGGCCACCCCCTCCCATTTAGGACCTCAAAACCACAGCTCTACCACTAAAAATCCACTGGATTTTAGTGGTAGGAAGGTCAAACCAAGGCTAGCTCGGAGGCCCCCAAATATGGCTTAAAACAAAGCCAAACAAAGCATGCAAGGGGGCTACACACCCCAAACAGCAAAATGACCTTAACCAAACTTAAAAATCACTTAAAAACAAGACTTTTTTTAGTTATAAGCAAAGCCTAAAACAATATGAAAAGAGAGCTAAAGCAAGGTGCAAGAAAATGCAAAAATGGGAAAAATGCTCACCTTTGAAGACCCTCTTCGAAACCAGCAATTTCAGGGGGTGGAAGCTTACTTTCAGATCTCAAGAAGACCTCCCAAGAAGCTTTGTTCAATGGTGGTGGTGTATATCTATGTGTTGTAGTGTAAAAGTGCAAGGAAATCCAATTTCTAAGCACTAAACTTAAGCAATATAGAGAGAAAGAGAGTTTTTGCTCTTCAAAAACTTAGAACCTCTGATATAAAGGGAGCCCTCTTGCTTATATAGAAGAAGGCAATGCAAAGCTTCGTCAAGAAGCTTTGCAAGAGTTGTATCCCTCCATACACGTGTATGGAGGGGAGATAACAAAAATCCAGCTAACTCAAAAGATCTGGAGGAAAACCAGCTGAGAGATGGGGGGTGCCGACCATCAGTAATGGCCGGTAGTGCCACACTGATGGCTGGTAGGGCTTCATCAGTGGCTGGCAGGGTCAAGGCCATGGCCGGCAATGCCATGCCATAGCCGGCAGTGCCATGCCATGGCCGGCAATGCACCAAGAGGGCCACTCTAAAAGGACCAAATCAGGGTCCAAAAATGAGGCAGAAAGAATATAAGGTCTAGGAAACTCGAACCGGTGACGTTCCACTGCAACAGTCGAGTGCTGGGCGAGCAATCGAACCAGTTGTTGGGTATACCTACAAGCACAACCAAGTCTTGAGGACGGTCAAAAATGGGGTGTCTACACACACGCGCATTGTGAGCTAAGCCGCGTGTTGGGCCGCTCACTGAGCCGCCTGTTGAGCCTCGAGCCGCGCCATTTTCCGCGCTAGCTTGGCTGGTTTGGAAGCTGGGTATAAGGTTCTGTTTGTTTGTTTTAAAATTTCAAAATTGCTTTAAATGGTCATAAATAATTCGTTATAGCTTTGTTTTAAGCGTGGTTGGTACTGTGAGACTCAGAATTAAATTTTCTATCTTCTGTAAAATTTTCAAAATTTTATGAAAATAAAAAATATTTTTCCCAAAATAATAATTCATTATTTCTGCTTTAAAATGCATCTAATGTTGCATGATTAAGTTTTTGGAGCTGCAATTTTTACTATAGACCACTGTAATGGTTTAATATTTACTGGTATAGTTGTTGCGTTTTCTCTGATTCTGGAATGTTTATTTATGATTTTATGTGTGTTTATTAATTATTTAAAATAAAAGAAAATACTAAAAAATTCCATAAAAAATTTCAGAAGTGATATACTTTCTATTATGGCATAATTTGAATATTAAACACAACACATTGTTATTTTTTTCCTAGAGTTTCTAACTTGTTGTAATTAGACTAGCATGATTAATTCTTTTTTATTTAAATTCCATTTTTGAATGTAACATAGCATAAGTTGATTGTAAATCTACATTAAGATGCTATTGTATGGAATTATAATATTTTATCATGCTTTTATTGTCACGCCCCGAACCCGCCCCTAGAAGTTCGGATGAGACCCGCCAAAGAATCCCGGATTACCACAGCCTCTCCATAAAACATAACATAAATAAAGGGCAAAGGCAATGACGAAACTAATAGTCCATACATTTATATGAACATTTATATGAACATACCAACAAGATGAGTTAATTACCCACTATCTTTACATAACATGATCATCTACAATATATACAACTCATTCCATAATGCCCACAAATACAACAAAAAACAAAAAAGCTCAATAAAAAGGGCCTTCTGGCCTGCCTAGCTTCCCGAGGCATCAAAACTACGGTTGGCTTAACGGCTAAGGCTTCGAACTCCAACTCTCTTTTGACTTTTGGTGCGCCACCTATAAATACATATATACGGGTGAGCTAAAGCCCAAAGAAGTAAAGAACGTAGGGGTTAGTGAATGAAGTCTAACATTTTAAGTAAAACCGTAATAAAACATCATAATCAATCACCAACAACATCATATAGAACATACATAATGGCGTACTCCATAGTTCATATAATAACATAACATAACATGCGTCGATTTAACGACTAGAGTAACGGTCCCGGACACCGATTAAACACATACCGAGATCTCAGAATCGGTCATGGGCCTACATATCCGCAGGCCCCCATGACTCAAGCGCATGGGCCTACGTCTATGTCGTCCCCACAACTAAAACTATCTATGGACGCCATACTAGATTCACAATCAAGACTTTCATTCACGTAAAACATTATCATTTAAACATATCATAACACTTGTCTTTGAACATAATTCATAATAACATATCTTTACTGAAAATGTTACTTACAAAGGATTCTTGATACGAAAGTACACGGTCTTCACGTTGTCCTGTAAACATCAACAACATAACACATTTCTTATCATATCATCATCGACACGTAACTCATTAACTCATACAATTCATACATGTCATCATTTCCTTTATTTCATTCCATGCTCATTCTAATCTTCTTTGCTCTAATTCATGCTCATAAGATGCTCAATGGTGTCATTTACATGCTAGAAATCATTTGATTCAACGCCCAAACTTTTCTGAAATAGCCTTCCGCCGAAGCGCCCACTTGTCCGCCGAGCGGATCAGAATCGTCCGAAAATCCGGAAGGGTGATTTCTCGCTTCGAAGGGCTTCTCCGCCGAGCGGACCCCGCAAAAATCCGAAACTCCGGATCTTCTTCTAAGCTTTATCCTTTCTTCCTTTTGCAAAATCACTTTCAATTTATGAAATCAAAGTCTCAAGGCTCTTGATAAACATCATAATTTAACTATTATGTCTTCTATTCAAATCCCACATAGCTCATAAACAAAATCAACCCATAAGTTAAAATGCAAATCCATGAACATATACATACAAGATTCCTATCTCTATAGCCATGGAGTTTTGAGGAAGAACCTCTTTCAAGCCAACAAACATGAGTCAAACCTTCTAAACCATGATCTTAAGTTTTATGTGCAAGAATCACAATCCATATCAAGAATTAGAGAGAATCCTTACCTTAATGGAGATGATTCAACTTGATTTCCCCCTTTTCTTCCTTGGTCTCTCTCTCTCCCTCTCTCTCTTCCTCACGATTCCCTCTTCTCTCTCTTCTCTAGATTTTTCCCTTCTTTCGTTTGAGTCAAATGAAGCAAAAAGGTAAGCATCCTTATCTCTTATAATATAAATATCCAAATGAATCAATTGAGCCAAAACGTGAGCCAAACAAGTCTTAGCGAAGCAGATTGATTTCAGTCCTCAATTTATCGTTTCGAATGGTTCTAAATATTCCCGGTATCGCATAAGTATTTTCAATTCCATTTTCTGATTCCATTTCGGTCATTAATTTCAGTCCCGAAGTTGTCATGTCAACAGATATTTTTCTACGTCAAACAGATAGGCTTCAATTAAATCACATTTAAGCATAATTAATCACTGGTAATTACTGGTAATTACGACATATGATTCCGGGTCGTTACACTCTCCCCACCTTAAGAAGTTTGGTCCTCCAAACTTAACTTATTCTGTTAAAAGTTCAATCAAAAATCTGAGTTACACATTCTTAATTTTCCCCCCATCATAATTGTTCCATCCATGCAAAGGTAATATCATAACATAACAATCCATAGCAAAGGTAATAATAAAGAGAATTTGTTCTATCATCAGTTAAATATTCCACGTTCAATAATCTCCATCGCATAGGTAATAATGCTATCTTACTAAATAGTATAGTCATACCTGCCGGTGCTTTTCCAGTATTTTGTGTCTTTTCTGGTATTAAGCTATAAACTCTTGCTTGCCTTAAACCACTCCCTTCGGATGTTGCAATCGTCATCGGTGTTGCTGTTGAGTTAATTCCACTAGCAAAAGATTTCTCATTCCTGGAAGAAATTTGTGGGCAGGCTTTAGCTATATGTCCTCTTTGTCCACATCGATAACACACTCCCGTTCCACGGCGACATACGCCCCAATGCTGTTTTCCACAATCTTTACAGGTAGGTACACTTCCCTTTGTGTTATCAGTAACAGTTAAGTTTGATTTATCATTTGCAGAGCCCACTGATTCACTAACCATTTCTATTCTCTGTTTCTTGAACTTCTTATTTTCTCCTTCAGGCATGGTAGTTACTTTAGATATCTTCAAAGCTGCAATATTCGTTTCAGCCATCAAGGCTCTATCCAGAACATCAACATACTTTTCTAATTTCAACACGTTCACCCTGTCAAGGACCTCTACATGTAGGCCACCCTCGAATTTTCTGGCCTTTTTATATTCTGTGTCAACCATATGTGGGGCATAACGGGCCAACTCAGAACTTGCTCTCATACTCACCATCGACATCATACCTGCTTGAGTTGCTCAAACTCGATATCTTTCTATCCCGCATGCATCGTGGAAAATACTTTTCATAAAACATCTCCTTAAATCCCATGTCAATTCTCTATTTTGATCACGCATCAAAGATCCACCATCTTCTTGCTTCTTCACCAAAGTGAATGTCGCCAATGTAACTTTATATACATCATTACATGGGAACACTTCAAAATTTTCTCTGTTTCTAACACCCATGCTTCGCTTTTAACGGCTCAATGCCTCCTCGCGAACTCTGGCGGTTTCAGCTTATACTTCGGGTCAATGCAATCACATCATCATTATTCATATGTTCGACTTGCACCGTGGTGGTGGAGGAGGCGAAATGTCTCTCTGTGGTGGTTGACCTTGCTCTAGTTGTTGTCTAACCAATCTGTAAAGTTTCCATCATTCTTTCCAACCGTTCTATTCTAGCATCGATGCTTCGGCCATTTACATTCCTTGCACTAGTCTCCTCCATTTGTCTATAGAACCCATAACAATAGCACATTTCATTCTCAACATAATCATTTCTCTGTTGTTTCATCATTTCCATTCTTGTTTCTCATATTCATAAACACACACACACACGCTCATGCCATGCTCTATATCTTTTCTAATGCACCTAATACTCATATGGACACGTGTGTGGGTAAATAACTCGGCGCTCGATACCACTCACACGCCCGAACCCGCCCCTAGAAGTTCGGTGATTTGAGACCGCCAAGAATCCGGGATTACCACAGCCTCTCCATGCAAAACATAAATAAAGGCTCATAAGCAAATGCGTAAACTAATAGTCCAAGAGTCAGACATTTATATGAACATACATTTACATGCCAAAAAGATGAGTTAATTACCCACTATCTTTACATAACATGATCATCTACAATATATACAACTCGCCATAATGCCCACAAAATACAACAAAAACAAGACAAAGTCAAAAACGGCCTTCCGTGCCTAGCCCCACTCGAGGCATCCAAAACTCGTTGGCTTACAAAAGCGGCTCGGCTTGAACTCCGCTTAGGCTTGACTTCCGGCCGCCACCTATAAATACATATATACGGGTGAGCTAAAGCCCAAAGAAGTAACAAGAACGTAAAGGGGTTAGTGAATGAAGTCTAACATTTTAAGTAAAACCGTAATAAAACATCATAATCAATCACCAACAAATATCATATAGAACATACATAATGGCGTATCCATAGTTCATATAATAACATAACATAACATGCGCCGATTTAACGACTAGAGTAACCGGTCCCGACACCGATTAAACACATACCGAGATCTCAGAATCGGTCATGGGCCTACATATCCGCGTTGCCCCCATGACTCAAGCGCATGGGCCTACACGCCTATGTCGCCCCCACAACTAAAACTATCTATGACGACGCCTATACTAGATTCACAATCAAGACTTTCATTCACGTAAAACATTATCATTTAAACATATCATAACACTTGTCTTTGAACATAATTCATAATAACATATCTTTACGAAAATGTTACTTACAAAGGATTCTTGATACCGAGTACACGGTCTTCACGTTGTCCTGTAAACATCAACAACATAACACATTTCTTATCATATCATCATCAGATACGTAACTCATTAACTCATACAATTCATACATGTCATCATTTCCTTTATTTCATTCCATGCTCATTCTAATCTTCTTTGCTCTAATTCATGCTCATAAGATGCTCAATGGTGTCATTTACATGCTAGAAATCATTTGATTCAACTGCCCAAACTTTTCTCGAAATAGCCTTCCGCCGAGCCGAAATTTTCGGCCGAGCGGATCAGAACCGTCCGAAAACTGCTGGAAGGGTGATTTCTCACGCCGAGCGGCTTCCTCCGCCGAGGACTCAAAAATCCGAAACTCTGATTCTTCTTCTAAGCTTTATCCCTTTCTTCCCTTTTGCAAAATCACTTTCAATTTATGAAATCAAAGTCTCAAGGCTCTTGATAAACATCATAATTTAACTATTATGTCTTCTATTCAAATCCCACATAGCTCATAAACAAAATCAACCCATAAGTTAAAATGCAAATCCATGAACATATACATACAAGATTCCTATCTCTATAGCCATGGAGTTTTGAGGAAGAACCTCTTTCAAGCCAACAAACATGAGTCAAACCTTCTAAACCATGATCTTAAGTTTTATGTGCAAGAATCACAATCCATATCAAGAATTAGAGAGAATCCTTACCTTAATGGAGATGATTCAACTTGATTTCCCCCTTTTTCCTTTCTTTCCCTTGCTTCTCTCTCTCTTCCTCACGATTCTCTCTTCTCTCTCTTTCTCTAGATTTTTCCTTCTTTCGCTTGAGTCAAATGAAGCAAAAAGGTAAGCATCCTTATCTCTTATAATATAAATATCCAAATGAATCAATTGAGCCAAAACGTGAGCCAAACAAGTCTTAGCGAAGCAGATTGATTTCAGTCCTCAATTTATCGTTTCGAATGGTTCTAAATATTCCCGGTATCGCATAAGTATTTTCAATTCCATTTTCTGATTCCATTTCGGTCATTAATTTCAGTCCCGAAGTTGTCATGTCAACAGATATTTTTCTACGTCAAACAGATAGGCTTCAATTAAATCACATTTAAGCATAATTAATCACTGGTAATTACTGGTAATTACGACATATGATTCCGGGTCGTTACATTTATACATGCCATAGTCGGTGGGAGGTTGTTCGGTTGAGAGAAATTTTTGTAGATTTACTTCCAAAAACTAATATTTTGCGCATAAATTAAATTAAATTTTGGATAATTGTCACCTGTGGTGCAAGAGATGATTACGAGCATAGCGAATTTTCGATCTTGCGACTTGTGTAATATTGTCACTATTTAATTTAGATTTTTGCGGCAAAATTATATTATGCTAATCAAATTAATCCCAATGCAAATTTCTCTCTAAATTGACTTAGCTTATGGAAGCTAATTTGGTTGACCTAGACTTAGTAGAGATGTTCAAATGTGAACAATGTAATCCCATTCTTTAGATGAGCAAAAGTCTTGGAGACTTTAGGTTAGACCTTAATTGAGCCAAAGTAAGGAAACATGACTCAAAGTCGCCCTGTTTTTTTTTTTTTTTTTTTTTTTTTTTGCCTTGTTTGGCACAATAAAAATTGACGTGTGCGCTATGGTTAGCGGCACACTATGTAGCTTTGATTGGCGAGTTTTGGAGTTATGAAATTAGTAAGCCCTCAATAGATCTATATATGATCTTGACCATTGAGCTGCACGGATTGACTTTGTAATTTGACTTGTAATAATGTTGCATCATTGGATGAAGTAACATTCAAGAGTCACGTCATCCAAGAAATGCGAGCTTAAATAAGTTAGTCATTAAGTGTAAGACAAGTAGCCAGTATGAGCAGTGTTTTTGCTCTCTACCCAATCATTGGGAGTGGATGGAGCAAAATTTCACGCACTATAAAAGTGTGCATTGAAGTCTCACTTGAAGTTAAAAGATTAGCGCCAATTGGCTGCAAAATCTATTAGCATTGCCAACTTGTCTAAGTCTGGACACTTATTGTTTCCACAGTTAAGTGTGAGACATGAGGAGGTGCTTCTTAGTATGATTCCTTAGCTAGGGTAATGTTTTTGAATAACGTTTACCACTAAGCGCAAACGTTGCAGCATAGTAATGAAAAGGTCAAGGCTGACAAGGTTATAATGACTCTAAGAATTTGATGCATCACTTGTGAGAGCATTGTGTTGAATTAGACTCTTTAGTCTAATTCGCGCGTAAGTTACTTCAGGAGCTGTCATAGATTGATAGCTTATTCTCTCCTTCTTGTGGATAGTAGAATTAATTGCAAGTAACTATGAAGTGAGAAAAAGAGATGGCAAGAGAAGTATCATCTTTCAACTGGATGCATTAAAGTGTATGGAGAATAAAATTAACTTGAAGGTGCAGAGGATTAGCACTTACTAGTTAAATTTGCGACTTAGGCACACTTGATATCTCCATGACATCCTTTTATGATCTAGTGAACATGAATTAGTCATGAGTCATTATCTAGTTGGGCCTAAACCTTTAAACTTGTCTTCGAGAACTCACACATTAGAATGATTGGAATTAGTTTATGACATTGGACATAAACCGGTGGTTTGTTATACTTAATCACATTAATGAGAAGATGACATGGATGGTTTGAGTAGGCCCTCTCGGGCCCACTCACTTGTGACATCCTGCTCTCATATGAATGTGTAACTTTGTTCGCAAGGGTTGCGTACAAGTAAGTAGGAAAGCCGTAGAAGGTCATTTGTATTGGCACATTTAGTCCACTATGATATTTGTGACAAGATATGTGTAAGGGTATGATAGCTAAGCCTCAATCTCGACACATTTATAGATTACGATACGCATCTGAGTCACGACTTTTTGATCTCCCATAAGTCAAAAGTTTTGAGATGATTTTTTGACATTGCACATATGAGGTCGAGATCAATTAGATAAGAGCTTTCATGCTTTTAGTTTTGACCAAGGTGGCAAGCATCTATTTGAGTTATTTTTTAGAAAGCTCTATGAAGAGAAATGGATGCTTGGAAAATTGATTATTCCTAGTACTCAGCAACACAAAAGTGTAGTAGAGATAAAGAACTAAGTATTGTTTATGTTAGGTGGATGATGGCACAAAATGTTTCCCAATTGGAAATTGCACTAGTTTGTTGCCTATATCCTTAACTAAGTGCCCTCCATATCAGATTTTACACTCCATTTGAGTAATGGGTTAGCGGAGAGCCATCTATGGGCAATCTGTAACCGTTAAGCAGCTTATCTTTATTTTACTTCTCATAAGGTTGCAAAGTTAAGACCTAAGGTTCTATAGCGCATTATTGTATGTTGTCTTGTAAACACATAGGGTCATATGGCGCATTATTGTATGTTGTCATGTAAACCCTCTGGGTCAAGTGTATATAGGTAAGCAGCTTTGTGATAGTGTAACTAAGTCACATAAAGTTTTCTTAGTAAAGGTGACATGAATAGAGTTTTGGAACTCTATAAGATAGAGAATTCTAAGCATAGTGCTTTATGTAGCCTAGTTGAAAATAGAGAGAAATTTCTAATATCCTAGGGACAGCGGGAGCGATGTGCCTACTAATGGATTACTCCATTAGAGAAGAATACTCTACATCCTTAATTAAGTGGTAGCGAATGTGAAAATTTTCCACGTCATCACTGGGTGATTAAGAAGGAAACATTCATCTTTGGTTTGCAAGATGATAAAGAGCCTAGAATCATTCCAAAGGTTGTAGTCTCCTGTTTTTAGAAAGTGGATCAATGTTGCACAATTTAAGACAAAGTTTTTGAGGATTAACCATTTCTATAATTTGGTTGACTTTCCATTATGACACGAAACTGTTCTAAAGTTATGCGTAATTTGGATAGTCATTGTTAAGGCATAAGGCTCGCTAGATACCGAAAAGTCGCACCATTGAGGAAAGTGTAGACCAAGAGAAGACTTTCTCCTAGGGAGTGAGGTTATTTTGGCTTAGGCTATGATTGACATAAGTTCAGAACATTGATTTGTGGACATTGTGACCCAACTTCTCGTTGGAGAATTGAATAAGTAGATCCGTAAGGATTTACCTTCTACTTTTATGGTGAAAAGTTAGGAGCGCAAAAAGGTTGCTAGTTCCAATAAATCTTTTACAGCCTAAAAAAGTTATCCAAATAGTGGTTCTTAGATTTCGTCAAGCCACGATAGGCCAACGATGATCGATGAAGACCACTAAGGCATGATCAATGGTCCAAAAGAAGTTTTTCCTTACTTAGTCATTATAAGCCAGGAATTTATAAGGTTGTCGCCACCTAGGGTGGGCAGTTCTCTATTTTAGATATGATGGACATGGGTGATATAATTTATATGTTCGGATGTACGATCCTTAGGGATTGTTTTGGGAGAATTCCCGGTTTGTCTTTGATGACTTACATAAGGAATATCCTAGAATGATTCTAGATGCAAAATTGCAAACCCATTGACTTACCTATCGATAAAAGTCAGAGCCTTAGCTATTGAGTGAATCCTCAGATTGTCTTTGGGAGAAACAGATGACCTATATTCCTTGATCTTTTTTTTTTATTGTGAGAGCCAAAAGTACACCATGTGGGCGTATTCGGCATGATAAGTGTTATCTTTGGTAAATGGTCAACTGAGTTGTTTAGACATTGACCTTGCTCATTAGACTATGGATAGAATGCTTTACTAGTAGTATATCAATTTGCTCCTTGTAAGATTCAATGTATCAGTTGGGCGCATCTTAAATGAACATAGATTGGTCACCAAAATATCTTTAGAGAGGTTATTGTGCAAGAGGTAGTGATCTCGATCACTTCATGTGAGACGCACGTGATGGATTCCGTTGTATATACTTATCGCAAGAGGTGCTGATAAGGTTTATATTTAGAATCTAAAATTGCACAAGCTGTGGTCATATTTTTTTTAAAAATCGATCACTTATTTGTTGTGAGATGGTGGGATGTTGACACTATTATGGTTTGTGTCATAATGATTAGCAGATGATATGATGTCAGCAGGCAAGATTGGCTAACTCACACGAGCAATCGCCCTTGGCGTTTGGGAGCGAGCAAGGATGAGACTAGTGGTTTATTTTTATTTGGAGCCAAGAGAGGCTTAAATTATCCACTATGTATGTCGCCTTGGTTACAACCAAGATAAGGTCGTGTTAAGGACCAAACATGGATGTCAGTACCCACTTTCCATGTTATGCCTGTTATGATTAGCCAGATGCGAGATCTCATTTGGCCCCTAGAAGGTGAGCAAATAGAGAATTTGGGTTAGGCACTAGAAAGCGACTAGACTAAGATCTGTACGGTGTATCGAGTATGACATCACTCTTTTGGAAGAGTTACTCCACCATAACATGTATTCATACTATATGTGCTTGGCGATCGAGTAATGAGGTGAGAGAATGGATCCCTATTTCCTCACCGTGTGAGTCTTACATGTCATTATTGATATGACTTTCATTTATGTACCCTTTTTGTGACCTTTGGCTATGTTATAAGGTAAGGGGTTGATGTTCTACTACTTTGGTATGTTGCCTACGGTCATGTATGATTCGACTTTAAGGGACATTACTGGAAAATCGGTCAATCCTAAACTAAATGGCATGAGGGCAAAGGGAAGATCATCTAGTATTAAACCACTATTGTATATTCATTGCCGGCAACTCATACCGCTCTGTATAAGAGGCGAATTGAGTGTAAATATATTGCAAGAATTGAGAGGGTCAAATATGCTCTTTTTTTAGGGATTAAAGATGTTTTTTGGACCACTGATAGGTCTAGGGTATATGAGACATTATTTTTATTTTTGGGTTGATGTCTCTATACTGGCTCATTTTTGAGTTTCTAGTATAGAACTCCCACATGCAGGTGTTCTCAGGGGTCGCATGGTGCATTGGCTAGTATGAGATTGTTCATTTTTTGGAGAAATTGAAATAGAGATGTAGCAGTGTCATGCCAACTCATGTGCAAGTGGGAGAGGTTAGAAATTGGGCGTCCATGTGGCATGACCCTTTGAACCTTTTGAACCTTATCCGTATAAGTTTGAATTTGAATTCTAAACTTATTTGGATAACCACTCATGATATCTATATCTATCATATCAACTGATATGGATAGATGATATATTTATCCTTTATATCTTATATGATATATGGGATATGGGTAAATGAAAACAACGTATGTTTTTTAATACTAACTCTCTCCCATTAAACAACAATCAAGCTTTTTTGCACTGTGACTTATGTGGGTGATACTTATATTGTGGTATCACTCCACTGCTGGGTTCGTTGTTTGTATTCTTGAAGCACGTGATTTACCTGCGAGATTCTTCACTTCAGGTTCTATCATTTAAGGTATGATCTGATATTTTTATCCGCTGCGTTATACTTGTTTTATAATTTTAATAAGGATTTGATTTGGAATTAAAAATTGCGCTTAAGGAGGTAAAATTGATGAGTTGATTTAATTTAATTTCAAGTATCAGACCATATGGAAGTTTAATTAAATATTCGATTCAGTTTAATAAAATTGAGATTTGATTAATTAGATCCTAATTGGAGTTAATTAAGTTAATTAAATTATGAAGATTGAGAATTGTGATTATTACGAATTAAATTTATTTATGGGGTGTCCAATTTGAATATGTAATTTAATTGACGAAAATTTGGAGTCTGATCAGAAATTGAAGGCCTAAATGATTTAAAAAAAACAAAATTGAGGATGAGAATGAGTTCAATTTGATATTTGGAGCCTTTTTGGGAGTTTAATTAAAATCTGATTCAGATTGATAAATTTAAATATAATTAATTGGGCTCTAATGGAAGTCAATCAGACTAATTAAATTATGTAGGATTTGTGTTTGGGCTAATCAAGATTAATTAAGATTAAATGATGTTCAATTAAACCAAAATGTAATTGGTATATTAATTTATTTTTAATATAATTATATTACAAGGAATGTTGGTGTATTAGAAGTCCAAGGCAACAAATATAGATTTATGTATCATCAAGTCATGTGTGTGTGTGGAAAAAAAAAAAAACAGAGCCGAAGTGAAGGAAAGGAGAACAGAGAGAGAGAGAATTGTGCTGGTGGGTTCAAGTCAAGGGAAAGAAATACAAGAGGAGAACCAAAGAAAGGAAGGAAAAGTTCAAGAATTTCAACCCATTTAAAGTTAAGGTATGAATTTATGTTAAATTGTGTAGAATCTTTACATTACACTTGAAATTAAAGGTGAAATTGGAACCAATAGCAAGAGGATGAAGAAAAATTGACTTAAGTGTAAGATTATGGAAGCTAATTTGGAATTGGATTCTAAACTTGAAATGGGTTACATGCATGGGGATGATTATGGAATTAATTTAGAAATTAATTATTTTGAGTTTAATTTTTGTAATCTTGCAAGAGATTAAGTTCCATTGTTACATGCATGAGGGAATTCTATGAGCATTTGAATCTATATTTACATGCATCATGGATTTTGAAGAAATTGAGCCATTTAAGTTCACATTTTGAAGAGAAAAAGGAAATGTTTTATGAACATCAAGTTTATGGAAATTTAGAATTAATCCTAATGTTAGATAAAGTTTTGATTTTATAATTAGATTTTTAATCCATGCATGTAATATAATTTAAGATTTTATTTAAATTAATCATATTTTGGAACATCTATGATTATGAATTAAGTTGAGGTTACAATTAAATTAATTTTAAGATTATGAAAATTAGTTAGAAAATTTATGAGAATGTAAAATTAGTAATTTTGATGTCAATTTTATACATGTGAATAATTTTATAAGGAGTTTATGACTTTAATTTCATGTTTTGAAGGAAGAAGGAGCTTGAAGTCAATTTTCTGTGACTAAAAAGAAAATGAGAAATTGGAGCCATGTTCAAGTTATGGAGATTAATTTAGAGATTAATCACTTTGGGGTTTGGAATTTGGCTTGATATGGAGAAAATGAGTTAAAACTAAATTTGGACAATTGGAACATGATTTTGAATAAATGATTTCTAATTGAGAGTATTTACTAATTATACATTGGTTTTCCATATTTGTGTATCAAAAATACATGTTTTGAGGCTTTGAATATTAAATCTGAACTTCAAATAAAATTCTGGAAATTCCAGAATTCACATTGTCCGCTTGAGCGAGGAAAGTCTCACTCGAGCGTGAAAATCAAGCTCCCATAAGTTTTTCAAATTTTACAATCCGCTCGAGCGACCAAAGTGGCGCTCGAGCGACCAAAGCGAAGACCCTATTTTCAGCATATTTTGGAGAATTGCATTTAGTTCACATTTTTATTCTCATCTCTTTCCAAAGCATTCTAGACATGATTTATGGCTCAATAAAGATTAATAAGTTAATAATCAACATTAATTAATTGATTAAAAGAATAAGTCATTAACTTAGTAGTGCTTGATTAAGAAGCCAAGTGAGAATTGGTTTATCCAGAAAAGAATGATTTAGTAATAAAAGGGGTTTGTGAAATGAGAACCCGATTCATTTGACTAAAGACAGAATAAGCGTAGTGGACCTTCGAATTATTTAGACAGAAAACAAAAAAGTCAAGTTTGATCAAGGAAGTAATATTGTGCTTCAATGTGTATATGTTATGTGTTTGTGTAGGTCACGCGCTATTGTCTGCTTGATCTGCCTAATCTGCTTCTGCTACTATCTGTGAGTAATAACTTTGTAAAGTTATCTTCAATGTTAAATACTTTCTGAACATTATGATATGAAATTATTAGTTTCTGAAATGCTACGCTATGTTTGAAATTATGAAATGATTGGTTTCCGAAACGCTACGCTATGTTTGAAATGAATGAATGATTATCCAAGATTCTGAAATCCTTAGCATCATATTATATGTGTCCCTTTATGGGTCATCAGAATGCCTTTATGGCCGTCCCTTTATGGGTCATCAAAATGCCTTTATGGCCGTCCCTTTATAGGTCATCGGAAACGTCTCTGTGCATATGAGTCATCAAAATGCCTTCAAGGCCGTCCTTTTATGGGTCATCGGATTTGTTAGCGCTAATGGATGTACCACGCATGATTATATACAAATTTGAATATGAAAATGATCATGAACATGTATATGAATCTGTCTCTGATTTGGAATCTGAATATGCATAAGACTCGGTCTCTGATAAGAATCGGATTTCTAACTCTATGATAGACATCATTCATTAAACCTTTTACTCTGTTATTATTCACTGGGCATTAGCTCACTGTTTATATGTATGTATGTAGGTAATCAGGGCATGACCAAGCTGTGAGGCGCCTGGAATCAGTTTTTGACAGCCAACCTATGTGCCTCCCATGGAGGTTCTGGACATGTCTAGTGGTTATGGCTAAATGCATAAGTTGAAGTTTTGTTTTCATGTTCAGCTAGACAAGTCTTTGTGTATTTTGTAAATAGGGCTAAGTCCCTTTTTGTCTAGCTTATATATATGTATATATGATGATGATGTGTATATGTATGTATATAAAGTTTAAAATTTTTCTATCTCATATAAGTCTACACAGCTCAATGGATGTTGTATAATTGCTATTTGCTTCCGCAGCCCCTAATTATATGTTATTCTGTCAAGAGGCCTTTGGTAATCCAAGGATTACTGGCCAGTTACGACGCTAAACCTATAGGGGCGGATTTGGGTCGTGACACCAACACTTGCATAGCTATGTGAATGTCTGCTTCCATACGAACTGAATCTACTTAGGTTGTTCATGATGGTCCCTACCAAAAGAACACAAGGCATGTCATAATTATTCACCAAACATGTAGTGTCACACCCTGAACCTTGCCCCTAAAAGATCGGGCATGACCCGTTCGAAAACGAACATCTAACCTGTTGTATATAACATACGGGGCCTTATCGGAAGCACATAGTAAGAAACTAACAATACATAAACTCCATTGAGCTACTTCTACATGCCAGGACCTCTTATACATCACATACATCATAGAAAATAGATAAAGTTCCAAACTATGTCTTGTAGCATCGGTTATAAACAAACATACGTACAGACCCAGCCCCATCATTGGGCTTATACAAAAATCATTGAAGTTCTATATATTCAACCTTAAATGGGTAATCAAAATTAAGCCAACATTTAAACAGACTTTACAAAAATAAATGGCTTCGTGCAGTGCCTGAATCCACAAAGGTTGACAAAAGAAAACGGGTGCCATGGCTAGGACTGATCACCGGGTAGGTTACCTATAGAAACAAACATTGAACAAAGTGAGCCAAGCTCAGTGAATAGTAATACATCAAAACATAAATAGATACACACATAGTTGATCTGAATCTGTACTAATTTCATGATGGCCTTGGCCCATTCTTGAAACATGGTAGCTTGCAACATGATATCTTGAAACATGATGGCTATAAGCCCTTAAACATGGTGGCGTTAAGCCCTTGAACATAGTGGCACGAGGCCTTTGAATAAGTTGGCATTAAGCCCTTGAATAAGTTGGCGTTAAGCCCTTGGATCATGTTTGTATGAACTCAAGAGGTGTCTCACACAGACTCTAGAGGTGACTCACATCGTTGCACTTAGTTCCGTGTAGCACTTTGTTTCATATTACAATAACTAAATAACTTGGTTTCAGAGTCTTACAGGACGAGTGTTTTTCATCTTTCCCATTTCCTTCTTTACATACTTTAAACATAGCATATTTGCATATCATGCATGAACATAACGCTTATGACAATCATTAGCTACATTTGAAACATCTAATGGTACTACTACTTACAGTGTTGTGATGGCGTGCTTGTTCCTCCCGTAGTGTGCCCTGCACACATTCAAACTTACAAATTAGTTCACTTCTCTTTGTTAAATCTTCTTTTGGTTCAATTCACTTCGAATGAATTTTACACATGTTCGTAGGCATAAAATGCAATTTCTAAAAATATCTGAGGGTTCAACACGCAAAGCGAGGAAAACTTTTTTTTTTCCCGTGTGTCGCACGTGGGGGGTTTCCCGCGTCACGGCGTTGGTCGCCTGTATGTCTGCGAATTTCGCAAAAGCATGCTTTTTAGGTAGAATGAAAACGCCAAAATTGTTCCCCTCCCGCACGTGTAGCCACAACCCCCGCACGTGCGGCGATTGGCTCCCGCACGTGCGGCCATGAATCCCGCACGTGCGGCGATTCTGCATTTGCCCAGTCCGAAATTCTGCAATTCTCACTCTTGGTGCATATTTAAGGGGTCTTCCTTGGGGCCTCTTTATGGCTAATTCATAGCTCAAAAAGCATGTAATTCAAGACACAATATTTCATGATCTAACTTGAATTAAACCTATGAACATAACTCAATTGGTTTGGACCAAATCGAAGCTCATCAACGTAATTTCATTCTTGAGGCTCTTAACTTCACACACATACACATAACTATATAAAAACATGGCATAAGCATGGATACCAATTGATTAATAAGGAAACAAGATGATAATCTTTATTAGGTAACTTGACTTGGGTCCAACATGCACAAATAGTAGGATTCTCATGCTAAAGCTTCAACACACACTCATCCAAGACTTCTATCTCATTCTAGCTCATACCATAACAAAACTTGCTATTTCAAATTAAGGAAGAGAATTGGATTAGGGAAGTTAGATTTACCTTAGCTTCAATCTCAATTCCCCCTTGCTCTTATCTCCTCTTCCCTTTTTTCCAAGAAAATCTTATGAACAAGTTGCTAAGTCTTACTCCAGGAGGGCCTCATAAGCATACGTATATATATATATAAATTAACTAAGGACAAAAATTAATCGTTTAAACATTCGAAATTGAAATTTTCCAAACATGCTTAAAATTACATAAAAATTATGTTGATCACATATATATAATTAATTTCGGATAATTAAGCCCCTAAGACTTCTAATTTTTGCTTCTAACTTAGAGTTGTAACAGATACTTTCTTTGTCTAACAGATAGACATCCTTAATCATGAAATTTCCCCTACTTAAACATAATTTTTCAAAGGATTTCACAATAAGCATTCTAAAACATAAAACAGGGTCTGAACATATATCAGAAAACATGTACGAGGGTCGGGTTATTACACTATCCCCCCCCTTAAAAAGTTTGGTCCCTCAAACTTGGTGTACCTTAGGGTAGAAACAAATACGGATACTGGTATTGCATTTCCTCTTCTCTTTCCCAAGTTGTGTCGGTTCCATAATGTTCTTGCCATTCCACTTTCACCATTGGAATTTCTCGATGTCGTAATTGTTTCACTTGTCGGTCTAAAATGCGGATCGGTTTTTCTTCATGCATTAACTTGTCATCTAACTCAATTTGATGGTAGTCAATGACGTGTAACGGATCCGGAAGATATCCGCGAAGCATGGAGACATGAAATATGCTATGCACTTGACTCATATTGGGTGGAAGAGCAACTCGGTAAGCCACTGGACCTACTCTCTCCAAAATTTGAAAGGGACCAACATAGCGGGGTGTCAACTTACCCTTTTTTCCGAACCTCGGGTGGCCTTTCATCGGAGTGACCTTTACAAAAACATGATCATCCACCTTAAATTCTAAATCCCTCCGTCGGTTGTCCGCATAACTCTTTTGTCTACTTTGGGCAGTTTTCAATCTTTCCCGGATAGTTTTAACTTTTTCAGTGGTCAACTGAACAATTTTCGGTCCGAGTAAGGATTTCTCCCCAACTTCAGCCCAACACACGGAAGAACGACACGGTCTTCCATACAGAGCTTCATAGGGTGCCATTTCGATGCTTGAGTGGTAACTATTGTTGTATGCGAACTCTACCAACGGTAGATGGGTTTCCTAACTTCCTTGAAAATCTAGCACATACATCCGGAGCATGTCTTCCAGAGTTTGTATCGTTCTCTCAGATTGACCGTCAGTTTGAGGATGGAAAGCTGTACTGAACTTTAACTCTGTACCCATGGCTTCTTGCAAACTCTGCCAGAATCTGGACACAAACTTCGGATCCTTATTTGACACAATTGAGATCGGTACACCATGCAGCCTTACAATTTCATTCACATACATTACTGCCAATTTGTCTGCATTGTACTGAGTCTTCACAGGTAAGAAATGAGCGGACTTAGTTAATCGGTCCACAATGACCCATATTGAATTCATGCCTCGAGAAGTCCGTGGCAACCCCATAACGAAATCCATGGTCAAATGTTCCCACTTCCATTCTGGAATTGGAAGGGGCTGTAGTAACCCTGCTAGCCTCTGATGCTCCGCTTTTACTTGCTGGCATTGCAAACATTTAGAGACGAACTCGGCAATCTCTTTCTTCATACTTGGCCACCAAAAATTTTGTTTCAAATCTCGGTACATTTTGGTACTCCCTGGATGTATTGAAAATCTTGAAGTATGTACTTCTTCCATCAGTTTTTGTTTAAGGCTCAACACATTGGGGACACATATTTGGTTTTGAAACTTGAGCACCGTATCTACCAAACTGAACCCCAACCTCGACTTGGTTCCTAACTCATCACGTATCTTCCTTAAAGTATCATCTTCCATCTGTTGCAATTTAATCTCCTCAATTAAGGCTGGTTGGGCTCTTATGGCTGTCATTAAAGCTTCTTGCCCATGTAATATGAGATCCACTTCCATTTTGGCTAATTCGTTTGCTAATTCCTTTTGCCTTGTAACCGAATTTGCTAAAGTCCCCACACTTTTCCGACTAAGCGCATCCACAACCGTGTTGACTTTGCCAGGATGGTAATGGATCTGCAAATCATAATCTTTAATAAGTTCCAACCACCTTCGCTGCCGCATATTCAACTCTTTCTGAGTAAAAAGGTATTTAAGACTTTTATGATCGATGTACACTTCGCAAGTAGTGCCATAAAGATAGTGTCTCCATAGTTTCAATGCAAAGACTACTGCTGCTAACTCAAGATCATGCGTGGGATAACTTTTCTCATGGGGTTTCAGTTGACGAGAAGCATAAGCTATAACTCTTCCATTTTGCATAAGTATGCAACTAAGTCCTTTGTACGAAGCATCACTATAAATTACAAACCCGTCAGTACCGGATGGTAAGGCTAGCACTGGTGCTGTAGTCAACTTTGTCTTCAATTCTTGGAAAGCAGATTCCCGCTCTTCTGACCATTCAAATGCAACTCCTTTTCGAGTCAGTTGTGTAAACGGTACAGCAATTTTGGAAAAATCTTGAACAAATCGTCTGTAATAGCCGGCTAATCCCATAAAGCTACGCACTTCCGTCACATTTGTGGGAGTTGGCCAATTCACAATCGCCTCAATCTTGTGTGGGTCAACAGAGACTCCTTCTTTTGTAATAACATGTCCCAAAAATGCCACTTCTAGTAGCCAAAACTCACATTTTTTCAACTTTGCATACAATTTCTTTTCCCGGAGGGTTTGAAGGATCAAACGAAGATGATTCTCGTGAGCTTCCGTATTCTTCGAATAAATGAGAATATCATCGATAAAAACTACTACAAATTCATCTAAATAGGGCTTGAAAATGCGGTTCATCAAATCCATAAAGGCTGCTGGGGCGTTCGTAACTCCAAAGGGCATAACCAGAAACTCATAATGACCGTACCGGGTTCGAAAAGCTATCTTCTCGACGTCATCAGCTTTAACCTTTAATTGATGATATCCGGACCGTAAATCAATCTTCGAAAAGACTTGAGCCCCTTGTAGTTGATCAAATAAGTCATCAATCCTTGGCAACGGGTACTTATTCTTGATTGTTACTTTGTTAAGTTCCCTGTAATCGATACAAAGCCGGAGTGTTCCATCCTTCTTTTTCACAAACAAGACTGGTGCACCCCACGGAGACACATTTGGACGGATAAAGCCCTTGTCCAATAAATCTTGCAATTGGATTTTTAAGTTCTTCATCTCAACTGGTGACATTTTATAGGGAGTCTTAGATATGGGTTGAGTTCCCAGGGTTATGTCAATTGTAAACTCAATTTCATGGTCTATTAACTAACCAGCTAACTCCTCTGGAAAGACATCCGGAAATTCACAAACAATTGGGATCATGTCAGTATCCCCGTTCACCACTTGCTTCTCCAAAACGCTGCATAAGTAGCCCTGACACCCTTTCTGAATCAACTTACAAGCCTTTGTTGCGGAGATCAAATACGGTGGAGAAATCACTTCCTGCCCCTGAAAGATGGACTCGGATTGTCCCGGAGGGTGAAAACTAATTTGCTTCGTCACACAGTCTATAGTTGCGCCATTTTCACTCAACCAATCCATTCCCAGAATAATATCAAAATACGTCATGTCGAGAGGTAACAGGTTAGCATATAACCGAATATCCCCAAGATGGAGTTCACAAGTGACATACATGGAAGTACAAATTATAGAATCCCCCAAAGGTGAGGACACGGATAGTATATAAGATAAGGCTTCTTCCGATTTATCTAGATGAGTAGCAAATAGTTTTGATACAAAAGAATGCGTAGAGCCAGAATCAAATAACACACAAGCAGAGTGATCATGAACCATAAATGTACCTGACACCACCGTTGCAGCATTTTGCACGTCTCCCGGGACCAAAGCAAACACCCTGCCTTGTCTTGCAGTATCTTTGTTATTAGTAGATTTGACCGGTGCTTTGGTGGTAGTGGTTGGTGCCGACCCCGCTGAACTAGTAGCAGTCCTGTTGCCATTTTGTTGCTGCTTCCTCTGAGGGCAATCCCTTATCACATGACCTGTTTTTCCATAGTGAAAGCAGGCTCCAGACCCCTGATAACATGTTCCACGATGCCTCTTTCCGCACTCTAAACAAATGGGAATCGAACCTTGACTGGGGGTAGAAGTAGTCGAAGTCCCTGAATTTTGTTTCTTGTTTGGCGGAGTAATTGACCCCTTCGACCATTGGGTATTCCGTCTCTTTCCTTTCCATTCAGAGATTCGGTTCTGATTAACAAGGTTTCCTTCTGCTATGACCGCCCTCTCCAACACATCGACATAAGTGGGTAGTTTCAGCATATTGAACTTGTCCAGAATAGCGCCCCGTAGTCCCCCTTCAAACTTCCGTGCCTTCTTATAATCCGTGTCTACCATATGAGGCGCGAACTGGGCTAGTTCCGCAAATTGGGCTTCATACTCAACAACGATTTTGTTCCCTTGTCGGAGAGTTTCAAATTCAGTTACCTTCTTATCTCGTATACTTTGAGGGAAATACTTATCATAAAATAATTCCAAGAACCTCTCCCATGTCAACCCTTGATGCATAGTTCTCGTAAGCATCCACCACCTCCGCGCCTCATCTTCAAGGGTAAAGGCAGCCAGTTGCACCTTTTGAGCTTCGGTGCAAGGAAAAACTTCGAATAACTTCTCTATTCCCAACACCCATGCTTCTGCTTTCATTGGCTCTATTCCTCCTTTGAAAGATGGCGGTTTCATCTTTTTAAACTCCTTCGTAAGGGTAATAGTCCGGTCTTCAGCATGAAAATCTTGTGCTGCCGGTGGAGGTACCGGTGGTGGTGGTGGCGGCTGTTGTTGAGGCTGTTGCTGTTGTTGCCGTAAAGTCTCCGCCATTTCCATAATCATCCTCTCCATCCTATCCAATCGTGATGTCGTAGCATCTTCTGCATCTTTTGTCCTTGTTCTCACCATGATCTACACAACAATCAATTATATACAATAAACAGAGTTCAAAATTGTTAGCATTATCAGAGTACACTTAATGTTGCCATCGAGCTTGTCTTATACTTTTAGGATGTCATGCATGATGCCTAAATCTTTTCTAGACACCCTACAGCTTAATGGATCCGTGTGTGAGATAGCAACTCGTGCTCTGATACCACTTGTCACGCCCTGAACCTTGCTCCTAAAAGATCGGGCATGACCCGTTCGAAAACGAACATCTAATCTGTTGTATATAACATACGGGGCCTTATCGGAAGCACGTAGTAAGAAACTAACAATACATAAACTCCATTGAGCTACTTCTACATGCCAGGACCTCTTATACATCACATACATCATAGAAAATAGATAAAGTTCCAAACTATGTCTTGTAGCATCGGTTATAAACAAACATACGTACAGACCCAGCCCTATCATTGGGCTTATACAAAAATCATTGAAGTTCTATATATTCAACCTTAAATGGGTAATCAAAATTAAGCCAACATTTAAACAGACTTTACAAAAATAAATGGCTTCGTGCAGTGCCTGAATCCACAAAGGTTGACAAAAGAAAACGGGTGCCATGGCTAGGACTGATCACCGGGTAGGTTACCTACAGAAACAGACATTGAACAAAGTGAGCCAAGCTCAGTGAATAGTAATACATCAAAACATAAATAGATACACACATAGTTGATCTGAATCTGTACTAATTTCATGACGGCCTTGGCCCATTCTTGAAATATGGTAGCTTGCAACATGATATCTTGAAACATGATGGCTATAAGCCCTTAAACATGGTGGCGTTAAGCCCTTGAACATAGTGGTACGAGGCCCTTGAATAAGTTGGCATTAAGCCCTTGAATAAGTTGGCGTTAAGCCCTTGGATCATGTTTGTATGAACTCAAGAGGTGTCTCACACAGACTCTAGAGGTGACTCACATCGTTGCACTTAGTTCCGTGTAGCACTTTGTTTCATATTACAATAATAGAATAACTTGGTTTCAGAGTCTTACAGGACGAGTGTTTTTCATCTTTCCCATTTCCTTCTTTACATACTTTAAACATAGCATATTTGCATATCATGCATGAACATAACGTTTATGACAATCATTAGCTACATTTGAAACATGTAATGGTTACTACTACTCACAGTGTTGTGATGGCGTGCTTGTTCCTCCCGTAGTGTGCCCTGCATACATTCAAACTTACAAATTAGTTCACTTCTCTTTGTTAAATCTTCTCTTGGTTCAATTCACTTCGAATGAATTTTACACATGTTCGTAGGCATAAAATGCAATTTCTAAAAATATCTGAGGGTTTAGCACGCAAAATGGAGAAACCCGTATTTTCATTACGCCACACGCGGCGGTGGGTTTCCCCGCGTCGCGGTGGGCCGTCCGCACGCGTCTGCCCTCACGCTTTTTTAGGCAAAATGAAAACCCCAAAATTGTTTCCCTCCCGCACGTACGGCCACAACCCCCGCACGTGCGACGATTGGCTCCCGCACGTACGGCCATGAATCCCGCACGTGCGGCAATTCTGCATTTGCCCAATCCGAAATTCTGCAATTCTCCCACTCTTGGTGCATATTTAAGGGGTCTGCCTTGAGGCCTTTTTATGGCTAATTCATAGCTCAAAAAGCATGTAATTCAAGACACAATATTTCATGATCTAACTTGAATTAAACCCATGAACATAACTCAATTGGTTTGGACCAAATCGACGCTCATCAACGTAATTTCATTCTTGAGGCTCTTAACTTCACACACATACACATAACTATACAAAAACATGGCATAAGCATGGATACCAATTGATTAATAAGGAAACAAGATGATAATCTTTATTAGGTAACTTGACTTGGGTCTAACATGCACAAATAGTAGGATTCTCATGCTAAAGCTTCAACACACACTCATCCAAGACTTCTATCTCATTCTAGCTCATACCATAACAAAACTTGCTATTTCAAATTAAGGAAGAGAATTGGATTAGGGAAGTTAGATTTACCTTAGCTTCAATCTCAATTCCCCCTTGCCCTTATCCCCTCTTCCCTTTTTCCCAAGAAAATCTTATGAACAAGTTGCTAAGTCTTACTCCAGGAGGGCCTCATAAGCATACATATATATATATAGATTAACTAAGGACAAAAATTAATCGTTTAAACATCCGAAATTGAAATTTCCCAAACATGCTCAAAATTACATAAAAATTATACTGATCACATATATAAAATTAATTTTAGATAATTAAGCCCCTAAGACTTCCAGTTTCTGCTTCTAACTTAGAGATGTAACAGATACTTTCTTTGTCTAACAGATATACATCCTTAATCATGAAATTTTCCCTACTTAAACATAATTTTTCAAAGGATTTCACAATAAGCATTCTAAAACATAAAACAGGGTCTGAACATATATCAGAAAACATGTACGAGGGTCGGGTTATTACATGTAGTATCAAATGCAACCACATCACCAAACTCCCTAAATGTCACCTTACATCAACCCAAAATACATTGCATAATTGGACATTTTTCATTAAATCTATGCAGTAAAAAAATACATAATTATCAACTTGTATTTTCAAAATGTAATTGTACATTACAGTTGCATCGCCTTCCGCAAGTAATAAATGTTGACTTCTTCAATATAATTTCTACAATCCTTCGCGAGATATGATAGACTCACATGCCCCTTGCCTCAAGCACAAATAAATTGAAATTTTTGTTCATTTTAACACCAACTCTATCATATAACTTAAGTCTTATTTCATGTGTAGTTGAAATATCCTATTGCACTTGTAAAAACAAAATTTTCTTGATCCCATTTCGTTAGATATGGTTAAGTACTAAGGAATTCAACCTCCATCTTTCATTTGGGCATAGAATTGCATTAAGCATAAATTTGCAATCTGTTTTTGTTTGTGGTCGTAATATGATTGGTTTGCTTGTTTTAATCCTTCACTTTTAGTACAAGCAACGATTACAATCAAGAAACAACTCCAACCGCCAAATCTGAATAGTTATTTCAGTTCAAAGTTACGTCTCACCCATTTGTTATTCAATTTTAGAAATGCACAAAATGGTGCGATAAGCACAAGTTTTACTGGCTGAAAAGATATTATAAGCTCTTTATAGCTTTAGCAAACATGTAACCTTTCTTCCCAGATAAAATTGTTTAAAGCACTTTGAAAGGTGTCTAGAAAGCTCAATGATGCACGAGACATCACACAACAAAATTTCTTTTTTCTAGTGAAGTGAAAGATTATAGACAAGACAATAATTAGTGTAGTTGATTGCAAGAAACCTCAAGTGACTAGAAACCAACGCGACCTCACACCTGAGGTACTTCTCTTGCTAAGTTTTGTAAATATTTACTCAAATGCTTTTAATAAATAAAGCATATGTAACCTCCAACAACAGAATTCAAACAAGATTATTAATAATAGCATGCATAGCCCATTTAAGCAACCGAATATATATATATATATAACAAGTAGAAAGGAAAACAAATTGTGCATTATAATTACAAATATACACATCACGGATGATTGTACGAAGATTTTGAAATTGCTTAAAATTAACATGCTTAAAAAATACAATCTAATCAAACTATCATCATAACAAAATTCAAATTTCACAATTTAATTGAATAGATTGGTGCAATTTATCTGAGCTATTATGGGAGTATGTGTCAGACTATTTAGTGCAACTTATACTTACAGCTTATTAGGTGAAAATTGATAAGTGTTTAGGGTTTTTTTTTTTGGTGACTTTTTTTCACCTTTAGTGGGTTTTTTTTTTTTAATTCAAAAAACACTCGAGTTCTACTCGACTAGATATATCGAAAAAGTTTTAAAAATAATTAAATTTTGAAAAAAAAAATCAGAAATGACCACACACACACACACACAAACAAACAAAAAAAAAGTCTTAGGAATTATACTCATTTTCATGCATGATGTACAAACAAACAAAGCATCTTAACATATGCCCTAAGGGCACACGTTAACAAAATCCAATAAAAAAAATGACTTTTTTTTTGCGCGGGGGAGGGGGGCTTGTTTCCAATTTTTAAACTTTTTTGTGTTTTACAGTTCATAATAAGTTGCACAAAACAAACCCAATATAAACAATTAGCAACAACAAATGTAATTTTCAGAAGAGTTATTATAGAATCTAAACGAAATTAACCTAATCAAAATTCATAATACAAAAGCATTACGATGTCAGAGTAATAGAAATATATCAAAAGATCAACAGAAAAATATTTATACCAACAACAACAAAAGGTATATTCATTAAATCAAAATCAGAAGCGAAGAAACACATACTTTTCCAAACCCTAAAATCAAAAGAGAGGGAGAGGATTACCAAATAAAAGGGCAAAGAGTGAAGAAGAGTATAAGATAAGATCCTCTTTTCTTGATTAAAAACTGTTGATTGTATTGGGTTGGGCCGAAATTTGTGAACCTTGGATGGGTTAGAAAATTATTAGTGACTGTAATGCCCCAAAATAATAACAATTAAACCATCCACAATAACCAATTATGACGACTATAATAAGAGGGACGTCTTCCATTAAATCCAATATGATTTACAAAAGAGAAACATATGCATTATACATTCACAAGCCTAGCCCTAAATCTATAGCATATGCTGTAAGTTAAAAGGGAAGATGGAAGATAAATAGATAAAAATGCCTCGAAGGCTTACATATTTCCAAGATGAGACTTGGTTACAACAAAAGTAGACTTTAGGTCCAATATATTTAAAACCCTTAGCTATACAAAACAAATCCCACAAAAGAAGCTCTTGCTCCAAATCCTCCCAAGCTAATGCCTTGGTGAAGGCATATCATCAACACCTAAAATGTTTTCCCCGCATAGGGTGAGCCAAAGCCCAGTAAAAATAATTCAACACTATATATGAATCTCAACAAAAATATAGGGGTGGATGCACATGCAATGCTCATGTCAAAACATTTTACATTTCTTTTCCCAAAACCATGCTTTGCTCAGCTTATGCCATAATTCTTGAGTCATGTTCTTTACAATAGAAAATAAGGGGGTTCTCATCCGATACAACCTTTCACGGATATTTCGTCCGCGAGAAACCGTCAAATGGCATCCATGTAAACATAACCTATACAAGCGTTACTATTGCCATTTTACGGATATTTCGTCCGCGGGAACCAGCACTCATGTATATGCACGTTTTTTGAGACTTTCACCCTGAACACACAGGCCAACTTAATTTGGCAATACACACCTCTTTCCAACATTCACCCATTTTTATCAAAATCATATACATTTGCAATGTATTAAATGAACAAAAATGTTCAATGCACATAGATGAGAAATTAATTTCAATTTACCTAATTCTCATGCAATTTCTACAACAAGCATAGATATCTTCCACCAATAACCCAAAACAGATATAAAATCTCCAATATAGATAAACTTTCCAAAATTCAAGATGCGAGCGATAATATATATCCAACTCCACAATCCATATCGATATCCATCCGATTTCACAATCCCAACATTAATTTCATTTATTTATACAAAATAAATATTGAGACATTTAGGAAAAAAAACCCTTTTTTTTTCAAAATTCATTCCAAGTACCAAACTTAACAATTTTCTCATAACTCAACCTCCTTCACACTTTCCCAACCATTTTCAATACAATCATTTGAAAATCCCTCTTTTGAATTTTAAACCAAAACCGTAGGTTTGTTCAAAATTCTCTAAACCACAATATTATTTATAAAAAATAAATAGCTAAGTTAAAAATCATAAAAAGTGTAGAGAATCCCTACCTCAAAGTTAGAAAACGATTGAGAGAGTGAAGAAACTTCAACTACGCTAAAACTCAACTTTGATCGGACGAAAATAAAGCTCTAGGTGAGCTCTACCCTTTTAACAAAGGGAGTAGGGTGGAAAAAATGGTAGATCTTGGTGTATTTGTAGAGAGAGAGTAAGTTCTAAAGAGAGTGTGTCTCAACTTTAGAGTTTTGAAATGTTTAGAGAGAGAAAGAGATGGAAAAGTTATGGAAAAAGTGACTTTTACAAACTGATATACGCACAGTCCGGTCGAGCGCGAGAAGGGACGCTTAAGCGCCCAAACACAATAAGCTGTTCCGCTCGAGCGCAAGAAGTGACGCTCAAGCTCATAATACACACTTCTCGTAGTTTTGCAAACAGCTGACCGACACTCGAGTGCAAAAATGGCCGCTCGAGCTGAGACCACTCGAGCGTAGAATAAACTCTCCCATTAGTTTTGCAAACTTATAAAAGTACTGAGAGTTTACAAAGCTCTTTCAAGCACAAGAAGTGACGTTTAAGCGGAGAAGTAAAATTCTGGATAACAAAAGTTTGAAAATCAAGCAACCAACCTATTCCAAACACAACCACTATAATTAAATAACCAAACTCAAGGAGGAAAAAGGAGAATAAGACAGGAATAACAATATAGAACCATGAAACCCGAGTTCAGAATAATAAATGGTTCAAGTCTAAAACCAGAATCGCTATAGTGGCTACAAAATCTTAAGTTTGATCCAGAGTTAAAAAATAAATAAATAAATAAATAATTTACAAAAATAATTTAAATTTTTTTATTACATATAACACATCAGTTAATAAACAAATAAAAATAATAAAAGAGAAAATTACAAAAACAAAAAATTTAGAGTTTTATCCTTGTAAAAAAATAAATTCTGAATTTTTTATTTTATCAATTTGAACCGTAATATTTTTATTTGTTTTCAATAGAAATTATTTGCCTATTTTTTTAAAAGAAAATCAACAGAAAAATTATGGTGGTGTTTGGTGGGCTTTTAAAAACTTAATTCCACACCTTGGTTTGAGTACTGTGTTTGGTTAAAATTTTCAAACATTAATTTCACACCCACTTTTGAAAATATGTCTACCCGGTCATCCTCCCGGATGTCCTCCTGGACGTCCGGCCGGTTGACCGGAGTAGTTTTTTTTTTTTTGGCACATGTTATTTTTATATTTTAAATAAAAAAATATTTTCAAAATTTTTTAAAATTTTTTATGAGTTTTGAATAGAATTTTGAGTTGTGTGTTTGGGTATGAGTTGTAAGTTTTTCAATCAAATATCGTATGTCACTTCAAAATTTCAAACTCAATTCAAAACTCTTTTCAAAACTCATAACCAAACAAATTTTTCACACTCAAATCATAATTCCAAAACTCATAAACTCAAAGTACAACTTTATTCTCAAATCATAATTTTAAAACTCTACCAAACGCTACTTAAATTTCAGTCATTAAATTCAATATAAGTGTAGATAAAATGTCTAAAATATAATTTATTTGTTGAGTTTAATGATTTAAATACTTTTTTTTAGTCATTTTTACTTAAGGAAAATAGAAAAATAATTTAAATATGTATGATTGTGTTTGTTTTGTTTTTACTTGTTTGTAATTTATTTAATTTTAAATTTTAATTTATTTAATTTAAAATTTAAAATTGATAGAATTGGACTTTTCTTTCCTTTCTTGTTCATGCACTAAGCAAGAGAGTATTTCATTCCTTACGTAGCAATAATGGTTTGTTTGGAAATATATTATTTTAGTTAAAAAGATATTAAAAAAATTAAATAGTTACAAAGTCTTTAATTCATACAAAAAAAATAATGAATAAATTTTATTTCTTATTTTTTGTTTTGTTACAAATGAATTATATAACCTTGTAGGTTTTTTTGTTTAGAATTTGTAATTAGTTTCTCAAGCTACTCTCATGTCAAATCAAGCAACTAATGGCATGAGATGTACTCTGGACTCTGGTTTTTAACTTCATCTAAAATATATTTGCAATCAAAGCATTGATAATTCAATTGGGTTGTTGAAGTTGATGGAGTCCGACTTTTATATCCCAAAAGAAAAAAAAAAAAAAAAAATTATACCAGTCGAATTAATAGTTAAATATTTTATGTATCATAAAATAATTTTAAAATTGTGTTTATATTATGAATTTGAATAATAATTTATAAAAATAAATGAAAAAATGTAATTAAAATGTGAATGAAATATAAATTAAATATTTTTTTCTTTTTCTTTTTATTTCCATAATACTATCTAAATTTATGATCCAAATACAATGTAATGATTAAGTTCAATAATTACTTATATAAACATATAAAATAAAAAGATTATATATCCAAAAATAATTGGGGGAAAAAAAAACTAAAATGCTATCATGAGCAAAGAGAAAAATGAAATCAAACATTTAAGTAATTAAAACATTACATCAAACTTATGGTAGGTAAGAACCCATATGTAGTCACATAAGAGAGTTCTAAATTCTTAAACAAATAATGAAAAACCTAGCCACATACTTTTTAAAGACTGTTTAAAAGAAAGAATTTAATGAAAATCTCTTCGATTTTAATTATTTTATTTGAGACTTATGGTTTGAAAAAAAACTAATTTAGAATGAGTATTTGATATATAAACAAAATTTGTACATTGAATTTGCATATAGCATGATGCAATTGTATTGAGATTTATCATTTTAAAATAAAATATTTATTTATATGATATTTTATATAAAAATATATAACCATGACATCGGTTTAATGACAAATTTTGGCTAAATCAATCCAAAAAAAATGTTAAAAAATTAATAAGATAAAATGTCACATTCAAATCATAATTATTTTACTTTTTTTTTTAAAAAAAGTCAAAAAAACCAACTCAGGACTATTTTGAGAAGTGGGTTAAAAGCCACTTCTCAGCTTTTAACCCACTTCCCTCTCTCGCAAAAAAGTCAAAAAATAATTTTTAATCATCTTTCCAAAACACCTCAAACGAACTTTTTAGCCGGAGCTAGAAAAGTCAAAATGCTAAAAAGTCAACCCAACTTTCCAAACAAAGCCTAAAGTTTGTCTAAAATACAAATTCCCTTCTCAGGTTCTAAAAAATATATTTTGTCTCTTGAAATTTCAAATGGCATAACAAACACCCTCATACAATTAAAATATAGAATAAATTATAAATACACCTCTTGAGATTTGTTTAAAGTAAAAATTGCCCACTGTGATTTAAAAAATTACAAATACTCCCTTATCATATTTTTTTCCTTAATAGAATTAACTAAAAAAAAATTCATAATTACTCTCTTATACAATACTAAAATTATCTAAATTATTAATTGAAATATATTTATAACATCATTAAAAACTATTAATTGACTTCATGATTTATTAATAAAATGAGCGATTTGTTATGAAATTAGAAACCTCAAAAAGTAAAATATAATTTCCAGAACCCTAAAAAGTAATTTATATTTTAATCAAATCTCAACAAATGTATTTATAATTTATCATAAAATATATTAGCAATTTTAATTCTTAAATATTTTACTCGTACTCCTTTCTGTACAAAAAAGAAGAAAAAAATCTCAATGACACTATAACCAATGGATAATACTTGGGACCCCCTTTTGGGGGCACCCCCTCACCCCCTTTTGCCATGTGTCAGGGGGTGATTGGATGTGCAGGAAAGTGGACCAATGAAAGAAGAGAGGGGGTCAAAAGAGGGTCTAAAAAAGAGGGTCTCTATCACCACTCATAACCAATAGCCTCATTCTCGTACTCCTTTCTCGTCCTTAATTCTTTTCAGTTCTTTCCCCAATTCTCTCTCTCTCTTCCTTCTTTGTTTTCCTCTCTTCGTCTTTTTCATTTCATCAATCCCTCACGTCAAAATAGAGTATTACGAAACCTTTCCTATTGTGTATTCATCAAACTTTGATGTTATTATTGTTAAAAGTCAAAACATTATAAAGGAAATATTTATAATTTCACAAATAAAAAACAAACTATATTTTAGACAAATTTATTTATATTTATATATATATATAAATAGCAATTTCCATTTGGAAAGAGGGTTAAGTTTCTATCTCCCTCCAATGTAGGTAGGGTACAAGGATGGTTGTCCAACTAATGTTGATTAGAGCTAGTCTGATGTGTCACTTCCGCTAGACAACATGGCAATCAAGTTTTGGTTGGTTAAAGTTGTAGAGTAGAGAGCATGATTGCCACGTGGACCTTTGTGCTCACATTGCATTTGCACTGATGAGTCGAAGACAGAAATGGGCCCTCTTTTGTTTGCTTTCAAGCAAAAAGGTCAAAAAAAAAAAAAAAATTTAAAAGTGGATGCCAAAAGGACAGCTCAGATGTGGGCCCTCCTTGATTGCTTCCCTCCGAAACTACTACGTGGCAATCATACATCAACAGCACTTCTCTACACCCCGGCACCATACAGTTGCAATCATCAATAAATGTCATCCACTAAACTTGTGCCACGTGGTAACAAAAAGCAGCTGGTGCTGTTGTATTTGATATTAGATTGTTTTGGGAATATGATTAAAAATTGATTTTTTAATTTTTTTTTTTTTTGATTTTTTTTATTAAAACAAATATGTAAAAAATGTAAAAAATAATATGACCTAAAATAATTTAAAAATTAACTTTTGGCCATTAACTCACTTTTCAAAAGAACCCATTGAAGAGCATTTTGATTTTTCTCAATTGCTCTCGTGAAATGGGTTTTATTTTTAATGAAAAAAAAAAAATCAAAATTTATAAATTGATACATATACATGTGTATTTAGTATTTTATATACGTGGTCTTAAATTTAATTTCGATGGTGTTGCTAAAGGTAACTCAAGTTGGGCTAATGGTAGACTAATCAAGGATCACAAATGACTATATATTTTAGGATTTTGGAGATACATTGGACCATTTACGAGTATCAAAACTAAATTATGTAAAGAGATAGACTAAATATGATCATAAATATGAATTTTTAAAAAAAAAAATTGAAATGGGGGTAGATTATAAATAGGAGTGTAAAAATGGCTCGTGGCCTATGGGCAGCCTGAAGCTCGCTCGTGACCCGAGCCTGAGCCCAGCCCGAGGCCTTAGATCTGGGTCTAGGCTGTCATTTTGAAGTTCAATTCAGCCCATCGGCCAGCTCAAAGCCCAGTCCACTTGAGGCTTAGTGTTATTTTTAGTGAAAAAAATATAAAAAATTAAAAAATTTGTTTAGGCCCGCCCAAAGCCTGAGCCTAGGCCCGGCCCACCAAAGTCCAAATATCCCTAAGCTTAATTTTTTAGCCCGTGGACTGGCCCGATTTTTTGCGGGAGATCGCAAGACTCGACATGGGCCGGGCCAAAATTACACCCCTAATTATAGATTGGTGGTAGGCTTGTGAGCAACATGAATTGGGATGAAAAATTTACCCAACACGATATATTTGTTGCAACTTGATTTTAATGAAAAAAAGTTTGGGAGAATATTCAAAGGATAGGTTAAAGTAGAAGAGAAGGTAGGTTGAGAATTTTGATAAAACATGAAATTAAAAATAATAACGTTCAATTAGTATACATTAATATATGTTTAGGAGATAAAAGATTGAATAAATATCTAACATTTGGCATAATTACAAAGTGATTGTCCCGTGACTTGAATTCATAACTTCAAGATTATTAAGTCAAGATTTTACCATTAAACAAATAATAAAATATAAAAGGAATTTTTGGTGAAACTCCCTTTTTTGGGCCTTTTTTTAAGATAAAGTACAACTCAATGAATTCTCCTTCAAAAAGCACTTGAGTAAGAGAAACCCAGCTTAATAAGGACATTCTATAATTTGTTTTTGTTTTTTTGACCATATTGCCCTCATATATATCTATATATATATCATATATTTAAACAATTTCAGCTCATACATACACCGATCTTGAAGACGATCTGCAAAGTGAAGATGATCTGCGAAATCCATAAAGACGATCTCAAAGTCTGAAGATCTCACCGCCGACGATCTCACCCTTGGTCAACAATACACGATCTCGCCATCCAAGATTAACACTTTCAATTAAATGAGATATTACGTTGCAAAGCTGTATAAATCTGTTGTTATTTTTTATTTGTTTTTGTTGATTTGCCGAGTTCAATCAAGTGTGTGCTCTATTTTTGTTTGACATGATGAAAGTAAAATTTTACTCTAGTTTGTACTCTGTTTTTGTTTGACAAAATGAAAGTAAAATTTTACTCTGGTTTGTACTCTGTTTTTGTTTGATAAAATGAGAATAAAATTTTACTCTGGTGTTATCTGTTCTGTTTTCTTAACATGCAAGTAAAATTTTACTTTTTACTGTATTTCAGAGTAAAATTTACTTTCAATTGAAAGTAAAATTTTACCGTGTTGATGAATGTTTGTCTATGCAGTTTCTGATTTGTTTTCTGGTAAAATTTACTCTGAATCTTCAGAGTAAAATTTATTCTGAATCTTCAAGTAAAATTTTACTGGGTTGTTGAATGTTTGTCTATGCATAAGAGAATAAACTTTATTTTTCATTAACCAGAGTAAAATTTTACTGTTGCGAAAATAGAATACATACTAGATAAATGAATTATAGTCAAATTTCACTTTAAATCTATGAACAAATAAACAAAAAAACTCTCGATTTTTTATTGTAATATATCAATTTATCATTTTTTTGGACATATATGAGATCATTTTATCTCAAATCTGACATTATTGATCTCAAACATGAATTCATAGGTATCAAATCTGAGATAGTGATGGATTTCAATGAACGATTTCAAAATTTCGATTTTGTGAGATGGATCGAAAATGGAGATCAAAAGGGTTTAGGACTTAGAAAGAGAGAAAATAAAGGAAAGATAGAGGATACCAGTAATGTAAAGATAGAAAAGAAAAGAAATGGTTCAACGAGGGTTTTGAATTATATGGAAGGACATTTCAGCCTTTTCATCATATTTTTTTATTTGAAGGACTTTAAAACTATTATTTTATTTGGTGGGCTTGATACAAAAAAGCTCCCATAGAAGGGACTTTTCACCAAAAATTTCAATATAAAATTATATCACAAAAATCTTTAAGTTGAAAATTAAGAATTCACAGGCAAAATTCATAAAAATTACTCGTTTTCGTAACACGAATATTTCTAGTAAAAAATAATTTATAAATATATTAAAATAAAAAACATAAAAAATCACTTTTCAAACCTATCCTAAACAGTATTTCACAGTAAAAACTCAAAGCTCAAATATTATCCAAATCCACCAACCCAACTAACCAAGAAACAAGTAACGAAAAAGAAACACATCAAATTCCAAATGGACCAATATCTTGATCATTCAATGAAACACCTCCACGTGGACCAATCACCATTCTTTCAAAAGCCAATCACTTTGCTTCCCTTGGATGCTTCCGTAGACTGTCGGCAACCCTTTGCTTAGCTGTCATTACAAGAACAACAGCTGACAGAGTCCCCCTCACACGTTGGCTCTCTCTCATTAGTCAAAGCCCAAAATTCCAATCTCCTTTCTAATAATGTGTTTTAAAGTCTAAAAAAAACAATAATTAGGGTTGGTTTGGAATGTTCTAAAAAAGTGTATTTTTTGACTTATTGGCTTATATGGGTTGGGTTTGGGTTAGGTTTGATGTGATGTGTTAGAGAAGTGATGTGACTTAAATAAGATGATGTGACTTAAATAAAATAATGACTTTTTAACTTTTTGTATTATTTAATAGATGTCAAACTTGACCTTAATGTCAAATTATTATTTATATAAAAAAACAACAACATAATAACATAACAAAAGTTATTTATTATCATCTTTATATTACAATTGGATTGATTTGGTGTGCCTCTTTATTCAGGGTTCGTTTAGCATAATATGTTAGGTTAAAATAATCATATAAAATAAAATATATTATTTTAATTAAACATGGTAAAATGTCACATCTAATTCATTTGTTTTTAATTATTATTATTTAGGAAAGTTATGATGTGAGTTAGATATCTTATAGACATGTGAGTTTAATTTATTTAAAGTTTATTTAGATAAATTTTTAAAAAAAAAAAATTTAGTTTTTTAGTTTTTTTTGTTATGTTCTAATATAATATATAAAATATAGGTAGATATCTACAACTTTAATAAAAAATATTATTTGATTTTTTGAGGAAGAGAAAAGGAATGCAAGTTTTAATATTTTTTTTTGAAAATTTGTGAGAGAGATTAGGAGGGAGATATTATGAAATATTTTTGTTATTAAATAAAGAAATCAATCAATAGTTTTTTTAATCTATTTTGTAAATTAAAAATCAATAATTTTGAAAAATTGATTAATTTGTCCCATTAAGTAATTTAAAATTTTGATAGATATACATAATAAAAAATACATAATTATATTATTAAATCATAATTCAAATTTAGATATTATATCTTTTTGAGATCTATAGTTAAATTGTTATCTTCTTTTTTTTTTTTTGTGTAACCATAGTATATGGGAGAAATTGAAAATGGTGTTACAATAATTATGAGAGAAGTCAAAAAGAATTGTGGGTTTGGAGAAATCAATAAATGCTGAAGTTGGGTTTGGAGAAGTCAATAAATGCTGAGATTTTTTTTTTTTAAATCAAAAAATTAAAAAATTAGGATTAGGAAATTGGAGCTCCTACAAGTCTTGGGGTTAAAAAGTCCCTTTTGCTTAATATATAGTATAGATAAATGTGTTTTAAAGTCTAAAAAAACAATAATTAATGTCAAATTATTATTGGTATAAAAAAACAACAACATAATAACATAACAAAAGTTATTTATTATCATCCTTATATTACAATTGGATTGATTTGGTGTGCCTCTTTAGTCATATTTAGGGTTCGTTTAGCATAATATGTTAGGTTAAAATAATCATATAAAATAAAATATATTATTTTAATTAAACATGATAAAATGTCACATCTAATTCATAATTATTTTATTTTTTATCTCACAAAAGTCAAAAAAACTAAAAAACTTATCCCAAAAGAGATTTTTTAACCCCAAACTAAAATAATTAAAAAATCAACCCACATCCCAAACGAGCTCTTATAATTAATATGATGATATAGCATCACACGACAATATACCGTACGTTAAATAATTAGAATAAATTATATTTTAAAGTTAATTTTAATTTAGTTGTTTCGTTTAAATTAGATGTCAAAATTAATAATTTTACAATGTCATACGTAAATATTGAAGATAATTTGGACGGCATATTCAAATTGGTACTAACCTTAAAGGGTAAGAACTTATAAATTATTTAAATTAAAATAATAAGAATTAATCCAGCTATAAAAATAAAAATGTAATTTACCCGTATAATTACTAAAGTGTAAGGACCAACCCTTAAAGAATCATTAACATATTGTTTAATATAAGCAATTAGTTTAATAAAAATTATACAACTCTAATGTTTATCTAAATTTAAAATGTAATTATTTTTTGTAAAATTTTTAATATTATTTTTAATAAAATTTAACTAATTTTTTGTAAAAGTTTTTAATATTATTTTTTATTTTACAAACTGATGTAATGTGAGTTATATAATTTTAATAAGATTATTGATTTTTTTTCAAGGAAAACAATGATAAAATTTGAACTCCACTTCACACTTTGCAAAACGAGTGTCTTTGGAAATTGATTTTTTTTATTAACTTTTTATAACAAAAAAAATAATAAGTAGAGATAATATACTGACTTTTTGTCGTGATTTTTTAACCCCCTTTTTTTTTTCTTTTTTTTTTTGGCGCTAAAAACTAGCCTTCACAAATGAGTTAATTTGAAATTGTTTTATTTTAGTGATTTTTTATTTATTTTTTTATAAAAAATGTGCAAAAAAATAAAGATATAAAATGGACTTTTTGTAATAATTTTTAAATTTTTAACTAAAATTTTCAACTTTCCAAACAAGGCCTAACTCAATCTTACTCTTTATTTGCTATATTTTATTTTATTTATTTCTGCTTTAGTCTTTATTAAGGCCTCGTTTGGGAAGTAGTTGGTTTAGTCAAAAAGTCAAAAAATTACTAAAAAAAACTAAAAAGCCAACAACTCATACTAAAAAATCAAAATTTCTCTTTTTTCTTTACTTTTTGCATATCTTTTCGTAAAAAGTCAAAAAGTCATCTCAAACATACTACTTTTTTTAACTCATATTTTAGCTAAATAATCAAAAAATTACTAAATTAACCTGTTCCCAAACGAGACCTAAGAATAATAAAAGAATATCATATCAAATCAACTAATAAAGTAAATTAAAAATAAAATTAAAACATATCTGAATTAGAAACTTGATTATTTTGACATTTTGATTATTTGATTATTTTATGAAATAAAAAAAAAAATATGTTTTAAATGATTTATAAATTTTTGTTATAGTTAAACAGTTGGTTACAAGTAAAAAAAAAATATTAATAGATTATTTCAAGCACCCATAGACATATATATATATATATATATATTATCCCCACAAACACAGCTTACGGCTTTGTTTGGGAAGTCATGATTTAGACTTTTTTTTAGTTATTTTAGTCAAAAAAAATAAAATAAATTATTTTAATCATAATAAACAAAACATCACATCCGACGCATAATCAGGACATTATTCTCTCAAAAAAGACTAAAAAAAGCAAAAAGTCAAAAATTCTTCCCAAACCAAACTTTTAAACCTAGACTAAAATAACCAAAAAATCAAAAAGCCAACTCACTTCCCAAACGGAGGCTATATAACCTACACAGCACTAATTGTTTGTGTCGGCAGAGCAATGGGTACATGATTGTTGGATGTATTTCTCAAATATTTTGTAAATTCTTCTACATTCAGTTTAGACGCACTTTTTCTCGGTGGTTCCAAGTCATTTTCCCGGAAAATATAGGAACTGAAGATGATTAAGAGAAGATTGAATTTCAACCGTCGATTGAGCGAAAGCTCGGAGACGACGACGACGACGACATCGAGAGAAGAAGAGATTGAGTGGGAAATGAGACCCGGTGGAATGTTGGTGCAGAAACGAACCGACAATTCGGATCCTCAGGCTCCGAATTTGCGCATTCGGGTCGCTCACGGTACTATCCGGTACGAGATATCCCTGAGTTCTCAATCAACATTTGGTAAGTTTTGCAGATCTACTTCTTTTCTTCTTCTTTCTTTCTTCTGTTTGGTTGCTGAGAAAATGTGGGAAAATGAAATGGTTGTTGGCTTGCGTTTACTTTTTCAATGGGAACAGAAAACAAGTTTGTATGTCAAAATTAAAATGTTTTGCTACTGTTTAATAGGACGTCAAAATGGTTAGGATCCCTTTTTTTTTTCTTTTACTTTCCTATGCTTTCTTGTTAACCAAACAAAGGTGCCTTCGAAGTTGCAACAACTTGGCATTTCTTTCTAAAGATAATTCTTTAATTTTCTTGGCAACCAAACGAGAGTTTGAGATTTCCATCAGATTTCATGCAAAAGCACGGAATTGGAGGGAAGATCACGGCATTAATATTTTAAATGACCATAATGCCCTTGATTAGATTAGAAAAGGCCTATGATCATGCAAAATGCTTTTAAAATTTATTTTTTGAAAAAAATAAAATAAAATTAAAACTATAATAAATTTATGTAAACATAATTGCTGATCACATTTTTTTACTTAATGTATAATATTATATTGATTGCTTTTTTCAGATTTAGTTTTTTTAAATATTTACATAGAAGTAAAAAAATATAGGAATAAATTTTTCCTTAGTTACAAATTTTACCCATAAATTATTTTTAAATTTTGAACAAAAACAACCATAAAATAATTGATTGAAGATATGTTACATTTGTTATATTTCTTTTTTTGTGTGCAAAAAAAAAAAATTAAAAATTATAATTCATATATATACAAATAATTATAAATACAACCTATACATAGCACAGATGAAACACTAGTTCATTGTAAGGTAAAAGTTAATAATAAAATTGTAGAAGTCGAAAATAGTCATTTTCAACTTTCAGATAATCAGATTTTTTTTACATTTATTTAAGTTATTTTTATTTAACAAGTTATAAATAAAAATTACAATAAACAATCTATATATAAGCAATCATGTAGAAAATGACATGAGCAGTTATGAAAATTTGCACTCATCAGTCACATTGTTGATAATAAGAGGTCCAAAAAAAAAAAAAATTTAATTTTCAAATAATCAATTTTTTAAAATTTATTTAAGTTATTTTTAATTAATAAGATATAAATAAAAGTTACACTTAACATTCAATGAGAGACTCCAAATATATATTTAGGGGTTGTTTGGGATGATCTAAATAAATGTATTTTTTGTCTTTTTACGAAAAGATGTGCAGAAAAGTAGAGAAGTGATGTGATGAAAAAAGATAAAAAGATGAATTATATAGAGAATGTCAAACCATCCCTTATTAGTGGATCAAATAAGTTATACCAAAGACCTACATTGTTTGTTGTAATTTTTATTCATAGATTATTAAAATGTTGATTACTTAGGAGTGAGGAGATATGTGTGTGTTTGTTTGTGGTTTTTTATGATTATCACAAGAAATTACACCAAACAGACCCTTTATCATTGGTGGAAATGCTGAGGGTAAAATTGTAAAATTACAGGGGAAATGAAGAAGCTTCTGACGGCAGAAGCTGGATTAGAACCAGGAGATCAACGGCTAATATTCCGAGGAAAAGAGAGAGAGAATGGGGAGTACCTGGACATGAGTGGAGTCAAAGACCGATCAAAAGTCATCCTGATCGAGGACCCATCGAGCAGAGAGAGGAGGATCATCGAGATGCGTAGGAATGCCAAGATCCAGACCGCACATCGCCAAATCAACGTCATATCCACGGAGGTCGATAAGCTCGCGGAGCAGGTGAGTGAAACTCTCAACTAGTGTTGCTTTTAATCGTGGCCGTTGGATGAGGTGAATAATGATGGAGTTAGTGTGTAGAGTGGACAGCATTAGTGTCATGGTCATAACAGCTGGCAATGATGTGGAGTTACATCACCGTACAGTTGGGGTTTGTGTCATCATTGAGAATTAGAATCTTGACCGTCTAACCAACTATTCAAGTGGGACCCATTTAATTAATTGGATTTCGATAAGTAAAAATGGGTAATTATACTCGGCTCTTTCTATTCACTTTTCTTAGAGTATCTCTAACGGTGAATTATATTTTTTTTTAAATTTGAATTAAAAATGACTTATTTTATCAAATCTGGTATCACATGCTCCAACAATTTACCTTTTACCAAATCTGTTCCGGGACAACCGGGTGGTCGACCGGCTGGTTGACCGGTTAGGCAAAAATTATTTTTTTTTTTTTTTTTTTTTTTGAATTGTCTGAACTTTTTTTTGAACTTTCTGAACTTTTTTCGGGACGACCGGGTGGTCGACCGGCCGGTTGACCGGTTAGGCAAAAAAATTTTCTTTTTTTTTTTTTTTTTTAACGGTTTGAATTTTTTTCCTGAATTGTTTGAATCTTTTACTGGTTGACCGGTTGGTCAACCGGCTGGTCGACCGGTTGTTATAACCCAACGATCAGTAACAGTGATTTGGTGAAATGCTTCACCTGTTCTCAGTTTGATGAAATGTTTAATGAAATCTCATTTTGATATCGATTTGGTGCAACCGTTAGAACAAGGAACAGTAACTTTTTCATCAAATTTTGAATTTGATACTGGATTTGATGAACCGTTAGAGATGGTCTTAGTTAAAATTTTCTAAAAATATTTTCAAGAAAATTTTTTATTCTTATTTTTCGTATTTTTTTATTTTTATTGAATTTTTTTAATACTTTAAGTAATTTTTTTTATTTGTTAGATATATCTAACATAAATATATCTAAAAAGTAAAAAAAAAAAAATTGTAAAAAGAACTTTTTAAAAATTCACTAAATACCAAAAATACAAAAAAAAATACGAGATTTCAGTACATTTTTTTATATTTTATGTATTTATTAATTTTTAAAAATATTTTTCACAAATTTTTTACTTTTTAAATACATCTAAATAAGGTAAATCTAAAAATGTAAAAAAATATATTTAAAATTTTAAAAATATTTACTAAAAACAAAAAAAATCAAAAAACTCAGTTTTTTAAAAATTTTAATTTTAAAAACTCAAATTAAATACACTGATTTATATTTGGTGATCTTGAAGTCTTAAAAAAAAATTCGCGAAATTTAATTTTTCATACAAAAATGTTTTAGAACTCTAAATTAAGAGCTTTAATGGAGCTTTAGGGGTGGTGAGGCCGAGTTGATGTGATGTCTTGGTTTCTTTTTATTTTATTTTTCATTGCCATGTTTATAGAGCTCTCTTTAGAGCTATATTTTTAGAGGAAAAATCACTGCCATTTTTCATATTTCAAGTTTTTATCAATTTATTTTTAAAATTAATTTTTGTTTACAATTAGATAAAAAATAATACATAAATTGTTACATTATATAAAAAATATATTATATATAGAGTTTGGATTTATGGCCTATTTTGAGAAATAGATTAAAAATTAGTTTTTTAATTTTTTTTTTATTTAAAATGTGTTAAAAAATAGAAAGATAATGTAATCTAAAAAAATCAAAAAAATTGATTTTTAATTATGTCTCCAAAATAAGCCTATATTAGTGTAATTATATAATAAAATATTTTTATATCATGGGATTATTTGGAACCTTGTTGACTTTTCGAATAAGTTTAAAAAATTTGAAGGAAAAAAAAAAAAAAAAACACAGTTAAATAGCCAAAGCAAGAAAATGACAAATGGGGTAAAGTGCAATTTACCCATAAAAAAATTAAGAAAAATTGTAAAACATTTTATCTTCATAAAATATTTTTAAATTCATAGTAGAAAAAATTAAAATTTTTATTATTAAAGTTTTATTAAAATTTATCATTAATTTGAAATTATTTTTAAAAAATATATGTACTTAATTATAATTTATAATTTTTCCAAAAAACTACCAAGGCCACTTGTTGGTTGGCTAGACATGGGGAAGATTCAGATTCTCTTAGGGCACCTTTGGTTATCAAGATTAATAGTGAGAGAATTAATAATCTTTGAAATTAGTATAGGACTAATTATCTAAGTAGATTAGTGAGATACATAATTTCTTTTTGTCTACATTTATTTTGCAATAAATGTAGTAATATGTAATTTCAATTATATATATGTTTTGTGTTAGGGTCCAGTTCGGCCCATAGGGCCCATTTTTTGGACCCGTTTTGATAATTCGAACCGTTCAATGTGTAGAACTCGTCGAGTACTACATGACTATAAAAAATCACGTTGATCGGATATCAATAGCTATGTGATCAAATCAGTTTTGTATTAAAAAAAATGGATGGTGAAAAAATTAACAGTTGATAAAAAATTATTTTGTTCACATAGCTATCGATATCCGATTAACTTGATTTTTTATAATCATATAGTACTCGACGAGTTCTACACATTGAACGGTTTGAATTATCAAAACGGGACCCGTGATGGGCTCCCACGGGCCCAACAGCACAGTCCAGTCCGATCTTAGACTGGACCAAAGCCACTGCCTTTGTGTTATTAGTTGTTGGATTAAAAAATTAGTCAATTTTATTGAATAAAATAGCCATCAAAATTTAATTTGAATAATAAATTTTGCAACCAAATGATAAAATATGAATCTCATAAATTAATAATTCAAATTTTATGTTATAATCTGCCCAATCAAACAAGCATTAAGACCATGGAAAGTGGGTGGTCCTGTTTATGGTGTGAGAGATTCAGAACTGTCAAATATGTTAGCCCGCAGCGCAACAGGAGCTCAATGTTAGGACCACCTATCAAGTTGCCTCTGGTCCACTTGATTTCTTGGTCCGTCGGTGATTTCTACTTTTATATTTTCTTTCCTATACTTGCGTTTTGATTTTTTTTTCTAAAAAGAAAAACGAAAACCTATTGAAATTACTTATCAAAAATAGGGATGAAATTTTGTAATTATAATTATTAAATTAATTTAATTATTTTTATAATAATTTATACACGAGCTTTCAAAAATAAATTGAATTATTGAAGTAACTCATAATTAATCTAGGGAAAATAACCAAAACAAAAAATAGAATTTGACCATTATAACAAAATAAACTCTTATTTTTTTAATTTTGTCAATTTAAATTCTAAACTTTTAATATATTTTCAATTTAAACTATTTATGTTTCTTCTTTTCAGACTTCCATGAAGCTATGACGTTTCTTAAAGCTCAAATAAATTTTGCCAAACGGCCTGCAAGCTTGGATTGTCTAGCTTTGCTACAATCGCAATTAATATTTAATTGTGATATAAAAAATATGATTAAAAAAAAAATGTAGTCGGATCGAGTTCTTAATGACTGAAATCTTCATGATTTCATTAACAAGTAGCATAAATTTACTGACATGGTTTAAAAAGTTAATAACCTCGTGCATGTTAGTTAACGAGTTCATCACCCAATCACTCTCATTTTATGTGAATTTTCTATGTTTTTCCACAGGTTTCTGCAATTGAAAAGTCAATAGCAAATGGGAATAAGGTACCAGAAGTTCAGATCACTACACTGATTGAGATGTTAATGAGGCAAGCTGTCAAGCTTGATACGATTTCCGCTGAAGGAGATGCTTGTGCCACAAAAAACTTGCAGGTATTGTGCCATGTTCTTAGTATTTTATTCCAAATACTTTATTCAATCTGCTAGTTTCTTCTTAAGAAATAATAATATTAATTATTAACCAACTTGGGTTTTTCTTTGAATCCTTTACCTTGCACTCCAGTGATGAGCTGTCAACATTAAATGCAATCTTGGCAATCAAATTTGTATCTGATTAGAATAAAGATATCAAAAATGAAAATGATGAGTGTTTCCAAACTTTTTCAGTTTTGGTTTTCGAAAACACAAAAAACAAAAAGGAAGAGAATGGAAATGATAACAAACAGCCCCAAACTTTACTTGAAAGACTTTGCTGGTCTACATGAGATTACTTGTTAAGAAACTAAAATAATTTGCCTGATCTAAGACTATTGGCAGCTTACATCCATAATGATGAACATGATTTTCTAGCAAATGAATCTAAACTTGGTACCATGTTGTTCTGATCTAAATAATATCTGAATCTGATGACTTATATAATAGAATAATTTTTTTGTTATTATGCATATGGGTTGTTCCCATAGAAATAACTTCTTCGGGTGTGAGAAAATCTTACAAGGATCCTTAGACACTCCCTGCTGAGTAAACACCAAATTTTCGCAATCACTTGCAAATCAGATATCAGTTAAGCATGGAAGATATACCAACAAAAGGGTCTGAGTTTATAACTAACCCTAGAATTCACTCCATTTATACCTATATTTCAATGTTATTACCATTAAGGGAATGACTTAGATCCATTCTTACTAGTCATCTTACTTTTCTGGTGTTCTTAACATTATGATCATTGAAAAGCTATGTAGTGTGTGACAAACCAGCAGTAGCTAATCTTGGCTGTTCTCTTTGCAGGGCAAGAGAGTGCAGAAGTGTTGAAGCCCTTGATGCTATCAAGGTATCAAATGCAAGAATAAAGCCCGTGATTGTCACCACCAAATGGGAGACCTTCGATCCTCCTCCTCTTCTTCCTCCTTCAACCACTACTCATTGGGAATTTTTTGATTGATCTTTTTCTTTTTCTTTTTTTTCTTTTCTCCCACCTATTTTCTTTCTTCATTCATTTTTCTGTATTAGCTTGAGAAAAACATAAGCCAGCTATTATGCTTGTACTTATAGCCCCCCACGAACTCCCTAATAAACTTTGGTTATAATAATTAATGGATAACTAAAGTTTTGTTCAAACACTTCAATGTGGATATATTCTTTGTTTAAGTAAAAAAATATCATGAAAACTGATAACAATTGTTCTCCTGCATTTGCACAATCAGCTTGATATACATATTTTGTAGCACAAGATTTTGGAGTGAGTCAAGCATGTTTGTTTGTTTATTTGAAAGGTATTGGCGCAAGGATTCAAATTTTGTCATAGGTGAGACGACTCCTCTCCCATGCTACGGTGAAGACAGAGATCAAAAACCAGCACAAGCTGCGAAATTCTGTAGGAGTAGGACCAATGGAGCAGGGATCCTCTCCTAGGCTTCGTATTTGGTGGGCCATTCAGTGTAATTTCGATAATTCGAACCGTTTACATTTTAAGATTTATCATATATATCATGTTTACAAAAAATTAAGTCGATCGGACATCGAAAATCAAGTAAACTAAAATTTTATTAAACAATAAAACTGTTTATTAAATGTTTTTTAATAAACAATTTTTAGTTCTTTCGATATCCAATCAATTTGATTTTTTACAAATATAATATATATAATAAATTTTAAAATGTGAAATGTTTAAATTATTAAAATTAAATCCAAAAATGGGTCTAATGGCCTACTAAGTAGGGAGCCAATGAGAAAATCCTTGCTCGGACCAACGTGGCATTGTCTTAGCTCCTAATGTTACCTACTCTTATTTTTTTACCTGGAGATTATTATGCAAGTATAGACTTATAACTTGGAGAGCCTTAAGACTTATGCTGCCATTAGGGGTGCGCATGGTTCGGATTGGATCGGATTAGGATAAAATTAAGACTAATTCGTTATCTACGGTTCCTGAAAAATTGGAATCAATTTAATCCGTTTAAATCGTGGAACCAATCCGAACCAATCCATTTAAACACGGATTGGATCGGTTTAGGACCACGGATTTATATAATTAAATAACAAAAATATATATATAATACTTTAATTTCATAAAAATATAATTATAGCACCATATTAGTTTCACAATAACAACATGTCTTTTCATAATAGCGACATAATATTCTAGAATTTAAACAACCATAAAAAAATTGGTTTCATCATAAGTATTTAGACTATTACAAATTAACATTAAAAACTAGCAAATAAAAATAATAAAAGAAAATACTATGTGAGTTTAGGTTTGGATTTAAGTTTTATGTAAAATAAGAGAAGATACTATGTGAGTTTAGGTTTGGATTTAAGTTTTATATAAAATAAGAGAAGATACTATCGAGAAGGTGTATAATAAAAATATAGACTATTTGTATACGGTCCGAATCGGTTCCAATCCGGAACCGTGGGGTTTAATCCAAAACCAATCCGTGAACTACGAATTTTTAATTTTTCAATCCAAAACCGAACCACGGATTCAAAAAACCAATCCAAACCTACTAGATTTGACTAGACTGGATCGGATTACGGATTTCACGGATTTCTTACTCAACCCTAGCTGCCATACTGGTGTCACTCAATAGCTTCTTGTGACTTGTAGAGGTGGTTAATCTTTGGGAAAATTCTAATATACAAGTATTTAAAAATAATGTATCATATGTATCTTTAATTATGCTATTTTTTTCTTTAATTATAACTCGTGAATTCTTTAATTATGTTTCATATTATATTTAGTTATAATATTTTTTTTTTTTTAGCTATGATCCAAAAAATTAAAATTATATGATTTTTTTTTTTAATTATAAGGTGTATATGCTGCACACCCTTTCTGCACCGTAGCGTTTCCCCAATCTTTTTGTTATACCAAAAAAAATAATAATAATAATACGTCATAAAATTGACTCGTAGAGAAAGGAATAATTGGTAACAAACTCATAGTTACCTTTCATCACAACAAACCTCTCCTTCGCACCGGCCATTTTATCAAGGAAATGGCCAGGTCCTATATGTGGGCCTATCTTGTGACTCCAAATTAATTAAATAATAAAAATCGGTAACTAGGTGATTTAATCACATCTATTTTTAAAATACAAATAGCAAGTATGATTTTTAGCTATTAATGTCTCTGGATTTATTTCATGTATGCTCTATTCAATTCGTCATATAAATTAAACGATTCGAATTATCAAAATATGTTTTAAAATGAGCCCACCAAGGTTGGACAAAGCCTCTCTATTTGAATGTCAATCAAAAAGAATCCACTCTTAACTCTCATTAAAAAAAAAAAAAAATTAATATAAAATAAAGTAACAAAAAAAAAAAAAAAAAAAAAATGGATATCATGCACTATTTTCTTGAATTAGATTGATCAAGATAAAATCTAATGTAATGGCTCCGCCATCAAATATATTTTCATGTTTGATCCCTAAATTACAAAAAATTATTGGTTGGTCTAGGGTTGCCACGCCACTATATCATTTACCAATCACAATTCACCATGCTCTTTTATATTTCTCAATCACCCAATATAAATTTGTAAACTCATCTCTTCTATCAATTAAAAAACCGTTAAACTATCACGTAACGGTATCCAAGATCAACCAATAACTTCTCCTAAATCACTCTTATGTGTAGATTCTGTTGTACAATACTCGTATTTTACTTTCAGTTGACCATTCATCATCAAATTACAATCAAGAAAGGCCAAACTTTAATAGTTTCTTATTACATAAACCAACTTCAAACCCCTTTCTCAGACGAGCAATGCTATGACATGCCCACATTCTCTTCACATCCTACACCATCGTCAAGTGCACCTCTCTCCCGCCACAACCCCACAAACCACTTCTCTCACTCACCACTCTCCACACCCACCATTCCTCAACAAAACCCAAAACCCAACATCCTCCAAAAATGCATTGCTCTCCTGCTAACATGCGCTTCCTCCAACTACAAGCTCAGGCAAATCCATGCCGTCTCTATCAAACATGGTGTCCCTCTCACCAACCCAGACATAGGCAAAAACCTCATCTTCCAACTTGTGTCCCTCTCAGGACCCATGTCCTATGCTGACAAAATCTTTACACAAATCCAAAACCCAAACATATTCACTTGGAACACCATGATTAGAGGCTATGCTGAGAGTGAAAACCCAAGTCCAGCTGTTGAGATTCACCACAAAATGCATTTGAACTCTGTTGAACCTGACACACACACATACCCTTTTCTTCTAAAGGCCATTGCTAAGTTAATGGATGTTAGAGAGGGTGAAATGGTTCATTCCACTGCTGTGAAAAACGGGTTTGGGTCATCGGTCTTTGTGCAGAACACTTTGGTTCATATGTATGCTGCTTGTGGGCATGCTGAGAGTGCACACAAGGTGTTTGAGTTAATGTCTGAGAGAAACCTTGTGGGTTGGAATTCTGTGATTAATGGATTTGCACTCAATGGAATGCCCAATGAGGCGTTGACACTTTACAAGGAAATGGGTTTGGAGGGTGTTGAGCCTGATGGGTTCACCATGGTTAGCTTGCTTACCGCTTGTGCCGAGCTTGGGGCTTTGGCATTGGGTAGGAGGACTCATGTGTACATGTTGAAGGTCGGGTTGAACAAGAATTCGCATGCTTCTAATGCCCTTTTGGACCTTTATGCCAAGTGTGGAAGCATTAGGGAGGCACAAAAGGTTTTTGATGAGATAGGCAAAAGGTGTGTGGTTTCTTGGAATTCTTTGATTGTTGGTTTGGCTGTGAATGGGTTTGGTAAGGAAGCCATTGAGCTTTTCAAGGAGTTGGAGAGAGAGAGATTGGTTCCAACTGAAATTACTTTCATAGGAGTGTTGTATGCTTGTAGTCATTGTGGGATGGTGGATCAGGGGTTTGCTTATTTTAAGAGGATGAAAGATGAATTTGGCATTGTGCCGAGGATAGAACATTATGGTTGCATAGTTGATTTGTTGGGTAGGGCAGGTTTGGTGAAGAGAGCATACAAATACATTCAAAACATGCCATTGAAGCCTAACGCCGTTGTTTGGAGGACTTTATTAGGGGCCTGCACGATACACGGGCATTTGGCCCTTGGGGAGGTCGCAAGAGCCCAACTCATGCAATTAGATCCTAAGCATAGCGGAGATTATGTGCTTCTCTCTAATCTCTATGCATCAGAGCGGCGTTGGATGGATGTGCAAAATGTGAGGAGGACAATGCTGGAGGAAGGGGTGAAAAAAACACCAGGGTATAGCCTTGTTGAGTTAGGAAATTGTGTCTATGAATTCGTCATGGGAGATAGATCTCATTCCCAAAGTGAGGATATTTATGCGATGTTAGGGGAGATTACAAAGAAGTTGAAATTGGAAGGTTATGCCCCTCATACTGCAAATGTGCTTGCAGACATCGAAGAAGAGGAAAAGGAAACTGCATTGTCCTATCATAGCGAGAAGATTGCAATTGCATTTGTGCTTGTTAATACGCCACCCAAGAGCCCAATTAGAGTTGTGAAGAACTTGAGGGTGTGTGCAGATTGCCACCTCGCCATAAAACTCATATCCAAGGTTTTTGATCGAGAGATTGTTGTGAGGGATCGTAGTCGGTTCCACCATTTTAAAGATGGATCGTGTTCTTGTAGAGATTATTGGTAAAATTTTCAGGTGGATTTTAGTTTTAATTTCTCAATTTAATTGATGTAATGATTTTTCTGTTGATTAATTGAGAGTTAATAGATCATAAATACAAGTGATGAGAAGTTCTACAATTTTCTTTATTGGAGTGGCGGTTGTGGACAAAACTTTGAAACTCAGAAGTGAAGTTACTCAACTTCTTGTCCTCTCCCTTTGTATACTGGATGCAGGTGTCTCTAATAATACAAATATTATGTACCAATAAAAAATACCAAAAAAATGCCTTAAATATGGTATAGATTAAAATTTGGTGTGGTGTGAGTACCACCGAAAATAAATAAGATTTACAAGTTTTGAATTGTGAGTGTCCTATTTTCTAATATTTTTTCAAAGTATGGAACAGTTTTACTTCAATTATGATCAACTAAACACAAAAAAGTAGTATACAAATGTTTTACACTCAAACAAATGGAGCCTTAATAACTTAACACTCCGTTTAGATTGAGGAGTTCGATGAGAAAAGAAAATAAATGGAGAGAACGAAATTTCTCATCACTTGTTTGAATAATTAATGAGGTGAGTAATAGTGAGAAATTATGAAAAAGTTAAATCACACTGAACTTAAGTTTTATTTCTCACCCAAAATAATGAGATTTAGTGAGAAATCAAAATTACTTTTTTAATCATAGTCTATCCAAATAAGGTGAATAACCACTATCATTTCATTTCCTTCTTTTTTCTCACTTAGGTGAGAAAGTCTAATGATTTCTTTTATTTTTCATCACCCAATCCAGATGGAGTGTAAGGATAAATTATATTTTTTAATTAAATTTGACTTAAGTCCATAACTTTTCAATTATAATAATTAAATTTATAAATTTTAATATAATTCTCCTGTCATCTCCCCGTTTCAAAATTGAATGCAAGTTGAAAAATCTAAGACTAAGGTGAAATTTAAAAGGTAAAAAGTGTATTTGAAAAAAAACAATCCATATCTTTAAAACTTGCTCATGAACACTTGCAATCAAATTTTTTTTTTTAATTGGCGAGTGCTGATAGGATGACATTGAAACAAAAAATTAAGAATTAACAACTTTTGTTGTAAATGGAACACCGTTGATTTGTTTGAAAATATATAAACAAAAATTACATGACCATGAATATTGTATCAATATTTTATTTTATGAATAATCGAGACATTAAAATTTAAAAATCAATCATAATAAATGACCAAGGTAGCATCATTGGGCAAAACTGGAACATGAGTTGGGTTCAATTTTTAAATTTTCATAATTATTTGTAAATTTAAAATACAAAATTATTGTTGTAAATCTATGTTACACTTTTATAATATGGAGTTTTTGGTAATAAGTCCCTCAATTCCAAATTTTATTACCAAAAGGACAACTTAAAAACATTTAATTCATTAGAGACTATATTCAAAATATTTTTAAATATGACAATACTACCTTTAACTTCTATTATTTTCTTATATTATCGCAGCCACCACTGACCATTATCTGCCATCACCAACCACCGCTGGCCATCATTGATCACCTCAGCTGGTGATAATTTTTCCGTGACCACTGTCGGTCAGTGAAAATTTTTCAACAAGATTCTCTGGTGACAGTAAAATTTTACTCTATTAGACAGCAAAATTTTATTATTTACTTCAAACATATAAATAGTAAATATTTGCCATTGTTATCACTAGCCACCACACTTACTATAATTATTATCATTATTTTCAGTCAAATAATTGAATTAATAACGTTAACCGTCATTAAAATTTTACTATTTTGCTATTGAACTTACTAAAATAACATTTTCATTTGAGATCTCAAAATCAATATTCAAACTGATAATGACAAAAAAAAATGCACTATAATAAAAATATATACATATAGAGAAAAAGATAGAGAAATAGAGAGATAAAGAGACCACATATATTGCCTCAAATTTGGTTCAAACCAACGTAAAATTTTACTATCTGAAAATAGAGCATCTTAAGGAGACAGAGAGAAAGAGAAGGAGAGACAGGGGCGGAGGGACATAAGGGCAAGGGAGGTCACATGCTCCCTGACTTTTCATTTTTTTTTGGGGGGGGGTCTTAGCTTACACACAGTCTTGCCCTTCCTATACACAGCACTCACAATTTTACCCAAACGCACTAACACATGCACCCACTTTTTTTTCTTTTTCTTTTTTTGAGTCCCAATCCCAACCAAACACTGACACGCAAAATTATTTTTTTTTTTGAGTGCACACAACTCCAATTACAACAAGGTTAAAACCCTAAAAAGTATGTGAAATTCTTTAGTTTTTTATTTATTCACAGTACTTGTTAGGTGTGTTCATACTTTCTTTATCTTTTTTGTCTCCCTTAGTTACTTTGCGATTTACCAACTCGCAATTTATCAAATTAGGATCACACAACATAGATTTGGAACTACACTACAACCTTGGTATCTTCTGTTCATTATTTACAGGTAACTTTATTTATTAATTTTTACTTTTAAATAAAAATTATGAGTATTAATTTATAGTTATTTATTATTATTTCCAATTTTATTTGTTATTATTTATGTTAAAATAAGATATTTTGATATGTTAAAATTATTAATCTTAATTGGTGGGAATTTATATTAAAATTAGGGATTTTGGTTTGTTGTTGTTTGTGCTAAAATTAGGGATTTAATTTGTGCTAAAATTAAAAATGTTAATTTGTGGTGATTAATATTTAAATTCTGGATTTTGATTTGTTATAATTTGTGCTAAAATTAGAAATTTTGATTTGTTGTGATTTGTGCTAAATTTAAATTTTTTTTATTTGTATTAAAATTGGAGATTTTGATTTGTGGGAGTTTGTGATTTTGATTATGAATTTTTATTTTTATTTTTATTTTTAAAACAGTCATGGAGAAATATTTCAAAAGAAAATCAAAATTGGAATTATCTCTTCCTCAAGAAGAAGATGATAATTATTCTTCCACAAAGTCGCATAGAAATCAACTTAGCAAACCTTCCTGCAAATCTAGGACTACGGCCTCGAATTATGGACTATAATTCTAATGATCGAGACCAAATTCGTAGGGCATATCTACAAAAAGGTCCTTGTCAACCTCGTAATCATAATTTTCCACAAAAATCATTTGGGCAAAAACTTCGGCAATTTAATCAGGTTTGGTTTAGTGAATTTTCTAATTGGTTGAAATATAGCGTAGTAAAAGATGCAACATTTTGTTTATGTTATTATCTTTTCAAACCCGATATTAAAGATCAAGCTGGTAGTGATTCTTTTGTTGGTTAGAGTTTTTCAAATTGGAAGAAAAAATAAAAAATTCAGACTCACGTTGGAGGTTCCAATAGTGCTCACAATCAAGTTTCGAATAAAGGTCAAGACTTGTTATACAAAACAACATATTCAAAAGATTTTTTCAAACAATCTAATCAAGCTCGAATTGAGTACCGAACCTGCTTGATTGGGGAAGAAAAAATTTGGGATTTTAATTAATAGGTGCCCCCTCTATATTAAATTCCTAGCTCCGCCACTGGAGAGAGAGTATAGATCTAAGCTGATAGATCTCAGACCTAAGGTCGTCAATCTCAGATATGAGGCCATGGAGGTGAAGGATGATGATGGTGGTTGCTGGTGGTATAGTAGATCCAATGGCGACGATCGTTGAGACAGTTATGGTGGTGGCAGTGATTAACAACGCCAATGGTAGTGGAGATGGTGGATGTAGTGATAGTGGTAGTAGTAGTGGTAGTGGTAGTGGTAGTGGTAGTACTAGAAGTGGTGGTAGTAGTGGTGGTAGAGAGCTCTTGGAAAGAGATAGAGAGAGTAAGAGTTGAACGAGAGCGAGAGCGAGAGAGAGAGAGAGAGAGAGAACTGAGACAGACTGAGGGAGAGAAAGTGAACAAAGACAGAGAGAGAGTGTGTGTGTGTGCGCACGCGCGAAGGGATAAATTTGTCACGCAAAAGATAAATCTGAAATTTTTTGGTTGCGTTAGATAGAGTTTAGAATTATGATTTAAAAATAGAGTTGTATTTGAGTTTGTGAGTTTTGAAATTATAATTTAAGTGTAAAAAATTTGTTTGGTTATGAGTTTTGAAAATGTTTTGAATTGAGTTTGAAATAATTGATGTGACATATGATATTTAATTTAAAAACTTACAACTCATAACCAAATACACAATCCAAAATTCTATTGAAAGCTCGTAAAAAAATTTAAAAAATTCAGAAAATATTTTTTATTTAATATATAAAAAATTACAGGTACTAATTGCCCCAAAAATAAAAAATAAAAATTCACGCTGTTCCGATCAACCGGCTGGATGTTCGGGAGGATAATCGGGTAGGCAAAATTTCAAAATTCAAATCACCCTTGAAATGAGTTTTCAAAAGTGGTGTAGAATTAATTTTTGAATACTCTATCCAAACAGAAGGTTCAAGGGAAGGGGTGGATTCATATTTCAAAAGTTTCTCCAAATACAACCTTTATTTTTCTTGCAAAATTTCTTTGTTTGGGAGGAATTTATGATTCAAAAGATTAGAGTTTGTCTTTTTTTAAAAAAAATGAGCTTTAGGCCAAGTTTGGCATGATTGAAAAAAGACAAAAAGTCAAAAAGTCACTATCTTATTTAAGTCACATCATCTTATTTAAGTCACATCACCTCTCTAACACATCACTTCAAATCCAACCCAAACCCAACCCATATTTCATAAAAAGTCAAAAAATATACTTATTTAGTCTTCCCAAACTAGGCCTTAGGAAGGAGTTATGGCCAAGTGGTGTTTTGAGAAGTTGTAAAAGCTAATTTTTTGACTTTTCAGTTTTTTTGGTAATTTTTTTGGCAAAAAATTAGGTCGTTTTGGATAAAAAAGCTGACTTTTTGACTAAAAAAACTAATTTTTTTAGTGTGTTCCCAAAAGACCCCAAAATATCCATTTTATAATCATTCATTATGAAATAAAAAAATTCCTTTTATTACTAAAATAAAAAGAGAATGAGAAATTTGATTATTTGTTTTTTTTTTCTTCATATTTTTGAATTTTTTTAAAAAAAAGTTTCAAGAATTTATATTTAACTCAACGAATGAATCGAAGAATTTAAAAAAGATTTGAAAAGACAAAAATAGTAGATTTATTTATTTATTTATTTTGTTTTTTGTTTTTTTTAATTTTTTTAGAATTATTCAACAAAATATTACTTTTAAAATTTATCTTTACAAAATGATCCAAAAAAAAATTAATAATATAATTTTAAAAAGTTACTAAAATAAATATGGGACATTTACACATAAATTTTAATTTATGAACTTATACTCTATTAAGTTTTAATTAAAATTTTTTAGACTTTCAAATTCCATTAAATTTTTAATAATCGAAATTATCATTCAAACAATGATTGTTTATTATTTATGATTATCTATAAAGAAACGTGATACCTTAATATTTATTTTGATTTTCAAAACTTAAAAATATCAACCTTTAAATTGAAAAAATTAAAAAAAAAATTATATGCAACAAAAAAAGACTAATTGTTTTTTTTGAAAAAATTAATTATTTTTTTTGTTCAAAATAAAAATTTTTATGTCTGTAAATGAGCATGATGATGGAACATTGATATACAAAAAAAATTAAAAATGAAAAAACTGATGATATTTTCAGTTTTAAAATTGAAAAAATTAATAATGGTTTCAGTTTTATTAGATAGTTGAATCAAACTAATAAATAGAAGGACAAAAACATTAATTACATACTTTGCTTTTTTCATCAATTAGTAAAACAATTATTTAGAACATTACTGTGCAAAATTTGATATTTTTAGGCTAGGTTTGGCATAACCTATATAATCCATCTTTTTATCTTTTTTCCATCACATCACCTCTCTACTTTTTTGCACATCTTTTCGTAAAAAGACAAAAAGTGCACTTTTTTAAGACACTCCAAACCAACCCTTAGTTTTAAAAATTAAGAAAAACTGATATTCAGGGCTTATTAGCTCAAAAAATTATAGATAGAACCTAAATTATCATAGGCTTTGTTTGGTTTGTTTTTGAGAGAGTAATTTTGGAGAAATTTTTAAAAAATTTTGTTTAGTTTAATGATTTTGAAATTTTTTTTCCATAATCACTCTTTTTTTCTTACACATCAATCAATCACTTTTTATCTCTCATCTATCCTTCTTAATCACTTTTCTCTTACATACATCTACTCAACTACAACAAAATATCAAATCATTCCAAACTCCCATACTACAAAATTATTTCTAAAATATACAACTAAACAAATCAAAAAAATTTCTAAACTTTCTCTCTAAAATATTTTTTGAAAATTTATCTCTAAAAACCAAACCAAACACATAGGCTCCGTTTGGTAAGACTTTCTAACTATGATTTGAGAATAAGAGTTGTATTTTGAGTTTGTGTGTTTTGAAATTATGATTCGAGTGTAGAAAATTTGTTTGGTTATGATTTTTGAATAGAGTGTTGAATTGAGTTTTAAAAGTTTGATTTGATATGCGAAGTAAGAAAATTTGTTTGGTGATGAGTTTTGGAAAGAATTTTCCTTAATTCAAATTGTTATAACTCATAACAAAACACATTACTTTCACACTATTGAAAATTCTGATCAACACTCATAACTAAACTCTTTTTGAAATTCAATTAAAAAAATTTATTATTAACAGAAAATAACATTAATCAAATTTTTAATTGAAAATACTACAAAGGAATTTTTTTTTTCAAAATAAATATTCAAAAAATTTAAATCATAAATATTTAAATAATTAAAATAATCTAAAAAAATTAATAAGTAAAAAATTAAAATAAATATTCAAAAATTTAATAAGTCAAAATTTAAATAGTCAAAATTTAAATATTTTAAATTTAAAAACATCTCTGTACTCAAATCGTAACTAGACACATAAAACAAAACTCAATTAAGAAATTATTTTTAAAACTCATAACTAAACACATAACTCGAAACTCCATACCACTTTCACAACTCTACACTCGAATCATAACCAAATATATAACAAAAAAATTAAAATATCTAAAAATATTTTTATAAAATAGAGTTTGAATTTATTTTTATAAAATATTTTAAAATTTTAAAAATTAAAATTGTAATATTTAAAAATTAAAATATTTAAAAACATTAAAAAAATTTCAAAAATCATAACATATTTAAATATTTAAAACATTTAAAAAATTAAAATATTGATTTGAATTGAGTTTTGAATTATGTGTTTGGTTATGAGTTTTGAAAAGTAATTATTATGTTTTTGAAAAATAGATGTAGAATTATGATTTAAAAACTCAAAACAAACACCACACTCAAATTAATGAGTAGAATTATAATTTGAGAGGCTTACCAAACGGAGCCATAATATTTGTAAATCGAATTTTTAAGTAATTAACCCAATTAAATTTTTTTTTTTTTAAGGAAAAAGCTAATTTAGGGATAGTTTGGCATGTTCTAAATAAGTATATTTTTTGACTTTTTATGAAATATGAATTAGATATGAATTAGATTTAAAGTGATGTGATAAAAAAATAACGTAATTTAAATAAAATGATATAATTCAAAGTAGTAACTTTTTTTTTTTTTTTTTTAGTATAAGCGAAACAAGGCTTAACTCATCTTCCGAAACCACCTCAAAAAATTGTACGAGGAGTGCAAGAGAAGGAAAGTTTCAAATTAGGGGCGGGTAAAAGACCCCAAAATCTTTCGCGCCCTTAAAAATTCAAATACCTGATGATAAATTTCTCGCGCCATCGACCCTTCTCTCTCTTCTTCTCATCTTCTCTCTCTCTCTCTCTCTCTCTCTCTCTCTCTCTCACGCAAGGTGCGCACAGAAAACACTCTTCTCAAAAATGGCGGACTTTCCTCATCTCGAGAAAATGGGCAGAGAACTCAAGTGCCCCATCTGGTAGAATCTCGACCGATAAACACACATATTTTTACATATACTTATATACAAATATATTCATTTATACACTGATTTATACTTTTACCACAAATTAACTACAATTTATATCAGTTCCAGTAATATATTCATCTGGGTTCTGTATTTCAATTCGTTTCATGTTTGTTTGCATATGTTTTTGGTGTAAAATTGTATCTGGGTTTGATTTGGAATTTGGATTGGTTGAATTTTGATAGTTTGTTATTTTATGCAGCTTGAGTCTTTTGAAATCTGCAGTTTCACTCACATGTAACCATGTATTTTGCAAGTAAGCTCTTCTGATTCAGCTTCATGCCCTTGGCTTTACATGTTTGTTTATTTATTTATTTTTTTCATTAATGTACAAATCTATGTATGGCATTTGAAAATGTGGAAGCAGAAGCCTAATACTTTGTGTTGTTTCTATTGTTTTCAGTTTATGTATTGAGAAATCTATGAAATCAGATTCCAGTTGTCCAGTTTGTAAGGTTCCATATCGTCGCAGAGGTATATGTTGTGCTCTGTGTGTGTGTGTGTGTTTTTTTTTTTTGGTCATTTTCTTTTAATCTTACTATATGAAATCGATGTAAAGTCAGTGAAGGGCTCGGTTCATGCATGCTATGATGCTATCACACTCCGTGTCATGCATAATTATAGAAGCCATAGAATTATTAGTGAGCAGAAACCCAATAACTTGGGTTTTGTTAATGACTGCCCTAATGGCACTTGATAAGAAGCTTAAAATGCTTGTACATAATGTATGAAAGTGCTTGCAATATATAATATATGATCAATTTAAAAATTGTTAACCAATGCCCTTAGGACACTCGTTAACCAAACCCTAAGTTAAATGTATACGGAGTAGGTATGATCCCTTGAATTGGGTTTTTCAACTATGTTAAAAAGTACATACCCAAGTAGTTTTGTCTTATTCTCTCTATGTTCAAAATGGTTTCTGTTGGAATAAATACAATGGCAATGTGGAAAACTGAGTATACAATCACCAGTATAATATTGGTGCATAAGATTTTAAATTTTGACATCTGAATTAAATTAATTTACTAAATTTTTGAATATTAAAATTCATGGATGACATGAATCAACGTGGTTCTCTTTCAATGCAGTTCATATGAATTTGAAGCTTCTATTGTTCTATTTTCATAATATTATGCCAATCCAATTGGAAATTGTTATCTTTGGGCTGCTAATGCTCAACACTAGCTAGAAACTTTAAACAGGATTTGTAGTGTTACATTTTGCAGATGACTGACGAGTTTTGTGATAGGACTTTTAGATCTGTACCAGCCTTATACAGCCTATTCATTGTCATCAACTAAATAATAATTCTCTTGTGCAGAGGTTCGCCCTGCTCCTCATATGGATAACCTGGTTAGCATTTACAAGAGCATGGAAATTGCTTCCGGGGTCAATATATTTGTCACTCAGACTGTACCTTCAATCAAATTAGCAGGTAAATTTCAACACCCCTATTTGAAACACAAAAAGTGCAATTTGAAAATATTAATCAAATCTGGCAGGCTGGTGTTAGAACAGATAATTGTATATGCATTGTCCTAAATAATGCTTTCTAGAATTAAATAAATCTCCTGGGTGCAAGACATTTTGCTTCTATATGTTTCTCAATCAAAATACATTGCACTTTCTTTTTTTCAGGCTGTGTTGTTTCTGTTAATGTTGCCACATTCTTCATTTTTCACACTGCATGGTTTCTAACCATGTAAAAAAAGTGACAAGTTTGGCATACCTTAAATAATCCATCTTTTTATCTTTTTATCTTTTTTCCATCACATCACCTCTCTATTTTTCTGCACATCTTTTCGTAAAAAGACAAAAAGTACACTTATTTAGGTCATCCCAAACAAATGTAAGCAACAGGTGTCAATTCTTATCAAGAACATTTTAAAGTCATAGTACATGAATGATTTATTTTTTGTTTATGCAAATAATTGAGATTTATGAATGTTAAAAGCATCAGGTCATTGTGTTGAACATTTGATTGTTGCCATCCATAACCTAGATTGACATGTCTTTATCCTAATAAAATATTCTCTGTTCAAACAGGTTGTATGTGTTAAAAGTTATCTAATATTGAAGGCCAATATCAATTCAAGTCTTACATGCTTTCCATTTTCTGGTTGGTGCAGAGGAAGATAACCAACTTGAAGGTGGTAAGATTTGTGAACAAGAGAGTGGTAGAACTTGCCAAGACACACCAAAGAATCGAAGAAGATTCAAAGGAAAGCAGCCAAAAAAGTCATTAATGACTAACCAAGAAAGTTCAAATACAGATCCTGTGAAACCATCCTTTCCAACAAAGAAAAGGGTCCAGCTTCCACAATTTCCTCCTTCAGCATCTCCAACAAGACCTGCAATGTTTGGAAGTGGATTGGGTGAGAATACCAAAAATCAACCAGAGAAAAGTTCAGTTGTACTTAAGGAAAAACGCGTTGTAAATGAAAAGGGAGAAGCGGTCTTTACTCCATTTTTCTGGTTAAGAGATGAAGAGGATGTAGAAAAATTAAGTCAGCAGACAGATGGGGGTCATAACCTGGATACACCACCAAACGCTCCTTGTTTTAGTGATATCAAGGACTCGGATGATGAAATCCCCTCTGGAATAGCCCCAAAAGTAAGTTACCAAATATTAATCTGTTTAGAAGTAGCTTGATCTTAGATCTGAAAAATAACTTGCCTTGCTCTTATTGATTTGCAATCAGAAGTAAATCTGGGTAGGTTAGCCCTGACCAACATACAATCAGTAACGAGTTATTGGAGAATGTTAATATTTGGTCATTGCTGACAGTTCCCTCTGTAAATTTGAAGAATTTCATAAGGGACTGTCTGAAGGATCTTATTAATTTGTTAAAAGGGTCCAGTTCGCCATTTCTGATGCAATTGGAAGCCGGACCTGAGTGACTGGTTTATCAATTGAAGGGTCTTCTATTTAAATTTTAAATTGTGCAAAAGCCCCATATCATTTGATGCCATAAACTTGTTTTAAAATTTATTTTTACTTCATGTAGGAGGGAACGAACATTGCATTGAATGATGCTAATTACTTCGATAGTGAGATGTTTGAGTGGACACAAAGGCCTTGCTCTCCTGAACTCTGTTCAAGCCCCATAAATTTACAGGTATATAACACCTTTTTACATGTTGGCAATATCATCAAATGGTATCACAACTGTTGTCTCCATATAGTATTTATTTCTTTTATCTTGCTTAAGGCTTGGTTTGGGAACAGGCTATTTTAGTAACTTTTTGGCTTTTTACGAAAAGGTGTGCAGAAAAGTAGAGAGGTGATGTGATGTGTTTTAGTTGACTTTTTGGCTTTTTGGCTATTTTAGCCACTTCCCAAACATAGCAGAATCCGCTACTAAATTTTGTTGTGAACTGCAGGTTGCAGATACTGAAGAATTTAATGGAATTCAGGAAAAGGAATGCAAAGCATCCTCACAAGGTGCTGCGATTAATGGGGAAATCAGAATTGAAAAGTCAGAAAATGTGGTTTCCAAACCAACTAACAATGTGGAAGGAAGCTTAATTGCATTGTCCTTGCCAAGAACGGAAAATATAAACACTGGAGATAGAATGAAAAAATCTAAGAAGAGAGGTAGGAAGGCGAGTGAAATAACCAAAAAGAAACAAGCCAAAAGTACTATGAGTGAAGTTCTTGGAGTCCCAGTTGAATCACAAAAAGTGGCTGAAAATAGTATTCTTAAGCAGAATTTGTTAAATTTGAACACTAGAACCCATAAGAGGGACAAGAAGGTTATGTTTGACATTAGTGCCATAGAACATGTACCAGAAAACATTTCTGTTTTAGGTGTTGAAGCAAGTCCTCTGAATCAGGATAATGATACTGTGGTCACTGACTTGCCAGCTTCATCAGATAAGAAAGAAAGCAGTAATAAGAGCATTGGTCGGCGGAGAGATCAGCCTAAAAGATTGAAAACCCACAACCTAGGTTCATCTAAGAATAACATAACACAAAACCAAAGTAAGGAGGATTTTATATCCCAATTATCCAGTATATATCTTCCTCTAGCTGATAAAAAGAATGTTCCTGATTTGGGTGTGAAAACCAGCAAAAGCGAAATTAAGACCACAACGAATCCAAAATGTGATCAAGATATGAGAAGGTCAAAAAAGCAAAAAATCTACACTGATGAAATCTTGAAGGATAATAAGTTGGTTGATGCTGCTTTGGATGGTTGTAACGAGGTTACTGTCAAGAAAACTCAACTCTCTGGAAAGGTTCAAGGTAATTCTGAAGTCTTGCAGGGCATTTCAGTGACAGAGAAGTCTCTTCGTGCTTCTGAAGGAGTGGTATTTTATAAATGTGATACTGATCCTCATAAAGTCCAGTGTGCTTTCTGTCGTTCTACAAAAGACTCTGAGGTATCTGAATTCCCTTTTTACATGCTTCTCTACTACCAGCCCTTTGGCTTGTCTGTTGTAGTCCATTGGTTGATTCTGTGTTGGTAATTTGCCCCTTTTTAATCTGCAAACCGAAATTACAGGTCTCCGGAATCATGGTTCACTACCTCAATGGCAAGCCTGTTTCAGCAGATTACAATGGTGGATCAAAGGTCATACATGCACATAAGAATTGCACAGAATGGTATGAAGTTCTTTCGAACAACACAAAAAGAACTACTTTTCAAGTTGTTATATTTATATATTGTGGTCTAATACAGTATGTAAACAACTGCATTGCTATTTTCAATCAAATAAAAAAAATCTAAAACTAACCAGAAGCAGACATAATAAACAAAAACAAAACTTTACTAATACTAATAACTTGACTATACATGGTTCCTTTAGAACCCCCTTGAATCATGATAATTTCTTAATATTGTTGTTTCTTTAATTGCTTCTTGAGTTTCTTATAGCCTGCATCGCCATGATGATACAATATTTAATGGATAAGAAAACTGCACTTTAAGTGAAATTTCATTGGAATTCCATGATTTGACTACTAAACTGTGACTGACCTTTATGTACTCATAAAGCTTTGGAGTAGAAAGTCCTCGAGTAGCATAAGTGGCTTGAATCATTTTCTAAGTCTTGGTTTTGATATCAATGATATAGTTTTAACTAGTCAAATCACATGTGCAGGGCTCCTAATGTATATTTTGAAGATGATAATGCCATCAACCTTGAAGCCGAATTAGCAAGAAGTCGGAGGATTAAATGCTGTTGCTGCGACATCAAAGGGGCAGCTCTTGGATGTTATGAGAAAAGTTGCCGCAAGAGCTTTCATGTTCCTTGTGCAAAGTTGATCCCACAATGTCGCTGGGATAAGGTAAGTATTAAATGGAGTTTGTAAAATTTCATAATAAATACATTTTCTGATTTTGTATCATGCCACAGGATAACTTTGTCATGTTATGTCCTCTACATGCCTCTTCTAAACTTCCCAATGAGAAATCTGGAACTCAGATAAAAAGGAAAAAGAAATGCATTCCAAAAGGGTAAGCTAATGATTTCAATGCCCAAGTTTTGGATTTATTTGAACTGGATTTTAAAACTTCACTACAATATGTTCCCTCCAATTTTCTCTGAACTTCATTTCTCAGACCATCCCCAAGCCACCAACCAGAAGTTGCTGTTAAACATGCCAGTAGCACTTGTAAGCGTTGGAGCTCTCATGGATCATCTGAAAGAATGGTCCTATGTTGTTCAGCTCTCACAAATGCAGAGAGGGTAAATAAAAGTTTAGATATAGTTTTTGTCTATTGGATTATAAGAAAATGTTTCATCATTTTATTTACTTGATAGTTGGGTTTACAGGAAATTGTTTCTGAGTTTGAGAGATCATCAAAAGTTATGGTATTGAAAAACTTTGATTCCAGTGTCACCCATGTCATTGCATCTACAGATGAGAATGGAGCCTGCAGAAGAACCCTCAAAGTTTTGATGGGAATCTTAGAGGGAAAGTGGATACTGAATATTGAATGTTAGTACACTTTTTTCCATCACAATGGAATCATTGACTTAGATATTAGCAACTCGAAGATTCTAAGAGCCTATAATTTTGTAATGAATACACACACATATATCCTTTTAACTCAGTTTGCTTTTGGTGTTGCAGGGATTAAGGCTAGCATGAAAGCCATGGAACCTGCTGATGAACAGCTATATGAAATTGGTGTTGACATTCATGGAATCAAGGATGGTCCTCGACTTGGAAGATTAAGAGTTCTAAACAAGGTCATTTTCTTATTTAGAAATATTTCAGACATTTGAATTGACTGTGATTACTTTCAAAAGAAACAAATATATGAATTGAGTGTGATACGTATAAAGTCTCCATTCCTGCAAGTAAGCATAGTCAGTAATTTATCTCTTAACCAATTTTAGTCATAGCTAATGATTTGTTTAATGTTTGCTATGATGAATGGGCTTCATGAGAAAAATTTTACCATTCAATTTACTCTTCAGATGTATAGCTTCTCTTACCATTGTCATTTTATCCTTTTTCTTTTTCTTTTCCTTTTCCTTTTCTTTAAAAAAAAAAACTAGTTTTCCACAATGCAATGTAACCCATAATTAGTATCTGTTTAGCAAAGTTGACACTGAGAAGGATTTGATTTGCCAAATCCATCCAAAATCTAGGCTGTGGTCTATGTCTCAAAAAAGTAAAAAAAAAAAAAGAGGTATTTTCTGGCATTATTTTAATCCCGGGGAAAGTTAAAACACCAACAAAAGCCTTCCTGACCTTTTTCCTGGTAAAGGGATCAACATATTCTAAGTGGCAGTAGCATAGAATCTGATAATTGCAGTTTGTGGTTCTATACAGAATACATGACATGAGAATCATAAATTCGATTAAATTTTTGTGTATGAACACTCAAACAATTCTTTTCTTGTTTGCAGCAACCAAAGCTCTTTAATGGGTTCAAGTTTTATTTTGCTGGAGATTTTGTTACTTCATACAAGGGGTACTTACATGATCTCGTAACTGCGGCTGGAGGGACTGTTCTACAAAGGAAGCCTATTCCAAGTGGTCATGAATCCCTGTCAACATTCATCATTTACAGCCGTGAGCTACCCGATAAGTGTGATCCCAGCAAGAGAAATTTGATTTTCAACACGAGGCAGTCAGATGCAAAAGCTCTAGCAAGTTCCACTGGAGCCACAGTGGCCAGCAACTCATGGGTTTTGAACTCCATTGCAGCCTGCAAGTTGCAAAATCTTGCAGAATGATCCTGTTTCATGTTTTCATTGTTCTGTACTGTAATAACAGCAAGTTTTGCTTGCATTGGATATTTATAAAGTTCATTTTAACTATCAAAATTGCAAGTTTGGTTATGTGTAAATTGTTAATTACTTCAGACAAAGCAAGGTGTTTATAAAGTTCTATGATTGTTGGTAAAAATGGATCTGTCAAAATCAGAACTCTGTTGCAGAAATTTTGTGGGTTTTTTTGGTTTTGTTTGCTTCAAGCCCAAAAGCTTTGTTTATGTTGAATTTGTGGACCCTGATTAGTATTGTACATTTCATTATGTGAAATTTGATGTAAATCCTGATATATATTGTTGTTTATATAGTAGTTGCATTGTACTATTTTCTTTTAGTATATTGGAACTAGTGAGATGTGAACGTAGATAATCTTGTTAAACAACATAAATTTTTGTGCCATATTTTCTTGTTTGTGATTGTTTCTTCTTGCTATTGTTTGTGTTTGGTTTATTGTGCAACTTATACATGTACCATGGTAATATTGAAAGATTGAAGGAGAATATTAAGGTTGTGGAAAACTTTAACGTGAAAACAAGAGATTAAAGAACAGTGTACAACATTCTCATTAACTCTTTTTGGCTGCCAAGAAAACAGGGAAAGTAAGAAACTGAACCAATCAATATTAATTGAACTGTGTACAACATTTACTAATCACACATTTTGAACATTTTACAACTGACTCCCTTTTATTTATTATTCCATAATTTAGAAATAGAGGATGGATTCTCTCCAATCTCTTGGACTGGAGAGAACAGTCCGATTAACAAATTTGTGCCACCTTGGTATTTTTTCGTAAATATTTAGATTTTGTCTGCCCATTAACCCATTAAATCTTGGGTTGCATTTTTTTTGTTCAGATGTAACATTGGGTTTGGGTTTTTAAGTAGGTGGACAAAATCTAAACCACCAATTTACAACAAATACCGACGTGGCAAGCGTGCATGCAGTGCTCGGATTGGATCCGAACTGGAGGCAAGCTCGGCCCTAGAAAACAAATTGTGTTTTCTCCATCTAAATGGAAAACATGTGGTTCTAAGTTGGCCTTTCTTCTCATGCTAGGACAGAAGGCTTGCATGCACTGATCTCGCCTTTCGGTTTAACACAATCCCCTTTCTTTTGACCATGTTTCAAAACCTTCATTTCAAAGGATTCAAACATGTGCTCCAATTCTGATATCTCTTCCTCAATATCCAGCGGTTGTTCACTCCCTATCGTCATTCGCTGCTTGAATCCTCGAATCCTCTCCAAGCTATCTCCGACCTCAATCCCCATTTCCTCCATTGTGGCACGCATTGTTGCGTTTTCCTCTTGTGCTTCTCTTAGCCTCCTCTTCGCAGATCTATACCCGTCAAGAGACCTCAAGAGCTTCTCTGAGAGCTCATTGTTTCGTTCTTGGAGTGCTGCGTTTGCTTGTACATCTCCTCCACTGCTAGGCTTCTTCTCTTTATGCTCTGCTGCATACTCTTGTACTTTTGCCAACAACGTCTTGTTTTGGGCCCTAAGGTCGTTGACAAGTTCCTCCATTTCATTGCATTCGTGAACCTTTCGTGCCAACTCCGCTGTCATAATCTCTCTCTCCTTTCCCAAGCTTGAACACATGACTTCAAGGCTCTTTCGCGCTGCTAGACTCCCAGTTAGCTCTCTTCTTAGTTTCTCTTTCTCATCAATGGGCTCAGTTGGCCTTTTGTCCCTCGGGACATGGCTAGGCCTAAGATCAGTGTTGCAACGCCTAAGCTCGGCTTCCTTTTTTTTCCCAAAAGATTGACAATTTTGAATCCGCGTTCTAATGTTCTCGAGGATTGTCATCATTCCAGCCACCCTCAGCATTCTTTGGCTGCTGTTTTGCTCTTTCATGCATGCTTCTTTGTGGTCTTGGACTAGCTTTAGCAGCAATTTGACAGTTGCAGCGACACCTGAAACGAAGAAACGGAATCAAAACTGTTTTTGGAAGTACTTTTGGTGTAAGGGTTTTGGATTAATTTGTTTCTGTAATCTCATGTTTGGAACATAACAAACTTGATATGTTTTAGACATCAAAGGGAAGGATTGATTGATTATTTTCTCTAAGTTAGCATTCCATCATGTTTTGCATTTTCATTTTCGGTTTTATGTTTTCATTTTTTGAAAACACAGAAAACTCATTTGGCATACAATTTTTTTTTAAAAAATGTTTTTTCCCCCTTCTGAAAACACCTCTTTTTTAAGGAATACTAAAAAGTTGTCCTTAATTTTTGATAGATTGAGAACAAGAGCTTTCAAATTTCTCATTGTTTTGTTTTCTAAAACACAAAAAACAAAAACAAGAGCACAACCAAACAGGGGAGCCATGTTCAATTATAGCATTGATAGAATTTTCTGAAGCATCAAAAGAAAAGAAAAGAAAAATAGAAAGGAAAACATGTTGGAGAGGGGGATAATTCACCTTCTAAACTCGAATCATCATGTTGGTTGTTGTCCATTGAAGAAGGAACTAATTCGGGAGATGAATGTGTTCGAATCCTATGCATATTTTCCCAAGAAAACAACCAAGAAATCAGTGGGAAAATTTCCAAGATGAAGTCCAAGAAATGGGAGCTACAAAAACTGTATGAAGAAGAGACCACAGAAGATGTTGAATTGAGAAGAAAGTTCAAGACTAATTTTAATATGTTTGAGAGATCCAAAAAAGAGAGATTTGCATTAGCAGTCTCTCTTTTTCTCTGTCTCTCTCTCTTTTTTTTCTTTTTTCTTCTTCTTCTTCAACTCTTTTGTATGTAAGTTTGATTTTGTTTGGCTAATTGAGAGAATGGTTGGTTGATGTTAGTTAAATTCCCGCAATTATAGAGGACGGTTTGACTTTTTGATTGGTTGGTTGTTGCTTAGACTTTTTGAAGACACATAGAGGTGTGGCACTCATGTGCCACCCTATACAAATCAAATATTCATTTAACTTCTCTCACACATCCACATGCATGGGGTTCAATCAATTATGCACCTTACACGTGTACTACATGTGATCACTCTCTTCTCTCTTTCTTTCTTTTCAAAATTTATTTTTTATTATTTTATTTATTTTTTAATTAAATTTTTAAGTGGTATGTAGACTGCCTTTTCTTAACATGGACTCTACATTGTTTGGGGCAATGGGGTGGCTTAAAATATTATTCTAGGGTGGTTCAACAAGTCACTAGTAATTTTAGATTTTTAAGCTTATAAAATTTATTAAAATTAGTTTTCACATGATACACTGATATATTATATGTTTATAATGATAGAAATAATATAAACTTGTCAAATTACAAAGACCATTCATAATATGCATCAGAGCCGGAGCCAAAGAAAATTGAGATTGGTCCATGACAATGCACAATGTTGTCTATTAGTGCTTCAGCACATGCATCATGATTTGGGCAATAACACCCACACCCAAGGCCAAGGCCAAGGCCAACGACAAGCCAACGAAAATTGTCAAAGTATGATCTATATATAAAGAATTGGTATTTTTATAATTTTTTCGAGTAAATGTTGTGTTTAGTTTAAAGATTTCGGGAGAGAATTAAAAAGAAAAACAGAAAAAAAATATGTGAAATATAATTATATTACATTCATATTGTACTTACCTTTTTTCTTTTTCTTTTTAAAAATTTCTTTCTAAATTTATGACTTAAATATAGCCTAAAAGAAGAAGTGAAAGATTGGATATGTAACGACCCGGAATCGTAAATCGGAATTATCAGTAATTAATTATGCTTTAGCATGATTTAATTGGGAATTATCTGTTTGATTGGTAATAATATCTGTTGTAATGACAACTACGGGACTGAAATCGATGACTGAAATGGATTCAGAAAATGAAATTGAAAATGTCTATGTGATACCGGGAATTTTTAGAACTATCTGAAACGATAAATTGAAGACTGAAATTCGTCTGAATCGCTAAGCCTTGTTTGGCTCAAGTTTTGGCACAATTTGATTTATGTGATATGTATAGATAAGGATAAAGGTTTTGTTGACCCACTTTGACTCAAATACAAAGAAAGAAATATCTAGGGGAGAGAGAAGAGAGAACATTCGGGAGAGAGAGAAAGCAAAGAGGAAAGAAGAAAGGGAAAGGAGAGAGTAAGCTCTACAACTCCATTAAAGCAACTAAGGTAAGAATCCCTCCCTAATTTCTTGAAATAAAGTTGAATCATCCATGGTTTCATGGCAAGTAAATAGAATGGAAGAGAAATTATGTGTAATTTGGGCCTATATGATATGAAATTATGATTATTGAGCACTTTGAGGGAGGCCTCCATGGATGTTGAAATATGAAGCTTGTAGGTGCATGTTTATGGTTTCTATGATATGATGCTTATTGAAGTTATTTGGAAGTTATGAAGCCTTATTTCAAGTGTTTTCAAGTATTTAGACTTTGATTTTCATGATTTTGGAGATTGCATGTTGGGTTGGAAGTTTGGAAGAAGAACCCAGAATTTTCACGATCGCTCGGCGGATCTGGCCGCCGGCGGGATTCTGCATCCAGAATCTCTGTCTTCGTTCACAGTCCGCTCGAGCGGGGACCCATTTTTCAGAAATTTCAGGAAATGTTCCAATGAATGTTTTGGCATCCTCATCGCATCTTGGGCATGTTTAAACCTTAAAGAAGTTAAGATAATGAGATTATGAGATGGTAACACCATTAAGAGAATGCATGAATTATGTGAATTGATGATGATATATGTTAAGGAATGTGTTATAATGTTGATGTTTGCAGGTCAAGAGGTGAAGACCGTGCAACCGGTTTCGGAAACCCTCTGTAAGTAACATTTTCGTAAAGATATGTTATTATGAATTATGTTCAATGATAAATGTTATGATATGTTTAAATGATAATGTTTTACGTGAATGAATGTCTTGATTGCGAATCTAGTATGGTGGCCATAGATAGTTTTAGTTGTGGGGGACGACATAGACGTGTAGGCCCATGCGCTTGAGTCATGGGGGACGGCACGGATATGTAGGCCCATGACCAGTTTACGAGATCTCGGTATGTGTTTAATCGGTGTCCGGGACCGGTTACTCTAGTCGTTTGTCGACACATGTTATGATACGTTATGTTATGTTCTATGGAGTATGCCATTACGTATGTTCTATATGATGACTGATTATGATTATGAATGTTTTATTACGGTTTTATAAGAAATGTCGGACTTCGTTCACTAACCTCTTTACGTTTATGTTACTTGCTGAGCTTTAGCTCATTGTTTGTATTTATGTATTTATAGGTGAGCAACCTGAGAGCCAAGCCTAGGCGGAGTCTCGAGCCGAGCCGCCGTTTTGAAGCCTACCGTTTTGAGTGCTCCGAGCCGGAGCTAGGCCTGGAAGGCCGTTTTGAGAGCTTTTCTTTCGTCTTGCATCTGTAGCATATATTTATGTTTTGTATGTGACTTGGTTTATATTATGTGTAGTTGGTGGGTAAATTAACATTATTTTTGGCATGTAATATATGTTCATATTTATGCACAGCTCTTGGACTATTAGTTTCTTTTTAACTTCCATGAGCCGCTTATTTATGTTTTGTCTGATGGTAGGAGGTAATCTGGTCTTGGCGGTCACGTTCTAGAACTTCTAGGGGCGGGTTCGGGGCGTGACAGGATAAGTGTGATGACTAAAATTTGTGGAATGGGGTGAGATTGAGAGTGGTGAGGGAATTACAAGAAAAGGTATGGGAGTAGTTAGAGGTGGTGGAGGTAAGCAAGTGAGGGATTGAGAGGGTGGCTGGTGAAGTGTTGAGAGGAAAGAGGACAATTAGAGGGATAAAAGGGAAAATATGGTATTTTGCTAAAATTGATTCTAACATTTGTAATTATTTTTTATTTGGAAAATATGGTATTTATTTCGTTAAATTATATTGAAAATAAATTATATACACAAATAATACAGTACAAAACTTTCAGTTATGATTTTTTTCACATTATATAAATTATTTTATTTGATATTATTAACAATTTAAAAAAATTGATAGAGTTTAATTTTAATGAAATAATTAATTTAGTTGTACCAATTTTTATTTTTTTTTAAAGTTTATGTGCAATTCGGACAACTTGAACAATTCAAACCAAGCTTGGATAGATGAGAGTGATTTTTCATAGAATGATGCTAAAATGATAATGTTAGGCTTTGAGAGTTGAAGGTGAAATGATTATTGTATCCTCAACTTTAGTAAAATTAAATTTCAGCCATCCAAAAACTCACTCCAGAGGATCCTACCTTGGGTTACAATTCGAATTTAGGTAGATCTGGGTAGTTCTCAACACAATTCGAGCTAGTATTGGACAACCTCTCAATCAACTTACTCGAGTTACACCTCTAATAAAAGTTTCGTTTGTTATGTGATTAAAACCTTGAAGGAGCGAAATGTAATTTTTAAAATCACACCTCATTTTTTAGCTTAAAAATTAAAAAGTTACTAAAAAAATTAAAAAGTTGATAATCTATACTAAAAAGTTAAGGATTTTTTTTTCTCTCCATTTTTTACACATCTTTTCGTAAAAAATTAAAAATTCATTCCAAACATACTAATTTTTTTATTTCATATTTTAGTCAAAAAATAAAAAATTACTAAAATAACATGTTTCCAAACATGACTGAATATTTTATATTTTAAGTAAGAGTAATGTTATACATTATAAAAAAATATCATAAATTTTTTTTTTTATAAAACTAATTCAAAAGGTATCGCTCAACATACCTAAAAGATTACAAACTAATCTAAAAATGGACATCTTTATTAAAATTTTTAATGATACTTATTTTATGATTGTATTATTTAAGTAACCTTGAGAAGGTTTATTTAAAATTTATTTTTATTTTTATTTTTTTAATCATAAATATGCATTAGTAACAAAAAACGTCGGTGAAATTTGGTATATCCCCCCATTTCATTTTCCTCCCCAAACCAAAACCCTAAACACAGGTGCCCAAAGCAACACTCTTTCTCGAGAGAGAGATTCTGACAAATTTTCCAGGAAAATTTTCCCTAATCAATGGCGTCCTCCTCGAGTTCTTCGCCGCCACAGCTGGAGGCGAACGAGACTCGTAACTGGGTGGAGCTTCCTCGAGACGTGATGGCGATGATTCTTCACAAGCTCGGTGCGATTCACATACTCGAGAGTGCTCAGAAAGTGTGTATGACTTGGCGTAACATCTGCAAAGACCCAGCAATGTGGAGGTCCATCGACATGCGCAATCCCGGAGACCTATGGAGCATGCCCTACAATCTCGAGAAGATGGCTAGGCATGCCATCGATCGAAGCTGTGGAGAACTCGTGGACATCAATCTCGAGTATTTCGTCACCGATGAACTCCTTCAGTACTTGGCCGATCGGTATAATTTCATATATATGTCAATTTTGAATTATTATGTGTTTTGGCTTTGATTGATGATGATAAATCTATGGTGTTAGTTTTTATTTAGTGGTTAAATGTTGTGTGGATGTTGAGGATATATGATGAGTGGATAGAATATTTTAGGGTTAGGGCATATTCGGTTGTGATTGAATTTTTTTTTTTTTTAAAAAAAGAGTTTTATAGAGTGAATTTTTATAATTAAAGACGCATTATTTCATTGCTTTATTTTCTTTGTTATCAATTATCATGCATTTGTTAGGTATAAAAATGAATATTGGAATATTCACATTATGTATAATATCTTCACTCTCAATAGGTACGTATACAAATCTATAGAACATAGAACAACAAGATGCCCATGATGTGTGCATGTCCCCAATTCCTTGGGCCTTTCGATCCAATACCATATTCTAGGAGCCGTTGACAATTGACTGCTTTTGCTGACCATGGGTTATCACAATTTTTTTTTTAGAACCTTTTATACTGGGCCAGAGGCATTAGGGGTGGTGCAGACCCTTGGGGCAGGGCTTTTAATGGTTTGAGTTGCTGTCATAAATTAATTTTCTACTTTGGTTTAGGCAAAAAATAATTTGCACACACAATTAATGTCATTGGGAAATGAAGAAAATAAAATATGGTTGATTTGAGAGGAGTGTGGATCTGAATTTATTTGTTTTTTTAGATGATGTAATTGGTTAGGTGTTGTTAATGTCTTCCCGTATTGGGGTATTTTTGTATTCTTTTGCGTCTTATTGATGCTTTCTCAATAAAGTTTGTTTATTTATCAATATATATATATATATAAAATGAAGTAGAAGAATTATGAATTAGATTTTTTATTCTCTTAGCTTAAAATAAAATGTGATTTGCAACTAAATCGAGGCAAAACATCTATATCACTGATTAACATTGATTTTTTATGTTTTTGTTAGTTGTGAAATAATGATTCTCCAAAAGTATATTGCTTGTTTTCACAAATTTGTGTTGAATTGTTTGAATGGTTTGCATTTTACTTCCTTTTACACTCCAAGATGGTAACATATACAATGAAGGAAAATGAATAGTATTGGAAATTCTGATTATCAGTTTAGTTTTTTGAATGTGAAGTATTCAACTCAAAACTGAGCCATCAACTGAGCCATAATATGTCTCTTGTTAATGTCAATTATCTTGGCGCTTAACTGTAATAATAGCTTCTTCTTTTTTTTATGTAGATAATATATGTAATAGATGAGAACCCAAAATAAATGAGGATTAATAAGAGTTGGTCATGTCATCTGTGGTGCTGGAAGCCGTAGATTGGGCACACCATACATGTCAACGATTTATAATGGAGTGTTTTTGGTCCATTCAGAAGCCCTGCCTGAATCCCTCTTTTGGGAAATCTTTGGATGAATATTCACTCCAAATTATAATTTATCCAGAATGCAGACAACTTTTTGGGTCAATTTTTATGGAAAACATAATAAAGTAGCCCTTCCTTTTGAGTTCTAACTCCTCTTTTTATTTTATTGAAATTTTCTTGTATTCTGAACTTCCTGCTAGGTGTTTTGTATTCTAGGTAGATAGTAAGGCTTGAAAATGTCAAGCAAGACCATTACGAAGTAAATAGGGTCTGTCTCAAAAAGATTGTGTCTTCAACCATTCTGTATATACTTATATTTTATGGATGCTGGCCTAGTTTATCTGACTTGAATTAGAATATATTTTCCAATTTGGGTTTCAGAGGAAATTTGTTAAAAATTTGGCAAATTTTAAAACTCCTGGTTTTATGTCCATGAGGTGGATTCTCATAGACTTGAACAAGTCTGTAGCATTGCATCAAGTGATGATGACTCTAATACAGGAAAGAAATAGTAGATCTAAATCTTGATTCATATTTGTTGATTTAATTTCTGGAAAATGATAAGTTTGTTTCTGTTATTGAATGCTACTGATTTGGACATGTTTTTCTGCATGGCATTCTTTAGTTTATATATCACTTATAGGTGATGTTCAATTTGAATCTTTTTGAATTTTATTTACTACACTTCGTTGTAACCTTCATTTGATAGGTGATTAAATGGACAGAATGTCTAAAATAAGTTGTACTTATATGGTATTGTATGCTTGTGTGTATTTGTCCATCCTTTTTCTTTTCCATTGTAGAAGATAACCATTTGACGACTCAGTTTGATCTTCTCCTCAGGTCATAATTAGTGAAAATTCTACATGAAGATTTAAGGAAAATTACATTAATGTCGCATAATATTTGACTAATAATATTTGATTCCTTCTTGTTGTGAAAATTGCATCCTCCTCCCTATAATTTGCAATCACATTACAAATTCTCCCTCCTGTTAAGCTGCCATTAAGGAGGTAAACACAATATTGCTAGCTTCTCTATCCTCATTAGAATGTCCATTTTACTCACATGTTTGATTATTGCTTGGACAAAGATGGCAAACCAAGGTACACATATTTAATGTTTTGAGCGGTTATACATTGCTCTAGTGGAGTTGAAAATTGCTTTTCCATTAGTAACATATATATATATATATATTTTTATAGATTCTAGGATCATCAACCTCCGTTGTTTTTGCCACTTGACCACTACCTTCATATTATTACCACAATCCACTAGAACTCATCACCAGTAAACCATCGGCACCCACCAATGGCCACAACTACATCTTCATCTTCCTCAATTTATTTTGCTCTCTTTTCTTTTCTCTTTTGTAGAAGAAAACAGGCTTTCATTATATATTTATTCTATACACAGGAGAACATGAATATACAAAGCACAAAAGGTGAAAAAAAGAATAAGGAAAGAATGCCTGAGATGAGATGTTCTACTGCCTGAGACAAGGGCTACTCCAATTTAATATATTAATGTATTCTTAACAATGCTGCTAGAGATGAGGTCTGAATATTGCTCTGCACTCAGAAGTGCTCTAATACAAATTGCTCCAGAAGTGCCCCAATAATTTATTAATGCATTCATCTCATTTTTGTTCTTCTTCTCTAATCACCACTAATCCATTGCCACCCACCAAAGGCCACAGCTACATCATTGTCATAATCATCATCTTTTGGGCTAGCCAAAGTTGCCCTCGCCAATGTTGAGGAAATGGAACTTGGTGCGCATGTTGGTCAGTACCTGGGTTAAAGAAGTTGGTGCCAACTGCCAAGCAGAGTCATGATGACTGGCTGTTATGCTGCTTGAGCTTCACTTAATTGAATTTTAATCAATCTCATCACCAAACTAGTTCTACAAGACTTGTTCAAACTTTGCATTCAGGGCTTGATTGGTTTCTGGGCCTAATAATTCACTATTCAATGTACTTTTTTAAGTCATCAATGCAAATTCAGAAGTGCCCCAATAATTTATTAATGCATTCATCTCATTTTTGTTCTTCTTCTCTAATCACCACTAATCCATTGCCACCCACGAAAAGCCACAACTACATCATTGTCATAATCATCATCTTTTGGGCTAGCCAAAGTTGCCCTCGCCAATGTTGAGGAAATGGAACTTGGTGCACGTGTTGGTCAGTACCTGGGTTAAAGAAGTTGGTGCCAACTGCCAAGCAGAGTCATGATGACTGGCTGTTATGCTGCTTGAGCTTCACTTAATTGAATTTTAATCAATCTCATCACCAAACTAGTTCTACAAGACTTGTTCAAACTTTGCATTCAGGGCTTGATTGGTTTCTGGGCCTAATAATTCACTATTCAATGTACTTCTTTAAGTCATCAATGCAAATTCAAAAGATTTTGAAATTCTTATCATTATATGAAGGCACGTAGATAGACCAAGTTCATGTTCCTATGTATTTGCTGATGCTTTTCTGTCACTTTGTTTTGTACCCTGTTGACAGAGCGAGTCAGCTGAGACGTCTTCGACTTGCGTGTTGCTCTGAGATTTCAGATGAGGGTTTGAGTGAAGCTGCTAAAAAACTACCATTATTGGAGGAGCTTCACATTTATTTGAGCCCACTTTCAAAAGTGTCCCTTGAGACTGTTGGGCGTTGCTGTCCTCGTCTGAAATCTCTGAAATTTAATGATCGAGGGTCCAGGTCCTCATACGTGGGGAGTGATGATGAGGTTGCGATGGTTATCGGAGAAACCATGCCTGGATTACATGATCTTCAGCTCTTTGGAAATAAGATGACAAATGATGGGTTGCAGGCCATTCTCAACGGCTGTCCCCACCTTGAATCCCTGGACCTGCGGCAGTGTTTCAATGTTCATCTTGTAGGACCTTTTGGGAAAAGATGTTCTGAACGGGTCAAAGTTCTTCAGCGTCCATACGATCCCACTGATGACTATGAGTTTGATACAACTATTTATGATGATGATGAGGATTCATTTGATGATGAGTACCCATCTGGGTTTTCTGAGATCGACTTCTTGTCTGACGTTGACAATGATTATGAATTCTCAGGCGGCGGCAGTGATTATTCCGACTATGGAGAGCTGTTTTTTGATTACTAATCCTCTGTTGGGTTGAAAAGCCCAGGGTATGTACTCTACATCCTTTTATCAAATTTTGAGGCTCTTAACACTTTACGATGTTATTTAAACCTATTATTAGGACACCATTTTAGTGCACAAATTTGAATATCATCAAGCTTCATTGATGAGATTGTCTGTGTTTTGCAGGGGGAGATCGATTGATAGGATGGCTAAAACATAAAGTGGGTTAGGTCTGGCTCTTATTATCCTGAGTTATGTTGTAGCTTTTGTCCACAAGGAAGGAAGAAGGGAGGGGGGGTGTTGTTGGGGGTTTGTTTATGACTGTTATGTCTCTCTAGTTATATTTCGATGTGACTTTTCATGTTTTGGTTTTGTCTGCCTCTGTTTCTGTAGAAAGATATCATCATGATGTGTTTAGTTGGACTTGGTTCTTATTGTGAAACAAATAATATTCGTCTGGTTTATATAAAGAAAAATGCCTAGAAGGGAGGGGCTTGAATGGTCTGAATTGATGTTTACTGGACAACGTGCCGAATGATCCTTCCAATGAACGAATGAAACACTTGTCTACTGTGGTTGTCATTTTGTCGATCGTAACTGTTAGCCTTCTCGACGGATGCTTAGCCGGATGAATGGCTAGACGACCGGCAAGATGAATTTCGAATCATGCGGGCCAAGCTCAAATTTGAGCTACACAGCAGCAGTGTGTTATATAAATAAGTTTCTGGATCATGATTTTATGTATTGGTTTGGTTCCTAACAAATCAAAGTTTTATTTTACACTCGGAAAAGGGAAAATATTTTTCAATGAAAATCTGTTTTTTTATTTTTATGAAATGTTTATGCAAGTAGAAAATGATATATTCATCTGGTTTATATAAGTAGGTCAAGTTGAGAGCTACTTCAATTGGGATTTTAGTTTTTAGAATTCAATTTTTTCAAAATTGTGGTTTTTGTTTTTTGTATTTTTTTTATTTTTAGTGAATATTTTTAAATTTTGAAGTAATTTTTAAATTTTTTTTTATATACATTTTACTTAGATGTATTTAAATAATAAAATATTTATAAAAAAATATTTTAAAAAATTAATAAATACCCAAAAATATGAAAATTATATTGAATTTTTATATTTTTGATATTTAGTGATTTTTTTAAAAATTTCACAAATATTATATTTTATAAGTGTATTTATGTTAGGTGTGTTTAAAAATTAAAAAAATTTGTTTAAAATATTAAAAAAATTCAGTGAAAATAAAAAAAATACAAAAAATGAAAAAGTAAATTTTTTAAAAAGTGAATTTTGAAAATTGAAACCAAATGTGATGATTGTTTTTTAATTGCTCTGTAGGAGTTTTTTTTTTTTTCATATTCTAAAAAAAAAAAAACAATTTAGAGAATTTATTTATTTTTCAAATTATTTGGGAAACTAACCTGGTTTTTGAAATCGCATTTTGAAAATGCGATTTTGAAATTGAAATTACATTTTTAACATGCATTTTCACCTTAAAATTGTATATTGAAAATGTAATTTCAAAAAGTGAAGTCCATATCATTATAAATTACATTTTCAATAAGCGATACATGTTGAAAATGCAACTTTAATTTCAAGTCGCATGTTGAAAATACAATTTCAATTTTAAAATTTTATTTTTAAAATGCGATTTCAAAAATCAAGTTAGTTTTCTAAATAATTTGAAAAGTAAGTCAATTCTCTAAATTATTTTTTTTTAAGAATATTAAAAAAAAAAAAAAAAAAACTCTGCTTTGTACACTGAGCGGGGCATGGCAAATAAAAAATAATAATAATATGGTTTATTATTGATAATAATTTATAAATTATGAGAGCTACTTAAAAAAATGTTGAATATGAGATCTTCATTATGAGGGAGGTTTTATAAGCCGTATGTTCGTTAGATTCTCTGGGTTGTAAAATCAAGAGAATTCAAAATTTATTCCGCTGCTTGGTTTGTATAAAAAATAATTAAAATTAATATTTTTAAATAATTATATAAATATAATAATAATAATTTATTCACGGGGTGGTGACAATGGTGCAGTGGGTACAACTGTGGGGGTGGTGACAATGGTGCAATGGGTACATCTGTGATGGCGGCCCCATGGCGAATAAAATTTAGTAAAATTTTCATCTTTGCGTTATCATGAGTTTTTATGTTTTAGGTCTTTACATATAGATGATTTATTAAAAAAATTTAAATTCAACTCAATTTAATAATAATAATCACATAATTTTATACTCTTATCAATGTGAATGTTAACATGTCAATGTGAATATTCAAATTGTCAACAGGCCGGACCGGACCTGTCCCGAGTCGCCCATTGGCCGCGGACAAGTTTCCCGCCGCCACAGGACGCGGGCTTATTTTACACTCCTATTAATGTGAATGTTAACATGTCAATGTGAATATTCACATTGTCAACGGGCTGGGCCCGCTCCGGCTCGTGAGTGGATTTCGGGCAGCCCACGGGTCAATTTTACATTCCTACCAATGTGAATTTTAAAATATGAATGTTCACATCATAAAATTGCTAACCGTTCAAAAAATATTTATAAGGGTATCAAAATTAAATATAAGGGCATAAGTGTCCAAGAAAATAGTGTAAATCAAGAAAAAGAATTTTATGAAATAAAACTATACATACATGGGACTAAATTGGTTAAAAATTTCTTCATAGACTTCTTGAGTTAAAACACTTTTAAATAGGATTTATCAATAATTTTTCCTTTTATGTTTTAGGTCTTTATATATAGATGATTTATTAAAAAAATTAAATTCAACTCAATTTAATAATCATAATCACGTACTTTTATTAGATTTGTCTATAAAAAATGGAGAGTCTATTTCAAACTTATACCTCTTTTTCATTTTATTTATTTTTTTATAAACAAATATGATGAAATTATTTAGTTATGAGTATCGGATCAAGTTGATTTATATTTTTTTTTCTAAATGATTTATATATAAGGACTCAAGAAAATAAGCCTCCGTTTGGCAGAGCTTTCAAAATCTAGTTCAACACTCACTTTTGAGTGTTGTGTTTGTTTAGGGTTTTCAAATCACAATTCTACACTCATTTCTCAAAACTCATTTCAAAACATAATCATTACTTTTCAAAACTCATAACCAAACACATAATTCAAAACTCTTTTCAAAACTCCATTCAAATCAATATTCTAAAAATATTTTAATTTTGTTAAGATTTACGATTTTTTTAATTTTTTAATTTTTTAATTTTTTGAATATTTTTAACTATTACAATTTTAATTTTTTAAATTTTAAAATATTTTATAAAAATAAATTCAAACTCTATTTTATAAAAATATTTTTAAATATTTTAATTTTGTTAAGATTTCTGATTTTTTAATTTTTTTAATTTTTTGAATATTTTTAAATATTTTAATTTTTAAATATTACAATTTTAATTTTTTAAATTTTAAAATATTTTATAAAAATAAATTCAAATACTATTTTATAAAAATATTTTTAAATATTTTAATTTTTTTAAGATTTATGATTTTTTTAATTTTTTGAATATTTTTAAATATTTTAATTTTTAAATATTACAATTTTAATTTTTAAATTTTAAAATATTTTGTAAAAATAAATTCAAACTCTATTTTATAAAAATATTTTTAAATATTTTAATTTTTTTTAAGATTTATGATTTTTTTAATTTTTTTAATTTTTTGAATATTTTTAAATATTACAATTTTAATTTTTAAAATTTTAAAATATTTTATAAAAATAAATTCAAACTCTATTTTATAAAAATATTTTTAAATATTTTAATTTTTTGTTATGTATTTGGTTACGATTTGAGTGTAGAGTTGTAAAAGTAGTATGAAATTTCGAGTTATGTGTTTGGTTATAAGTTTTAAAAATAATTTTTTAATTGAGTTTTGTTTTATGTGTTTGGTTAGGATTTGAGTGTACAGTTGTTTTTAAATTTAAAATATTAAAATTTTAAATTATTTTAATTTTTTGAATATTTAAATTAATTTTTTACTTATTAAATTTTTTAGATTATTTAAATTATTTAAATATTTATGATTTAAATTTTTTGAATATTTATTTTGAAAAAAATTATTTCCTTTGTAGTATTTTCAATTAAAAATTAATTAATGTTATTTTTTGTTAATAATAAATTTTTTAATTGAATTTTAAAAGAGTTTGGTTATGAGTGTTGATCAAAATTTTCAATAATGTGAAAGTAATGTGTTTTGTTATGAGTTATAACAATTTGAATTAAGTTTTGAAAACTCTTTTCAAAACTCATAACCAAACAAATTTTCTTACTTCACATGTCAAATCAAACTTTCAAAACTCAATTCTACACTCAATTCAAAACTCAATTCCACACTCAATTCAACACTTTATTCAAAAACCATAACCAAACAAATTTTCTACACTCAAATCATAATTCTAAAACACACAAACTCAAAATACAACTCATATTCTCAAATCATAATTACAAAGTTTCTACCAAACGGAGCCTAAATAATTCGAGATCTCATAAACTCAACAATACCTGGACCTTTTTTCCAACTAGTGGAAAGCCATATCCATTTTGAATAACCATTTGAATTAAACAACCTGTATTGTGATTTTTCATGAATCACAAATATCACGAAAACAATATCACCTAATATTTCAGAAATAATTTACCAGGACTCATACCTGTGCCTGTTTATTAGCAGCACAAACACATAACATCTCCATCAATCCAAAGCAAAAATTCTCACAAATCCAAATCTTATCCATTTGAGGCTAGCTACCCAATATAGGAGTGCCACATCAGCAAACAAGTATCTAAGTGTATCCAAACACTGGCATTTTGAAGCCACAAACTCTTCATGTGGCTGAGCTACAGAGTTGCCAACAGTTTTATAGTCCATTTAAATCAAATTAAAGCAAGAACTGTAAAAAATATCAGCAGAGAGAGAGAGAGATCTATCATACATTTTTTTTCTTCAAATTTGGTCAGTGTTTGAAGTTGAGGAGATGGCAACAGCAGTGATGACATCTCTCCCACAGTTCAGTGGGCTAAGACCCAAATCATCATCATCTGCTTCACCAATTCAAACCCTGGTCAGTGTTACCTTTTCTCTTTCACTTGGTTTAGCTTGAATCTTGAATTTGTAATAAGAAAAGAAAAGAAAGAAAGGAAAAGAAAATGAGTAAATGAACTCAATTTTTTCTATTTTTGGTTAGATTAGGAAAATGAGAACAAAATAAATTGAAAATTTGTTTCTTTATTTTTTCTTTATTTATTTATTTATTTTTGTTTACAGATTCAATATTTAAAGTCTTGTCTTATGTTTAGTTGATTGGAATGAAATGAAATAAGAGTGACTATTATTGAGATCCAAAATGCTCTATTGCATAAATTAGTACTCTCTCTCTCTCTCTCTCTGAGCTTAAGCATCTTCTTGCAATATTGCAGGTAGCAGTTCAACCAATGAGACGCAAGGGGAAGGGAGCTTTAGGCGCTCGCTGCGATTTCATCGGCTCCCCCACAAATTTGGTATCCACTTCACAAAAATAGTTTTTGTTTCTAAAATTGAAAATCAAATTAAATTATCACACTTGGGTCATGCTAACAAAAATGTCATTTATTTACTTAGGTAGCGTTTGACAATGTTTTCAGTTTTCAGGGTTCTGTTTATAGAAAACATAAAACATGTTTTCACTTATGCCATTCTTCTTGAAAACTGCTTTCGAAAACACCCTTTTAGAACTCAATTGAGAAAATTGTTTTAAAAAAAAAATTTGCACATTTGTGAGATTCATTGCGTTGTACTTGTTAAGAAAATCTAGTGTTTATAAGTAAACAAGTCGAGCTTGAACTGTTTATAAACAATTCAATTGATTTGTAACCCTCACGGGACTATTCTAGTAAAAATAGTATCAAAGTATGTCTTTTGCATGCCATTCTTCTTCAAAACTGCTTTTCAAAAACACTCATAGAACACAATTGATGAGGAGAATGTTAAAATTGATTTTGTTATTGTGGACAGATAATGGTGTTTTCAACAAGCTTGATGCTGTTTGCGGGTCGGTTTGGGTTGGCTCCATCAGCAAACAGGAAAGCCACAGCAGGGTTGAAGCTTGAGATAAGGGAGTCTGGCCTTCAAACTGGCGACCCTGCTGGTTTCACCCTTGCAGATACCTTGGCTTGTGGCTCTGTTGGTCACATTATTGGTGTTGGGGTTGTTCTTGGCCTCAAGAACATTGGTGCTCTTTGAATAAACATATGTTCTAAAATTTGTTAATTAATATATATATAATAGAACTTTCTTGTTGTTTCAATTTACATCATCATGGTTGGTTTTGCACGCTATCTTTCTGTTTGTTTCGATGAAAATTATTTTTTCTAGAGATTTAAAAAAATGTTTTTTTTAGTATGAATTGTGTTACTGTGATTGGCTATGATCTTGAAACTGATATGGTAATGGTGGCGGTCATGATAGAATAGTCGTGAGGGGGGTAATGGTGACAACAATGACAAAAAAAAAAAAAGGTTATTCCTACAAAAAAAATTTATGCATAATTTATCATAAGAATGATGTGGCCATGGTTATTTTTGCAATTAACAATAATCTTGATAAGTTTTTTATTTTTAAGTGATAGGATCACAATTCAATCATATCATTCTATTCAAATTATTGTGCAGTTACAAGCTGAATGAACTCTTGAGAAGAGTTCAATATCTATTTATGTTAATCTAATTTATTAATTCACTAATATTAATTGAGTGAATATATATATATATATATATCAACCAAGCTTTCATAAATTAAAGTATGATTGTACAAACGGTATTATATATGAACATGAATCTCTTCAATTAGAAAGATATATATTATTGTTTTCATAGCAAGAAATGTGAGTTCATAACTCACTAGTTATGAAATTATTATTTCAAAATTATAGTATATTCTTGTTTGACATTGGAAAAGTGGACTTGGAATTTCTAATAAGAAAAAAAATTAGTAGGAACCGTTTATTTTATAATATAGCACATTTAAAAAAAAATAATTTGTTGAATGTGATTGGAGCCATGTTTATTTTATCAAAATAGTAATAGATAATTAACTATTGCAAGTTGTTATAGTCAAATTTGTATTTTGATAATTTTCTAAGTAAAAAAATAAAAAGTAAATAATATGTTAATGCTTATGGATTTGATTGGATCCTATTAAACACTCAAACTATCAAAATAATTACAAACCATACTTAGATATTGATTATTTTTATATTAAACATTCATAAAAAGTTGTATTATGACATTTCACCCAAAAAAAAAAAAAGAAGAAGTGGAAGAAGAAGAGAAGCAGAAGGAGATAAAAATAAGTCCAAATTTGTTAGTTCCAACAAAATGTAAAACGTGAATCGAAATGTAAAACATACTATAAACCATGCTATTCACGGTCAATTATATCTCAAAATATAGTTATTCATAAATTCATATCAATTTTTGCATCAATTCTAAATTGTAAAATCTTGGTAACAAAGCCTAAAAGCATCTTAAATTGAATATTGTATTATGCCAACAGTTAAATGTTAATAACATTAGAGGGTTATTATTTATTCTTAGTTTTTTTCTTATAGCTCCCACCTCTTTTGAAAAATTTTATTTTCACACACTTAATTATCTTAGTACACACACTTAATAAAATATTATTTTAATGGCAATTATATCCTAAACTAAAACGACCATGATGGACATCTACTAACTCCCATAATATTATATGAAAATATTCTTTGTACACATCTTTTTAAAAAAAAAAAAAAATCTCAATACCTTTTGAGTAAAAAAAATTGAACCCTAATTTTTTCATTGTTGTCACTTTACTTGCTATACACTCTATACTCTTCTATTGCTTGCAAAGTAATACTCTTATAACAATTCTCATATTATTTTAATCTCTATATTTATACTATATTAGTGATGAAAATATTAGTTTTTTTGTGCATAGCTTTTTTTTTCTTTTTCTTTTTTTTTTCGCTTTCAATGTTTTCAGTTGGACAACTAGTGCCAGATTATTTCATTATATTCGGACATCAACTGCTGAAAGTTTTTTTATTTTTTTCGGAACAAATTTGTCGAACTAATCACTTTTATTCAAAAGTTAAGTTTCGAATTAAATGTATAATTTCCAAAAACTAGTGCCGAAATCCCCAAACCGAAAAACATAAAAAATATATATAAAAAAAAAAAAGAAAAAGAAAAAAGGGTTTTATGGCAATAGAGTGCACAGAGATCTGAAAATGGTAAATGGAATAACAAAATGAAAAGATACTTCATCTTCAACAATATTTTGGAGGGTTTTCAATGGTATTTTTAATGGAGGTTCAATAGAGTCTTCAATTGAAGTTTTCAATGAAGAACTTTGTCTTCACTTCACTTCACTTCACTTTACTTCACTTCACACTGTAGTCTTGAATGGTCTTCACGTGGCTCTACAATGGGTTTACAAATCTGGAAGTATGATAACTCAACAAGTGTGTGGAAATGAGGGTTGAGTGGTGTGTGTACAATCATTATGAGTGAAGGGTGTAATTGTAACTTTTAGTGTGTGGATTGAGAAAATTAATTAATAATCAAATTAATAAATGTGTGTACTGAGAGAATATGTTCATTGAGGTAATTAAGTGTGTAGAAATAGAATTTCCCATCTCTTTTATTTATTTATTTTTATTCCAATTTTGTCCAAACATAAAATTTCATTTTTGTCCTCATCCCTAATCCTAATTTCCCGAATCCTAACCTTAATCCCCACCCCACTAATTATTCTCTTCACCTCAGGCAGCCACCATTACCTTCGGCAGTCACCATTCCTTTTCTCCTACCTTCCGCCACCCATCTTCGACTCCCCTTAACCCTTCTTATGCTCCGACGAGAGAGACGAAGAGAGAGATCACGAAATAAACATAGAAATATATTGTGAGAGAGATCTAGATATGTTGGAAGTCGAAGTCGCCATTGCGATCGTACCCTAGCCGCCGCTGTAATCGCGAGCGCGAGAGAGAGATAAAGAGAGATATATGAAGTTGAGTGGAGATGGCAATGGGTGACGGTGGTGGTTGGAGATGGAGAAGCGAAGTTACCATTGTGATCGTGCCTTAACTGCCGCTACAATAGCGATCGTACGCAAGAGAGAGAAAAAGAGAGAGAAAGAGATGAGTCTAGGTAGAGATGATGATGTGTGACGGTGGTATTTGGTGATGGAGAAGTGAAGTCACCGCTGCTATCGTGTCCGCCGCTACAATCGCGATTGTGCGTAAGAAAGAGAATAAGGTTTGCAATGAGGAGGTCGCCGAAAGGGAGGTCGTCGATGGTAGGAAAGGCTGCTAGCGATAAGAAGAGTTTACTAGAAGATAGGGCTGCAAACGAGTATTGCCATCCTGGTTTTGACCCGTTATTTATTGTATTCCGGACTCGGGTTGGTATGGTTTAGAATGGTTATTCATGTATTGTTCTCCTTGTTTCCCCTTTATTTTGATTATCGGGTTGTGGTTATGTGTTTGAAATAGGTTGGTTGTGTGTTTTTCCAAACTTGTGATGTCCAGATTTTGGCTCTTCCACTCAAGTGGGCATTATTGTGCTCGAGCGGGCTTCACAAATTTTGCTCCTCTGCTCGAGCAACCATTCTTGCGCTTTGCTCAAGCGGGATTTGTCAACTATTAGTATTTCTTTTTGCAGGTCTGTAAATGCTGAAAATGTGCATTGGACACTTGAGCATCCAGTCTTACGCTCGAGCGAGGACCTTCGTCTGCAAAACTTCTGGAAATGCGTATCCTACACTCAAGCGCCACTTTTCACGCTCGAGAGGAACCTTGTGTCTAACGCTTGAGCGGGGCTTTCCACTCTCTCGAGCTAGCGTGTATAAATCGAGAAGATGACATTTTGAATCACTTTTTCTTTTCTCTCTCTCTCTCTCTCTCTAAAACTTTCCAAAAAGTTTGTTCTTGAGCCTCTCTCTCTCTAAAATTCACCTTCTCTCTAAGATCTCATCTAGATCCATTGGGATTTCCACCCTAGTGCCTTTGAGAAAAAGGTAGAGCTCGTCAAGATCTTCATTTTGAACCGAATAGAAGTGGGTTTCGTCGTTCTTGAAGTCTCACTCTTGCTTGGCTCATCTTCTTCCTTTAAGATAGGGATCTTTCTACACCTTCATATGATATTTAGCTTAGTTATTTATCTCTTGTGCAACAATGGTGTGATTTTGAGATGTTTTAAACAAACTTAGGATTTGGGCATAAAATGGAAAGAGGGGTTTTAGGTGAAGGTGAAATAAATGCTTGTGGGGTTTGAAAATGTCACGACCCAAACCCGCCCCTATGGGTTTAGCACCGTAATCGGCCAGTAATCCGAGATTACCGTAGGCCTGCTTAACAGTAAAACAGTAATATAGAGTACAGGGGCTGGCGGAAGCCAAAACAGTAATTAAAAGATGTCCAATGAACTGTGACAGTCTGTATGCAAAAAGACTTTTCTTAACGTATCCACATTCAGAACAAAAACAGTATATACATGCATCATTTACAAGCATTCAGGTTAGGGACCAAGTCCCCATCATAACAGTACACTACAGGTAAGTCTGTACAGTATTACAAAACAGAGACAAAAAGGGAAAATCTAAAACACCCCAAACAGCCTTGGCTCGGTCAGGCTTGAAACCTCGCAGTGAGGCACAGTGGTTGGCTTGACAAAAATGGAGTTTAGCCCGACGCTCCTAGTAACAGTCCAGTGCCTGTACATCTACATATATATATGAGCAGTGAGCTAAAGCCCAGTGAATAACATATGCGTAAAGAGGTTAAGAATGAATGTCCTTTCAGTATTGAAAACAGTCATTTATCAGTATAACAATTATTCGATCATAGCAGTCATAAGTGGTACATCCAATAGCGATGGCAAGATCTCAAGAGATCTCAAGGAAAGATGGCAAGATAAAGAATAAATCAATTGCTATGGACGCCACGAATACAGTTCGCAAATAAGACAAGCATTCATTCAGTAAACAGTGTTATTTCATAAAGCAGTTCAGTTATTCGTTCAGAAAGTAATCTCAATTGAATATATCTTTACAACATTGTTACTCACAGAGTTCTGGGCTATAGATAAGCTAGTGCGCGTCCTCGGATGCCAACCCTACACAGTTACAGGATGAACACACACTAAGTCACATACTTGGAAATCGAAGACTTAGTCCCTACTTAGACTCGGTGTGGTTCTACATCAATATCCTCCTTAAGATGCCTTAAACATGCCCTAAGAATGCCTAGAATGGAAAGATGATGCAAAGATATATTTATAAATACTTTTCAAAATTTTCAGAAAACAGGGGTCTCGCTCGAGCGTGGATTTCTACGCTCGAGTGGACATGCAGACAAAGGATCTTCACTCGAGCGTGACTTCCGTCGCTCGAGCGGACTGCAAGCTACAGTAAAAATACTGAATGTTCAAAATTCACGCTCGACGGGCACTCAACCCCCGCTCGAGCGTGAGACACAAGTCCTCACTCGAGCGTGAACTCTCTCCCTCGAGCGGACTGTAAACTCATGCAAAGTACTGGATACACGCATTTCACGCTCGAGCGTCACTTTCCTCACTCGAACGGACGGCATGATCTCAAATTGTACGCTCAAGCATAGAGTTCCTCGCTCAAGCGTGGGTCCAAAATCTGGAAATTCCAGATTTGAACCTCAAGCTCAAAATCAAGTTTCAATACACCAAATTCGATCCTTTTGGGCTAATTTTTTGGAAAACACTTTAAAACTCATAATATAACATGATTCAAAGCTCAATTTGTAAAATTAAGGCCCAAAGGTGAGTCAATTAAACCCAATTTCAAACCAAACTTCAAGAACAACTTCAAATGTAACATGCATGTGTTCAATCAAATTCAAAGCTTCGATTACTTGCTCAAATGAGCTCAATTGCCTCAAAAACAAGATGAATTCATGGACTAAGCTCAAGATATGAACATGCATGTGGAATTTATGAACTACAACCTCAAAACTTCACGATATGTACATGCATGCATGGATTAACTCATAATTCAACACAATAAGCCAATTCTAGACTTAACTCACTAGACTTCCATGAACCATGCAAGAAAGAACTTGGATTCACAAATTAAGTGATGAATATCCTACCTTAGGTCCTCAATTTCAAGTATAGAAGCTCAAAATACAAAGAATTCTTCAATTTTCCTAAGCCTCCAAGCCAAATTTGTTGAAGTTACTTCCTTCTCTCTAATTCTCTCTTCCTAGTCGGTTTTGTCAAGGAAATGGGCTGAAGAAATGTTGTATCAACATGTATGAAGTGGAGAGGGGTTGCCTAGATAAGTCCACTAGGTGGCAAATGTAAAAATAAGTCCAACTCTTATAATTTATCAATATTTAATCTAATTGAATCATATCAAAACACATTTGAATTAAATATATCATAAAATCACATTAATTATAATTAGCATAAAACACTAATCAATTTCAGATTCGGCTGCTGATAAGGCCTTTAATTTGCAATTTAAACATAATACATGAACAGATAATTTAACAGTCAAACAGATAGAATTGCATTCAAACTAACACACTCAATTAATCAGTTCAGGATTTCAGTCAATCAGTCAATTAACATGCTTAATCATAGATTAGCACTAATTAGTGATATTATCAGTAAACGGTGGTGAGGGTTGTCACAGAAAATGATGTTGTGTTATGTCTAATTTGATGATTCTGGCACTTGGAAAATATTTGGGAAAAATAGGGGAGTTTGCCCTAATTTGATCAAAATATTATTTTGTGTAAATAATTGAAGTTAACATTGAAAATGTGAAATTGAGAGGGTATTGATATGAATGGTAGGATTGGTTATGTATTAACTCATTCTTTTAGAAGTTTTGAATAAACTATCTATTTGAGACTGAGTATCTGTCTAGAAATAACTGTATTGGGCTATCAGTAGAGGATAACCATGATTGTTGTAGAAATTGCATATGGATTAAGTGAATTAAAACTAATATCATGTTGTTTGTCATTGAGTATGACTATGTTTATATACATTGTACATGTATGACTATGTGGGAGTGGAAAAGAGATGTACTCCATTATTTGATTATGTGTTTAAATACATTGCATATATATAAATGATTGTGTCACGCCCTCAAAATAATAACATTAAACCCACATTATTGACATGCATTGATATATAAAAGATCAACATCCTTCTATTCATCAGAGTAGTTCATTATGAAAAGTATTACATGTTAACAACAAATAAATGCCCTACGGGCTTACAACTTTCCAAGTTAACACTTGGTTACAAAAAGAGAGTACTAACTCAATTACACGTTAAGCCCATGGCTTGAATCCACATGTAATACATTAAAAGAAAGAAAGACAATAAAGTCTGCCCGCCTTAAGCCTCCCAAGTTATACCTTTGGAGGTGGCATGCTACCTGTACCTGAAAATGATATTCCCGTATAGGGTGAGCTAACAGCCTAATAGAAATACACTAAACCAGCTATGAACAATGACTAAAAGATTAATAGTTTGATAGATGGTTAACACTTTTACATTCTTTCATAACACATTACAGTTTCATTTTTCATTTCTTTTCAATTCTCAATTCATAACCATGGTTCAGAACCTGACCAAATAATCGATATGAGATAGTAACTCATATTAAACATTTCCTCATTTCACAAAAGATAGGCATACTAGCTATATCAACACATCAACAGATAAGCATATGGGCTATAACAACACTTCCACTGATAAGTATAAGAACTATATCACACTTCCCAAGATAAGCATATGAGCTGTATCTACGGAGTCCATCCCCTATCTCCTCCCAAACAATATCCGGTTTAGAGGTCCATCCCCCCCTAAACCGCCGGTTTAGAGGTCCATCCCCTATCTTCCCCTAAACCGTGTAGTACATCCCCTATCTCCTCCAACACAACACAATGCAAACAATTATTATACACATCATCATTCAATACATAAAGTTAATGTATTCTTTCACTCGTCATACTCAATGACACATTCCAGTGATTAGTTTTAATTTGCCTAATCATCATGCATTGTCTACAACAATCAAGACTATCCTCCACCGATAGCCCAAAGCAGTTATTTCTAAACAGAAAATAAATGCACAAAATGGATAATATATCAACATTTCAATTAGGTGAGCGATAAATAAATTCAACTACACCCTTTAATCCCATACATTCACAATCTCAACATTTCCAATTCAATTCCTCATTTCTCACAATTAATTATACCAATTAATTAACCAATGTAATTAGGGCATTTTTCATAATTAACATTATAACCCTAAGGTTCCATTTTCATCAATGTTTCAACATTAATTCCATTTCTTCATGCTAAACATGCATATAGGTTTTATATATTTAAAACCCCAACTTTTGTAAAATTACACAAAAGCCTAAACTTTCAAAATTACCCAACAACCCCCAACATATCAAAATGCTAAAATTTAAAGACAAAGCTCATAAAGAGGAGTAGGTTATCCCTACCTCAAATTCGAAACTCAAACGGAGAAGATGAAAAGAGTTGAAACTCGATCTCCACCACACACCACAAAGCCTTCGAGAAATAACACAACTTTGGCGAAGGAACTATGGCCGAAATCCCAATGGAATTATGGCCAAAATCCAGCTTGGCGCAACTAAAATTTATAACTCAAGCTCGGTTCGTAATGGCTTATCAAACCAAGAAAGAACCATAGAAGTTGATAAGCTAACCCTATGCACTTGCACATATATATAGGAGTTTGTCCACCTTAAAATGTGTCTTGTAACCGATGTGGGACTTCCAACAAACACACCAAAGGTTCCGAACCGATGTGGGACTTCCAAATACATTTACCAAAAGCCTTAAAAATGCACAAGTGCTACAACCTCCCCACCTTAGGAAATTTCGTCCCCGAAATTAAAGACAAGTTTTTAAAAAGTAAGTTTTTCTCCGTTTTTAAACAATGTTAAATTTCAACATTTAATAACTCGACCCATTATCAGTCATTCCATCTCTTGTTAAGAGGCATAACAAATACATTTCATCATGCATTTCCTTTCCTTCTCAACCATTTTCAACATACATGGTTCACAATTTCCATATCATAAATAATTTTCATGATACCTCTCCAGTTCTATAATATGGCCAACATATGCAATATTACAATCAACTCCCATATCAAGGCAGTTCTACAATATTTCCATAAACCAAAACATTTACAATGTTTTACAACTTAAGACATACTTAATGATCTTAAAGTCCAACAATACAACAATACATATATAACATACGTTTAAACATCCACAAATAGGTCCGGATACTTCTCTCGGACCTCCAACTCACGTTCCCAAGTGGCCTCCTCCACTCCGTGATGTTTCCACAAAACCTTTACCAAAGAAATGGTCTTGCCACGTAGGACTTGATCCCGTCTATCCAAGACCCGAACCGGTCTCTCCTCATACAAGGCATCCTCATCTACCTCTAGGTCGGTCCAATCCAATACATGTGATGGATCCGGCTCATACTTCCGAAGCATACTCACATGAAACACGTCATGAACTCCGGACAACTGCGGCGGCAAAGCCAAACGATAGGCAACCTCACCAATCCTCTCAAGGATCTCAAAAGGGCTAATAAATCGAGGGGACAACTTCCCACTCTTCCCAAACCTCATCAATCCCCGCCTAGGTGATATCTTTAGAAAGACACGATCACCCATCTCAAACACCAAAGGTCTCCTCCTACGGTCCGCATATGACTTCTGACGACTCTGGGCTGTAACAAGCCTCCTACGGATAAGCTCAACCTTCTCTGTTGTTTCCCTCACCAACTCTGGACCTAACAAAGGTGCATCACCTACCTCAGCCCAACAAACTGGAGACCTACACGGTCGGCCATACAAGGCCTCAAACGGTGCCATACCGATACTAGACTGAAAACTGTTGTTGTAGGCAAACTCCACCAATGACAAGTGCCTCTCCCACGTCCCACTAAAGTCAAGGACACAACTCTGAAGCATATCCTCAAGAATCTGAATAGTACGCTCGGACTGCCCGTCAGTCTGAGGATGATAAGCTGTACTAAAGGTTAACTTAGTGGCCAAGGCACTCTGCAAACTCTGCCACAACCTAGCAGTAAAACGAGGATCTCTATCTGAGACGATCGTCACTGGGACTCCGTGTAACCTCACTATGTCCCGAATATACAATTCGGCAAGATGATCTACCGAATCTCTCACGCGCATAGGAATGAAGTGCGCCGACTTAGTCAACCAGTCTACAACCATCCAAATAGCATCACTACCCCGCTGAGTCCTCGGAAGACCTACAACGAAGTCCATAGTGACATGCTTCCACTTCCACTCGACAATAGGCAAGGGTTGCAACAAACCCGATGGCCTCTGATGCTCGGCCTTCACTTGCTGACAAGTAAGACACTTAGACACGAAAACTGCCACATCTCTCTTCATACCCCGCCACCAAAACTGGCGACCAAAATCCCGATACATCTTGGTGCCTCCCGGATGCACCGCAAGGCGCGAATGGTGAAACTATCGGAGTACCTCCTCTCGGTAAGACTTCGGCACAAACAGACGGTCTCGGTATCTCACACTCAGGTCGGGATACACCGTCAAACCCTTCTCAACTTTCCCACTGGAGATCTTCTCTCGGAGGGATTCTACCTCAAGGTCACCTCTCTGTGCCTCCAACACTCGAGTCACAAGTGTAGGCTGTGCAACAACAGAAAACAAGGTCGCAGCCTCAACAGAGTCGCCCAGATGCAAATCAAACTCGCCAAGTGCCCCCAACATCTCCCACTCTCGGATGGCTACACAAGCTACATCACTAATGGATTTTCTGCTAAGGGCATCGGCCACAACATTGGCCTTTCCCGGATGATAATGCAACTCGAAGTCATAGTCCTCAATAAACTCCATCCATCTCCTCTGCCTCAAGTTCAAGTCTTTCAGTGTAAACAGATATTTCAGACCCTTATGATCCGAGAACACCTCGAATCTCTCACCATAAAGGTAGTGCCTCTAGATTTTCAAGGCAAAGATCACAGCTGCTAACTCTAGGTCATATGTAGGGTAATTCTTCTCGTGTATTTTCAACTGACGTGAGCCATAAGCTACCACTTTCCCTTCCTACATCAACACACAACCCAAACCCTCTCGTGAGGCATCACAATAAACCGCATAACTCAACCCTCTCTCCGGAATAATCAAAATCGGAGCGGTGGTCAATCTAACCTTCAACTCTTGGAACGACTTTTCACAAGTCTCACTCCATACAAATTGGACTCCCTTCTGAGTCAGTCTAGTCAACGGTGAAGCTAATCTGGAGAAATCCTTCACAAACCGGCGGTAATACCCAGCTAATCCCAGAAAACTGCGGATCTTAAACACACTCTTAGGCTGTACCCAATCCTGAACTGCCTCAGTCTTGGATGTATCAACAGACACCCCTTTCCCAGATACCACATGGCCTAAGAACTTGACTTCCCCAAGCCAGAACTCACATTTCCCAAACTTGGCATACAGCCTATGGGCTCTAAGTAACTTAAGCACCACTCTCAAGTGTCCCTCGTGCTCCTCCTTTGAAGGTGAATAGATCAGAATATCGTCCACGAAAACGACCACAAAACGGTCTAAGAATTCCCAGAAGATCCGGTTCATCAAGTCCATAAAGACTGCCAGTGCATTGGTAAGTCCAAATGGCATCACCAGAAACTCATAATGGCCATACCGCATACGGAATGCCGTCTTCAGAATATCCTCCTCCCTGACCCTCAACTGGTGGTAACCCGATCTCAAGTCTATCTTAGAGAAACAACGGGAACCCTTCAACTGATCAAACAAATCATCTATACGGGGCATAGGATACTTATTCTTAACCGTAGCCCGATTCAACTTCCGGTAGTCGATACACAATCTCAAGGCACCATCTTTCTTTTTAGCAAAGAGGTGGTGTTCCCATATGGCGAAACACTAGGCGAATGAAGCCCTTGTCTAACATTTCGAGTGAACTTTCAACTCAACCAACTCACTTTGGGGCAAACGGTAAGGTGCCATAGAAATCGGCGTCGTCAGCACTAGATCAATAGAGAACTCAATCTCTCGATGTGGTAGCAAATCAACAAGATCCTCGAAAGACGTCCGAGTACTCACAAACTACCCTCGCTAATACAACTGGTCTCATCACACTCGCCACTGCAGCTAGCAAGTAGACCACTAAGCTCACTCCGCCTCGCGGATCATACCCGTGGCAAAACACTACCAACCCGGTCCCCAAGAAATGGAAACACTCGCCACGGTACAACAAGTGACCCTCTGGCGGTAGCAATCAATAACTGGTATGACGATAACTACCCATACCTAAAATAACATCAAAGCCCTCCATGGGCATCACCACAAAAGGAAACAGAAGTCTATGATTGGCGACCTCTATATCACAACCTCTACATCCGTGTTTCAAAATCAACTCACCCCCGATAGGTGACACAACACAAATAGGAGATGCCAAAAGTGCTAACTCCAACTCCAACACAGATGCAAATGCAGCAGATACAAAAGAATGAGATGCACCCATATCAATCAACACACTAGCAACGATTGCAAACAGTAAAAGTACCTCTCTGGCGAGCTTCAGATTAGATCCTCACAGTAATAACGATATACATCGCCTGCGTCCTGATCCACTTGCTCACCTCTAGGAGCATAAGACTGCTGCACAAACTGGGATGATGAAGCCCCCTGATTGGCCCTCGAGGCCTGAACTGACTGGGCTGGCTGATGACTCTAAGTCTGCCTCAAACCAGATGCACCAGATGTGCCACTCAACTGCGGGCAAAACCTCTTCATGTGCCTGCTCGACCACATCGATAACACGAGACCGCTGTCTCTACTCGACTCAGCTCTGAGATCGAGCCGAAGATGACGCTGCTCTCTGTCCTCCACCCTTCTATGGGCAAACCGAAGCCTTGTGACCCAGCTGGCCACATGCAAAACAAGTCAAGCCTCCCTGACTACCTCTCCGAGCCTGACTTGTAGGAAAAAGTGGATCGAGACTGATGTGGTTGGGATTGGGATGAAAAGTTACCCCTGCTCTTCTTATTCTGTCTATAGTCTCCTTGAGATTCTTGGACCCTAGACCTCGAACTCCGAAGCCTCTCCTCCTCAGCTTACAGACACCTCTACGATGTCCGCCGACTCTACAAGGCGGTCATAGTTTCGAATCATGTTCCCAACAATTTTAAAGAAAATTTTATTTTTCAATCTGTTCTCAAATTCAATGCAACGGCGCTCTTCCGTTGCCACCAACTCCGGTGCAAATCTAGATAAACTAGAGAAACTGCCTCGAACTCGGCCACCGTCATGTCGAACTATTTGAGGTCTTTGAACTCTTGTCTCAATCTCTCCCTAGCAACGGGAGGTAAATACTTATCTTGGAAAGCAACTACAAAGGCTTCCCACGTTGGCTCCACTTTACTTTTGGCATACTTCCACCACTGACCCGCATCCCCTTTTAGGTAGTAACTAGCTAGGGTCACTCTTAGTTCACTATCCTCGATGTGAAGCATCTCGAATGTCTTCACTGTTTGCTCGAGCCACTCATCTGCTTTCTTGGGCTCGGGGCCACCATGGAATTCGTCTGGTTTGGCCCGCAAAAATTCCCGAGTAAGAAAACTAGACCTTGACTCCACGGTGTTCTCTCGGGCTTGATTCTTCGCCCTCAACAAATTCATAGACTCCCTCAAAGCCCCTGCCATTTCTCGAGCTAAAGCGCCCATAGCTTTCTTGACCATTGGTTCTACCACATTGGCGACCAACTCCTCTCAGTCTTCTTGGAATCTCATCCGGTATAGGCACCTCATGCCTTCCAGGTCTACCACGCCTACCACGTCCTCGTCCCCATCCTGACATCCTAATAAAGGAAACGAAGAACATTAGCATATTCATAAACGTGTCGAAACTAAACACTCATGTCCTAATGCACGGACAACTTTAATTCACTCCATGTAAGCATATAAACACATAAGCACTCACGAATTTCCTTTCCGGATAATGATAGTCCCGAGGCGTTACTAGAGTTACGGTTAGAAAGCGAGATTGATCAAGTGCTTTTCTAACAAGAATCACAGAAACCCAAGGATCCAATCAACATCCTAGAAATTAAATTCCATACCCACATAATCACATAAGCATGTTATCATGTAAGCATATAACAGTACAGCTAAGTCTCTATCAAACGAGACGAACCCATTGTGATACTAATCACTTCCCACGCATCCAAAGTATTCAAACCCGGTACGCTCTGATACCAAGTTGTCACGCCCTCAAAATAATAACATTAAACCCACATTATTGACATGCATTGATATATAAAAGATCAACATCCTTCTATTCATCAGAGTAGTTCATTACGAAAAGTATTACATGTTAACAACAAATAAATGCCCTACGGGCTTACAACTTTCCAAGTTAACACTTGGTTACAAAAAGAGAGTACTAACTCAATTACACGTTAAGCCCATGGCTTGAATCCACATGTAATACATCAAAAGAAAGAAAGACAATAAAGTTCCGCCGCCTTAAGCCTCCCAAGCTATACCCTTGGAGGTGGCATGCTACCTGTACCTGAAAATGATATTCCCGTATAGGATGAGCTAACAACCCACAGAATAACCTCGCATCGACACAGATAACCACTAATTATATATGATTATTGCTAAACCGAATCGATAATGACGGATAAGTGAATGGATGAACTACCTTTGCAATGAATGGGCGAACGAAATTGAATGAGTTAACCTATTGAACTGCATTCCTATCTGTTTAATTGATTTATTATCTGTTTGTGTTTATGTGTTTAAACTGGTAATTGAAGGCCTTATCGGCGGCCGATTTAGAAACCGTTTGATGTTTTGTAATCAGCATAATATTTGTGATTTAATGATATTTTTATCTGAAAATTGATTAGGAATGATTACATTAGATTAAAAGAGTAATTATGAACTTAGACGTATTTACCGAATTGCCATGGCTAGTGGACAACTTGTTTATCATTGTACTTGAGTCTATACACTTAGATAGACATTTGATCACCATTTCTTTCACACCCTACCCGACCAAACAAGAGAGCATAGAGAGAGAGAGAGTTCATCTTGGGAGAAATTGAATTCATCTTGGAAATTGGCTAGGAATTGAAGTGTAACTTGGCCTAATCTAGCTTCCTACCTTGAATCAACACTTAGGTAAGTGAATACATCATCTTCTTGCCATCTTGGAGCTTCATTTTGCATGGTTCTTGCTCAATTGTAGGATTAAACCATGTTTGAGTTCACATAGGTTGATTCATGCTAGAATTCATGCATGCATGTTGAACTTGTTGACTTTTGAAGTTGAATTCTTGGCTAATTAGTACATGCAAGCTCATAGTCATATTAAGTCCATGATTTCATCTCATTTGCCAACTATGGAGCTCTTTGGAGCTAGATTTTAAGCTTGAAATTGGTTTAAAGATCATGCATGTCATGTTTTGAAAGTGTTCTTGAAAACGGTTTGAAATTGAGTTTGAGTTAAACACCCTTGGGCCTTGATTTCTTAAATTGAGTTTTAAAAACTTGTTATTCTATGTGTTTGAAAGAGTTTTCCAGAAAATGGGCCCAAGAGGGTCGAATTTGGAGCATCAAAACTTGGTTTGAAACTCAGAGGTCGAATTTGGATTTTCCAGATTTTGGACGTCCGCCGAAGCGGAAGCTTCGGCGAAAGGGAATTCATGCTCCCAGTATTTTCTTGCATTGTTTTACATCCGCCGGCGGATTTTAACGCCGGCGGAAAATCGCATCCAAAGATTTTTTTTGCACCTTTTCATCACGGCGGCGGAATGTACGCCGAAGCGTGGGCCTTTAGGTTTGTCCGCCGAAAGCGGAAAACTCAAGGCGGAGGCCCCTGTTTCATCGAAAATTCGAATTGCTTCCCTAGTGCATTTTGCATCCTCATCGCATCCTAGGCATTCTTAGGCCTAGTTTAGAGCATCTTAATGAGGATGTAGACATAGAACCACACCGAGGAATTTAGGGATTTAATTATCATCCTTTCCGATCAGAACTTAGTGTGTGTTCTATTTATTGACTGCTTAGGGTTGACTTCTCGGGGCCAGCTCTAGCTATCGATAGCCCAATCACCGAGTAAATGATTGTGTAAAGATATGTTCAAATGGTTATATTTTGAATCTTGACTGGCTATTTATTGAGCGATATTGTTTATTGAATGAATGTATGTCCCTGCATTTAAATCAGTATTGTGGCATCCTTAGCACCCATCGTTATTGGTATTATAGAGCTCGCGGTTTCCTTGTGAAACCATACTGATTGATGGCCATCATTACTGTTGGGTTTGTTAAGGCCCGGTCCTTTTGGGACCTACTGTTTATAGGCTAATGGATGTACCACATATGACTGATTGATTGAAATACTGATTGACTGAATTACTGAAAGATTGCAATATTGTATAATGAATTGATTTCATTACTGTGAGGACATTCATTCATAACCTCTTTACGCTTTATGTTATTCACTGGGCTTTAGCTCACTGTTTATATATATATGTAGGTGCTCACCACTGCATCGCTAGAGCGTGGGATTGGTCCCCAGTTTTGTCAAGCCAGTCTATGTGCCTCACTGTGAGGTTCCGAGACGCCATGCCATGGCTTGGGGTGTTTTTGTGTCCCCATAGGTCTCCTTACTGTTTTGTACTGTTGTATATGACTGTATATAGACCGTACTGTTTTGGACTGTATGAATGATTGAAAAATGTTTATGGCATACAGATTAACACAGCTCTATGGACACTAGTTACTTACTGTATTGGCTTCCGCCAGGCCCTCTACTGTTTCTTGTATTCAGATCAGAGGCCTTGGTAATCTCTTGACATCGCCGATTCTGATGCTAAACCCATAGGGCCGGGTTTGGGTCGTGACACCAGTAGAAATTCACTAAACCAGCTATGAACAATGACTAAAAGATTAATAGTTTGATAGATGGTTAACACTTTTACATTCTTTCATAACACATTACAGTTTCATTTTTCATTCCTTTTCAATTCTCAATTCATAACCATGGTTCAGAACCTGACCAAATAACCGATATGAGACAGTAACTCATATTAAACATTTCCTCATTTCACAAAAGATAGGCATACTAGCTATATCAACACATCAACAGATAAGCATATGGGCTATAACAACACTTCCACTGATAAGTATAAGAACTATATCACACTTCCCAAGATAAGCATATGAGCTGTATCTACGGAGTCCATCCCCTATCTCCTCCCAAACAATATCCGGTTTAGAGGTCCATCCCCTATCTTCCCCTAAACCGTGGAGTACATCCCCTATCTCCTCCAACACAACACAATGCATATAAACAATTATTATACACATCATCATTCAATACATAAAGTTAATGTATTCTTTCATTCGTCATACTCAATGACACATTCCAGTGATTAGTTTTAATTTGCCTAATCATCATGCATTGTCTACAACAATCAAGACTATCCTCCACCGATAGCCCAAAGTAGTTATTTCTAAACAGAAAATAAATGCACAAAATGGATAATATATCAACATTTCAATTAGGTGAGCGATAAATAAATTCAACTACACTCTTTAATCCCATACATTCACAATCTCAACATTTCCAATTCAATTCCTCATTTCTCACAATTAATTATACCAATTAATTAACCAATGTAATTAGGGCATTTTCCATAATTAACATTATAACCCTAAGGTTCCATTTTCATCAATGTTTCAACATTAATTCCATTTCTTCATGCTAAACATGCATGTAGGTTTTATATATTTAAAACTCCAACTTTTGTAAAATTACACAAAAGCCTAAACTTTCAAAATTACCCAACAACCCCCAACATATCAAAATGCTAAAATTTAAAGACAAAGCTCATAAAGAGGAGTAGGTTATCCCTACCTCAAATTCGAAGCTCAAACGGAGAAGATGAAAAGAGTTGAAACTCGATCTCCACCACACACCACAAAGCCTTCGAGAAATAACACAACTTTGGCGAAGGAACTATGGTCGAAATCTCAATGGAATTATGGCCAAAATCCAGCTCGGCGCAACTAAAATTTATAACTCAAGCTCGGTTCGTAATGGCTTATCAAACCAAGAAAGAACCATATAAGTTGATAAGCTAACCCTATGCACTTGCACCTATATATAGGAGTTTGTCCACCTTAAAATGTGTCTTGTAACCGATGTGGGACTTCCAACAAACACACCAAAGGTTCCCAACCGATGTGGGACTTCCAAATACATTTACCAAAAGCCTTAAAAATGCACAAGTGCTACAGATTGTTTGGGAGAAGAAAATTGATGGACTCCATTGTTTGGGGGGAGAAATTGGATGGTCTCCATTATAATAAAGTTAGCCAGAGTGTCCTAGGTGAAAGTCTCGAAATTATACATGGGTGCCTAGCCCGTGGACAAAATATCCATAAAATGACAATTGTAGTGCTTGTATAACCTATGTTTACATAAGTCCTGTTTGACAGCTGCCCACGGACGAAATATCCGTGAAATGAAAGTTTGAAGTATTTATGCATATATGTTGTGTGAATTGAAAGTAATTGAGTTGGAACCTCAGTTCGGTTGTTGAGAAATAATGAAATTGACTCATGAATTGAGAAAGATAAGTGATCGAAATGTGAATTGAAAGAAAATAGATTAAGACTTGAATTTGATATCTTATAACAAGTTTTATCACAAGCATTGTTTAAGCACTTGTACTTATACCTTTGCTAAATTTCATATACTGTGTTAAATGATTCCTACTAGACTGTGGCTCACCCTTTTTGGAAAGAACATTTTTAGGTGTTGGTGACTTGCCTCCATCAAGACAATAGCTTATGGGGACATTTTGGGAGCAAGAACTTCTTATCTTGATTGTATATTTTTGTAAAGCCAAGGATTTAAGATGTAATGAGTGAAACTCACTTTTGTTGTAACCAAGCCAAGGCTTGGCAAGGCGTTAGCCAATAGGGCGTTTATTTTGTTAAACTCTTTTGTATCTTTAACTTTCATGTAATGGAAGGACTATCTACCCTGATTTATGCTGTCATTTATAAATGTTATGGGATGTATTTATTGCATATGTTGAGGGCGTTACAAGCCGAGCCGAGCTTCGGCTTGTTTGCTTATTGAGCTTGTTTATTGAGTTTGAGCTCGATAAGTAACTGGGCTCGAGCTTGGCTCACAAGATTTTTTTAAATATTATTTCTATTATTTAAATAAAAATATTATTAATATATAAATAATGTATTTTTATAATTATATATATATATTATTTGATATATTAATAATATATTTATTATATAATTTAAATAAAAATAAACGAGTCAAGCTTGACGAGTCGAACTTATTTGAGTTCGAGCTCGGCTAAGCCCTTATCAAGCCAAACTGAGCTTGTTCATGAATAGCTCAGTTCATTTGCAACCCTACCAGAAGATGAGTTGGGGATCCAGGTTATAGTTATGATTAAAGCGGGGGTTCAAAGAGAAAATAGAAGAGACTCAATTAAGTGGATAGGAGTTAAAAGAAGTGGGAGTCTAAAGAAAAAAATGTAAGGATAAATAACATCTCTCTAAAATTAAACTTATAAAATAAAAGCATAAAACAAAATGGTTATTTCACCCTTTTAGGTTACCTATTTAGCATATAATTCCACATTATCATAAACTAACTGCTCTGACCTCCAACTACGAGAATGGTCCTAATGGAGAGTTTATAAATGCCCAAAAGTTTTTTGGACTCCCCATTCCCCATATCTTTGGATCCCTACTAATTATTACTTATAAAAATTGTTTGGAGTTCTTACTTAATACGAAAATTATTCCTAAACTTTCTCAATGCTAATTCTAACTTCAACCCCACTCTTAATTCCACCAATGTCCACCACTAACTCTCACCGCCTTGTCTTGTCCCTTTGTAGCTCTTGGTTTCCACCTTTAGCCCCGTCTCTACCGTTCGACGCAACCCTCTAGCCCTCTCTCTTACCTAACACCCCTCGTCTTCCCTTCTTACTCCCTACTTGCAATGCAATCTCTCTCTCTCTTTCTCTCTCTCTCTCTCTCTTGTATAGGTGCTCTATTAAGGGGACTATAAGAGAGTAAGAGAAGAGAGGTGGCTATCAGGAGAAGAGGAAGATGAGGGAACAGTAAGGATGCTACTAAAGGTAGATAGGTAGTAATGGGCACGGGCAAGGGAGGTGTGATTAAATTTTAAAAAGTTAGTTTTTAATTAAATAAATAAAAAATGTAAAAGTTTTTTTTGGGTAAGACTTTGGGTAGGGGTGTAAATCTGGGCCGACCCATGTTCGGCCTCATGGGCTCCCGTCAAAATTCAAGTCCAGGTAGGTCCATTCAGCCAAAAACAAGCCCAAGCCCAGACCAAATTTAGGGGTATTCATTAGGCGGGCGATGGCCAAGGCCTTAGGTCTGCTTGGGCGAGCCAGACCAAATTTTTTTTGTTTTTTAAATTTTTTTACCAAAATTTTATTATTTTTCACTAAAAAAGACATTAGATCTCGGGCAGTCCGAGCCTCTGGTAGGGCTTTGAGTAGGCCTTAAGCGGGCCGAGTCCACAGGTCAGCCCAGGCTTCAAAATGATGGCTCAGGTCCAAGCCTAGGGACCCGAGCTAGGCTCGGGCCCGGGCCCAAACCCAAATGAGCCTAAACGAGACGGGTTCACAGCGGGCTGCGAACCATTTTTACATTCCTAACTTTAGGATTAGTTTGGAAATAGGTTATTTTAGTAATTTTTTGATTTTTTTACTAAAATATGAGGTAAAAAAATTAATATGCTTAGAATAATTTTTTGATTTTTTTAATGAAAAACTTATAAAAAGTAGAGAAATTTTTTTTTTGGTGACTTTTTAAATGATTTTTTGACTTTTTAATTAGTGGCTTGTGATTTTTTGACTTTTTAAAGATGTTCCTTAAAAAAACAAATTTAAAAAGCAAAAAAAATAGTTTTCCATTAACAATTTAATTTTTCACAAATTATACACATCAATTTTTTTCCCCCACAAAAAAAATAAAAAATAAAATGGTCAAAGCATGTCTGCCCTAAGCATGAATACGACGACGTTTTATCCTATCCCGGTGTCTGTCGGCCACTGTCTCTGCTGTGTGTCTCCCTCATTGTGTGTGTAGTGTTTGTATATCCGGTGGTGGTGATGTTTCTCTCTCTACCATTCGCAGCTGCAGCTTGAAAGGGAAAACCCACGTCCAAAGCTACAAAAACCCGACTCAAACGTCAATCCTTATTACACTTCTCACGCACACACACACATATATATATATATATAGAGAGAGAGAGAGAAAGGGTAGGGTTCCACAGAGCGAGAGAGAGAAAGAGAACGAGAAGATGAGTATATGGAACTACGTAGTCACGGCTCACAAGCCCACCAACGTCACGCATTCCTGCGTCGGCAATTTTACTGGCCCTCAAGAACTCAATCTCATCATTGCGTAAGCTCACTCCGATTGTTCACTATCTCTTTACTCGTATGCATTTTATGCAGTTTTTTAGAGTTGTTTGCATATTTTTTTTTTGTCAATTTCTATTAGATTGCTCTCTATTAGGCTATCTTATCACAAAAATTTGGGGATTTTTTTTTCTGGGTTTTCCTTTTTCCTCATTATTTTGTCGTAAAAATTGTTGTTTTTACTTTTTCCATATATTCGAGTTTAGGGTTTGTGCTCACATGTTGATTCATCTCAGGAAATGCACCCGTATCGAGATTCATTTACTTACTCCCCAGGGTTTGCAGGTACTATTTAATTTGTCTTCCCAACTCTCATTTACAGTTAGCATTTTTTTGCTCTTCAGACCCTTTATAATTTTTTATTTAAATTTTGTTGATTGACTTCTTTATTTGATAATTTTTCTTTTATTTCCCTCTTTCCTTTCATATTGTGTTCATTTCATATCGTAGTTGGTTTGGAAATTTTGCTGAGTCAAGATTGTTTAACTATACCCACAAGTTAATCTAGCAAGAGATCCTTGATCACACACATGAAAACGAAAAACATGCCCACAAAAGTTTCTAACTTAAAGCCAAATCTATCTTGAAGTTGCAGAATTCACCAATTGCGAATATTACTTCTCATTAGTATATGTAATCCTGATGTGTATGCCAAAATTAAAGACTAATACTCATACCTAGCATATGTTGCTTTCCAATTATATCAATTTACTTGTCAGTTCGGTGATATTTGGCAACTATCTACTAAAAAATGGGGAAACTTTGTCATTGTATGATAAAATAACTTCAGCCTCGACCCATTTGGTATATAAGTGGCCAATGTAAGATATTAGGATTAGATGAACTTAAACAAAGACTCTGGAAGTGTTGTAGAATGGAAGTGGGTGGGTTGAATAGGACATTCCTAAATTTTAATCAAAATTTAAAGTAATTAAACTTTATAGAGTTTTTAGCTCAGTTCAGCCCCAATGCAAAATCTCTTGTTTTTGCAATGTATTGGGTCTACTAGCTTGGTGTCTGGTCAACTAACCTAACTCTTGGTCATCCAAGTTTGTGCAAGTTTACAAGATGCTCAATTATTAAGGTTTATGCACTTTACCATGTTCAATTATTAAGGTCTATGCCCTTTTCACCATATCAAGAATGATACGAGTTTAATCACATATACATGTAAAGTTATATTATTGAAGGCTCAACAATCTCATGCATTTAATATATGAAAAATTATGACACGTAAATAAAGAGATGATCACAAAATGTATAGTGATTTGGCCACTTCTCGTGAACATCCACATTTCTGCAACCCCCTTGGTTGAAGATTCCAATCCACCAATTGAGGGTTTCATGTATTCACCCCAAATAACCGGTGACTTACAGGCTACAATGGGCAATTCAACTGCCTCCTTAATGTCTTCTCACAAGAACAAACACAAAGCCTTGAAGGTTTCTCCTAGACCTTGTTGCTTGTCAAGTTTAACCCACCATTGCTGTGAAAATAGTTTTAATTGATAAAGTTTAAGAATATAACTAGTGTACCCATCATGGTTGTTGAGTTACAGTGACAGTTATAAATATTGAGTTAACACAGAAGAGGGTTGATTATTTTGTCGGCTATGGGTATGTCTAAAACTATATAGCTTATAAAAAAGTTAGGGTTCTATGTTAAATTAAGTTTATTCTGCTGCAGCCTATGTTGGATGTGCCGATATATGGAAGAATTGGTAACGCTTGAGCTCTTCGACCTCATGTGAGTATATGGTTTGAAATATGGAATTTTAATAAAGAAGTAATATTTCAAAAACTTAAGTCTTCTTGTGTTCATATTTAATTTGTGGCTTTACTAACAGGGTGAAGCACAAGATCTTTTGTTCATTGCAACAGAAAGATATAAATTCTGTGTTCTTCAATGGGACTCTGAGGCAGCTGAGGTTATTACAAGGTTTAAGCATGATAGAGAAATATTTGGTTTGCTTTTCATTTGGATATTGAGCTTTCACGATAGTTTCATTTCTACAACAGTACTTTACGTTATTTACTATCCTTTCATATTTACCTCACATAAATCATGCATCCTTTTATTGGCCTCATCGGTAGAACTGATGATGACTGGTTCTTCTTCTTCTTCTTCATCTTTCATTGTTGAACTTATGTAATTCCTCTTGCAGAGCAATGGGGGATGTCTCAGATCGTATAGGTCGTCCTACAGATAATGGCCAGGTATTAACTTGAATTGTTAGATAAAATTATTATTAAATATGTCTGTGTTGTCACTTGTCACCTGTTGAATTTCAGATCTTTAATTTAGTTTATGCAGAAAATCTGCAAAGTTGGGATTTTACATTTTTCTCAAGGCGGCATTTTCCTTTTTTTTGTTTTTTCTTTTTGGTTTTCAGATTGGCATTATTGATCCTGATTGCAGATTGATTGGACTCCATCTGTATGATGGATTATTTAAGGTATATGCTCTTATAAACTGCTAATACTTCTTTAATACCTTATACATTTTGTATTGTTTAGCCCATGATTTTGTACATTTATGGTTTCTTATGGTTTTAGAATGACCACTGTGTGTTTTCATCAGGTTATTCCATTTGATAATAAAGGGCAGCTTAAGGAAGCGTTCAACATTAGGTATCCTCTCTTAATATTATTTTTGTGAAAACTTTATATTCATTGCAATTTTGATGATGAATTGGCTATAGAGAAAGTACTCTGGTATATGTATATTTTATGAATAGTGTGGCCAACATGAATATTGTATAAGCTAGCTCGTAATTTATATATGATGTGTGTGTGTATGTTCTTTTTTTCTTTTATTTTTTTAATTATTGCATTGAGTTTAAGGTTATGTTTGCTTAAATTTGGGTAATTTCTTGGGTTATATTAACTAATGGGGACAGTAGTTGGTTAGATGCAATGTCCCCCAAAGAAGCACGGACACGGACACGTGACACGACACGAATACGACACGGACACGTAGACACGGCAATTTTCAAAAAATATAGGACACGACACGTGGGGAACAAGCACAAAATATATAATTTTATATATTTATTATATGTCATACATATGAACATGTCATTCTAAGATAATAAATAAATACAATAGAACACTAATTTTTGTAAATTGACATTATTTTTCCTTTATCATTTTATTTTAAGTTATTTTGTTCAAACTTATAATTAGTTTCGTATGTCTAGTCAATGGACAAACGTGCCCTTCAAATGTCCAAAGAGTGTCCAAATTCTAAATTCTTTATAAAAAACTAAGACACGTTTGGATGAGCGTCGGACACGTGTCGGGAGAGTATCTGATGAGTATCGGTGTCCGACACGGACACGACACGGATACGCCACCTTTTTAGAAGTGTCTGTGATTCTTAGATGTCCCAAAAAATGATAGAATGGTTTAATGTATGGTGTCCCAGATTTAATTGTTAATAATAGGTTAGACTTAAGATATCTTATATGCTGGACTTGCTTGTTTCTTCTCATAAATACCTTTGGTGGAGTTTTGATGCACTAGCAGAAATTAGTTGACTTTTCCTTTTATTTCTTCATGAAGTCTTTTGCGAAGGATTACATAGAAGCAAAAGATATACGAAACTAGGGTACAATCTTTGAACTTCAGTTTCATTTCACTTTATCTTGAAACTCAGTTTTCCTAGTCCCCACAAAATTTCAGCTCCAAACATAGAAACTTTTCAAGCTTACCAGGCAGCATTATTTTTCCATTAAACAGAAAGTCCCAGTCCTAAGTAGGGAAAAACCTAAACTAACATGGGAAGCAGTACTAAAAAAATATATGAATTATTTAATTTATTGACAAAGCAGAATGGAAAAAAAAGATTTATGTAGCCGACCCTACCTAAGTGGGACACATGTCTTAGTTTGGCTTGGGTAAAATTTGCTGGCCACTTAAAATATTGATTATGAAGGTTTTTGAAGATACATGGCTGGTTGCGAACAAGGTTTCGAGGCAAATGTAAAACGCATCAAGACTTTGATTTTTAGGCTATACTCTCCAAAATCTTGCGCATCACAATCTAAGGCATGTGCCTTAGATGCATGTTGTATGCCTTTGCACATAAACATATGAAAAGTACGCATATGAAAAGGTTGTCTTAGGTACTTGTTAAACTTAGTCTAGTAGATGGTTTAAACATAAAAAGCCAAAAATAAGAAAGAACCCTTGTTGTGACTATATTCTATAAAAAAGTAAGTAAATGACCATTCAAGAAAAAATACTAAGTTAATGCTCAATTGAGAAGCTCAATCACTAAAGCTAAGAATGCCAATTTCACTTTCAATGAAGGCAAGTTTCATTCTCTGCAATGAAATGTTCGACGTCTTACGGAGAAAAATATTTGCACCTTTTAATTTATTTTTTCACTATTTTAAAATATTTAATTTGTTTGCTAAATATTAAAATTTAAAATTCGAAATGCTTACGCCTCGACGCCTTAAGGTTTACTGCTCTCCTCATGAGAGGTCAAATGCCTCGATTTATGCATTCGCCTTTATAAACATTGGTTGTGAATAGTAATTTTGTTGAAGGGTGATTCTTGTCATGCATATGATGTATTGTTTTGGGAAATAGTTCTAGGTATATTTTGAGTGTTGAGCTGCATTCCTAAGAATGCCAAACATTCATATGAAGACAGAACTATGAATACTACTGATCTACAAAATAGTAGAATTGTGATATAGTGGTATATACATTTGGTTCCGTGTTATTCTTTGTGGCTTGTGGCTTGTGGCTTGAGCTTCCAATAACATGTTTACTACACCCAATTAAATAGTTCTTGCTCTTGTTTGACTGTATATGATCCTCTCTGTAACTTGCATGTTTAATGGTGGCTTGTTTCAGACTTGAGGAGCTTCAGGTTTTGGATATCAAATTTCTCTATGGTTGCCCGCGACCGACAATCGTTGTTCTCTACCAGGTTACCATTTTGCTGTTTATCTGTATTTTGTTCAAGCGTTACAACTCTCAAACAAACCCTAATAATGTTGAGTATCGATCAAGTTGGCCTTCTTTTTTCTCCCATGGATGCTGTTTATGTTGGTTTGACAAATGGATTCAGTTTCTTTTTTAGTATAGATCTCTCGAAGATCCATGTAACATCTGTTTGTCTGTTCTTATCATGTACCTACAGGCTATGAATAACATATGAATTTCATGATTATCAGCTGCATCTAGTTTTTTATTTAGTAATACCAGAGTTATTTGTGGTAGAAAGTTCTAGTGTTATCATGTCTTTGTTATCTTATTTTGCAGGATAACAAGGATGCTCGTCACGTCAAAACATATGAGGTTGCTTTGAAGGATAAAGATTTTGTTGAGGGTCCATGGTCTCAGAATAATCTTGATAATGGGGCTGCTTTGCTCATTCCAGTACCACCGCCTCTCTGTGGTGTTCTTATTATTGGAGAAGATACAATTGTGTATTGTAGTGCCTCTGCATTTAAAGTAATCCCAATTAGACCTGTAAGTCACTTATTTGCAACATGTGTCCTTCCTCCTTCCAATAGAAGAAAGTTATTCTCTAAGGATTTGCAAGGTCCAATTTTTTAGTGAGAAATTATGATATTACTCTTTCTGTGATGTGTACTTGCAGTCCATCACAAGAGCCTATGGAAGGGTTGATGCTGATGGTTCTAGATACTTACTTGGTGATCATGCCGGACTTCTTCACCTTCTTGTTATAATCCATGAGAAAGAAAAGTGAGTGATTGTTCTTGTTTTATTCGGATAATTGAGTTACTACCCTCAACCTTCACTTTTCTAAATGATAAAATAAACAAAACAATGTTTGCTTTCTAGATTTGTCTGACGTGGATTCATATTTTATATTATTTCAGAGTGACTGGACTCAAAATTGAACTTCTGGGGGAAACTTCTATTGCATCGACTATATCATATCTTGATAATGCATTTGTTTATGTTGGCTCAAGCTATGGAGATTCACAGGTATATAAAAGAAAATTATCTTATTTTGAATGTTATATTTTGAAGTAAAATATGGCTTGATTCCATTAGTTCTAAAATTTCATGATGGAGTAACTGTTTATATTGTGACAAAGATTTGGGCTGTGAATTTCATTTAAAATGGGTATATGCCCACATTTATAGGACACATACAATGATTTAATTTCTTTTGGCATTTGTTAGGAAGAATTAATTCGAACATAATTGTAAAAAACTATTTATCTTGACGTCACAATTCTTAATATAAGATCAAGGTGGACTTTCTACTTTGGCTCTTGTTGCCTGATTGATGATAACATCTACTTTTTTTGTGCCCTATCATTTTTAGGGGAAAATTAATTATGACATGATGTTTATGTGCACTGGCAGAGCATATTTTGCAAGGCTCTTGGAAATTTGATGCTGTTAGTTAGAACATAGATTCCAATAATGTGGTCATACATTACAAGACAAGTTCATGATATAACTTTTGCAACTATAACTTCTTTTCTTTTCTTTTTCTTTGTTTTTTCCGTGACCGTTGGAACATTTGAACTTCTGTTCTATCATAACATTCTGTTGTTGGCACTTTATTATTCACAAAGAGAACAACCTCCTTGAGCAGAAGCTTTGTTAGTTCATTCACACCTTCTTGCTATATAAAGATGTATAATAGTCATCGCCATGGTATGGAATGCCATCTTTCTAAAAGTATACATACTTACATCCTAATGCTTCTACATTTGGTCTCAAGAAATTAAAATATTGACACTAAATTTTATTGTAAATTAAGTCCAAATTTGTTAGATATTGGTGCTTATTATTCTCTCTCTCTCTCTCTCTCTCTCTCTCTCTCTCTCTCTCTCTCTCTCTATTTGAGAATGTATTTAAAGATACACAATGTGGGTGTTTGGGAAGTGGCTGTTTTAGTAGGCTATTTTAGTTTTTGTGTTTGGGAAGATAGGATGGATTTTTATTTGAGTTGGTGTATTAAAAAATGTGTTGTAATGATGTTTGAAGTTAAAATGACAAATTTGTCCCTAACTTCACATTTTCCAAAATTAATCTAAAGGGGTAAAATTGTAATTTACCTACCTGTCACTGTGACGGTGGTAGGCTGTGCCTACACTGTCACAGTGACAGCCCACTGCTGGCCTATTTTTTTTTTTAAAACTTTTGGTTTAGGAGCTTTTAGGCTAAAATTGTTTTTGAGGCTATTTTAGCCTTAAAGCTAGGTTCCCAAACACCCCCAGTATGAAGGATAGATATACTGTGGTTGTTGAAAAGGTTATCTACAATTCTCATAGTTATATTTTGATGCAAGTGATTTCAGTTTCATTTCATGTTCATGTTGTTTGCAATTTTTAAATGCAATTTAGTAGATATTGTGTTTTTTATTTTATATAATTGTTTATTTCTTTTGTAATTTTAGAATGGTTTAAAGTTATACAATGTGCATCCTATATTATGTTTGTGAAATACTTGTTCTCAAGACTAATTCTCATGATTTTCTATTAATGCAAGTGTTCTCAGATTTTCATTTGCGATTTTATCTCAACTTGATTTTCCGGTGGCATTGCAGCTGATAAAGCTAAATCTCCAACCGGATACAAAAGGTTCTTATGTAGAAGTTCTAGAAAAGTATGTCAATTTGGGCCCGATTGTTGACTTTTGTGTGGTTGACCTCGAGAGGCAAGGTCAAGGTCAGGTTGTAACTTGCTCTGGAGCCTATAAAGATGGGTCTCTTCGCATAGTTCGAAATGGAATTGGAATCAATGAACAGGTTTTTCTTTATTGAAATTGCTTTATCTTTTTTTCCTCACAATTTTTTCTTCAACTTCTAATTGTTTCCGCTAAGCTCATGCACAAAGCCATTTTGTAGGCATCGGTAGAGCTTCAAGGCATCAAAGGAATGTGGTCACTTAGAGCAGCTACTGATGATCCCTATGACACCTTCTTGGTGGTTAGTTTTATTAGTGAGACGCGAATTTTGGCTATGAATCTTGAGGATGAGTTGGAAGAAACTGAGATAGAGGGCTTTTGTTCCCAAGTTCAAACTTTGTTCTGTCATGATGCTGTGTACAATCAACTTGTACAGGTTGGTTTTCTTGTCTTTACTATGTTGCTAAATGGATCTTTTCTCCAATTGCTGAAAGTAATTCTCTCAATTAAATCTTCAAGAATTGCTTACTTGTATGTCATGATGGTGAGAGAACTAGAAACCCTAATGTAAGAACTATTGTATAACATGTGGCAAAATCAACTTTTTTTTTACATATATAATATATATGAATGTTTGACGCTATTTTTTATAGTTTGTGCCAAATTATGATTCTTGATTCTATATAATTTCTTGCCGATTCACAATCTGATTTTCAATTTGACAACTATGCATGTACATATAGCGAGTGCAAAAAGAGAACGAAATAGAAGAAAGAAATCTATATTCTCATCTCCTCCTGAGAAATTTGATTTGGAACCAATCAAAACTTACAATCAACCCCTAAGCAAGTAACTGTGGGAAGTAGCATCAAATTCTTCAATTTCATGATTTTCAATTTTTGCTTCCTCAAAAGGGACAAAATTGAAATTGCTGCTTTGGACCAGGACAGATGCTCAATAATGTTCCACGTACTTGGGCACCAGTCCTTGGTTTTTTTTTTTTTTTTTTTTGAGAAGATAAACTATTCACTAGGTAGTGTAGTGTCAAGGGGACAAAACTCATAACATATGAGGTGTACCAAAAGAGAACAAATCAAAGCAAAAGAAAGCCATATTCTTGTCTTTGCCCCAAAAAAATCTGAGAAAGAATAGTGTAACTGCGAATCACCTCCTAATCAAGAGGGAAGCTGAGCATCTATTTACAATTTCAGATTGTCATTGTGCCACTGCAAAGGGATGTCTAGCCCGCTCATTCCATAAGCATCACTACAGGAAAACTGGTGCTGCTTATCACACCAATTTAACAATCCCTCCGTGCACCCAACTTTTTTGTAGAACTGCTTGTATTGCCAGATGATATGGACCTATGGAACCATCTTTTAGGATTGGTTGCTGTTGAACTCTATGTCTAGTTAAATTAGCTGTAAACTTTTGGCACATTATGACAAAATAGATGGTTGTTGTTGCTTCATTAGGTAGATGTGAACTAATATTAAACAATTCTCTTTGATAATGACGTGACAGAACATAAAGCATATTACATAAACTAAAATGCACATGGATGCATGCACTAGTGCATATATGCCTGCAGAGATAGACAAGGCACTTATGTCTTTGCTTTCTTCCTCTATTGTTCTTCAACTGGTGCTTGACATGTTATTATTGCTGTTTATCACCTATTGATAGGCGTGCTTTCTTTGTATGAGTTACATGAGTGGATCAATCTTTTTCTTATAGAATGATTACTACAATCTATTTGTGTTTTTTGATGAATCGCCATGACAGGTTACTTCAAGCTCTGTAAGACTGGTCAGTTCTACCTCTAGAGAGCTGCAAAATGAATGGAAAGCTCCAGCAGGATATTCAGTTAATGTTGCCACTGCTAATGCCACCCAGGTTCGTTTCTGACCACTTTCTGTATGGTTATTATAACTATTTTTGGCTTCTAGACTGTTCATAGGTTGTTCTATGAATTTGTAGCTTAATAAGATTATTTATATTGAATTCACCTTCTTTGCTCAAGATGGTCTCCATGCTGCTTTGTTCTGGGATCTCTTTTTTGATCAGCAACCAACAAAGATATATTAAGGCACAAGGCCAAGAAAAAAGAGGATAAGGCATCCTCTTACAAGAGAGATGGAAAAAACCAAAAAGAAAAAGAAAATACAAAATACCAAGCTCAAAACTACTACAGAACAAACTGACACCCAATCGGTGGCAAGCAAAAAAAGCGGAACCCCTCGGAATACTGAGCTCGCTGAGGCCCAAAAGACGCCAAGTATCTCACCCTATCCCATAAATAGTCTATATCCTGGGCAACTCCTTCGAAAACACGGGCATTTTTTTCCAACCAAACAACGTAGAAACTTGCAAAGACGACACCACTCCAATGCACTTTAGCCCTCTTCAACCTTCCAAAAACTTGAAAATCAAATTATAGCATTTGTGCACGTCCTTTTGGGGCCACCCACATCACAATATCCAATCCAAACACCCTATGCCATAACCACCTAGCCACCGAGCAATGCAAAAAGAGATGATCCAGAGATTCTTCACTTTTATAACACATGATGCACCATTGAGGATTAAGATACCACGAAGGTCTCCTCTTTTGCAATGAATCATTTGTCAAAGTATCCCCATGAACCAAGATCCACATGAACACTTTCACCTTAGGAGGAGTACATGCCTTCCAAATCATGTTATGAAATAGAAATTGAGGTACATGAGAAATATCAATGATTTTATCAAGAAAAGATTTACAAGTAAAAGAACCTGATGAATGAATATTCCAAACCAATCTATTCTCCAAATTTGGAGATAAAGAAACATTTTCGAGTCTTGACAAAAAAGAAACCAATTTCGGAACTTCCCTCTCATGAAGATTCTGGTGGAAATTAAAATTCCAAGATAAAGGAGCCACCAAAGAACCCGCCACAGACGTAACAGAACAATTATGAGACTGAGAAACGCCATACAAAAGTGGATAGACGTCGAGCCCATCCCAACATCCTTCCAAAATTTGACCTTTTCCCCATTACCCACCCTCACAGAAATGAATCGGGACCAAATTGGATGAATTTGAGAAATGGACTTCCAATCCAAGGAGCATGCCCGTTACCCCTCGAGACCACCTGAGAGTCCCTACCATTAACCTGAGTCCCATATTTACTTTTAATAACCGCATGCCATAATGAACCACACTCATTGGGCAAACGCCATTGCCCAACTTATGAGCCTTGTTTCTAGCCACTATATTACTAATGGCCAAACCCCCCATCTCCTTAGATAAGGACACCGTTTCCCAGTTCACCAAATGATCCTTCCTTCCCTCATCTTTTCCTTCCCAAAGAAAATCTCTCATTAACTTTTCAATAGATTTTGCTACCTTGATTGGAATCTTAAACACAGACATGAAATAAATTGGAATTCCACTTAGCACTGTCTTAACCAGAGTGTACCTAGCCCCACGGGATAGTAAAGCCCTTCTCCACCGTTCTAACCTCTTTCCTATCTTTTCCACAACCGGATTCCAAAACACTTCACCTCTTGGGTTACCTCCCAGTTGGAGCCTTAAATACTTCATCGGAAATGTCTCTATACCACACCAAAGTAACTCCGCCACTCTCTGAATCAAACTTGAATCAGCATTAATACTTGCTACCCGAATCTTCTCTAAATTTACCCTGAGACCAGAGAGCACCCCAAAAAGCCTAACCACCGAAAAGAGACTCACCATTTGGCTCTCGTCCCCCCTCAAAGAAGAAAAAATTGTCATCCACAAATTGCAAATGTGTCACACTAATTTTATCTCTACCGACCTATAAGCCTTCAAACAAACCTACCTCTTTAACCCTTTTCACCATCCTTCCTAACACATCTGCTACCATGATAAAGAGAAAAGGAGATAAAGGATCGCCCTGTCTCAACCATCGAGATGCCTTAAAATTCTGCCCTGGTTTACCATTAACTATCACTGACATACTGCAAGATGCCAAACATCCCCTAATCCAGGACTTACATCTCTCACCATACCCTTTCCTATCCATCACAAAATTCAAAAAATGGGAATCTACATGATCGTACGCTTTCTTAAAATCTACCTTAAACACAAGACCTCTCTTTCCAGACTTCCTACACTCCTTAACCACCTCATTCGCCACCAGAACCACATCTAGAATCTATCTACATTGCACAAAAGCCCCCTGAGTCGGAGAGATTGTATCCCCTAAAGAAGCCCTCAACCTTTTTGACAAAACCTTTCTCAAAATCTTGTAGAGTGATGTCACCAAACTAATTGGTCTAAAATCACCAATTCAGATTGCTCCATCCCTCTTAGGAATCAAATAGATAAATGTGGCATTTGCACATAAATTAACCACTCCTGTCTCATAAAATTCCATGAAAACTCTCACTAAATCCCCCTTTATCACCTTCCAACAATCTTGAAAAACTGCCATGGAAAACCCATCGGGGCCTGGAGCCTTGTCTCTCTCGCACTCAAAAACTGCATCCATAATCTCCATTTCCTCAAAAGGTCTCTCTAACCAAGTGGCGCTTTCCTGATCAATAGGCCTCTACTCAAGCCCTTCTAGCCCAAGCCTGACTCTCTCATCCTTTGAAAACAATTTTGAGTAAAAATAAAAAATCCCTTAGACTATTTGCTCGTCTGAGTCCACCACTACCCCTAGCCTTACTTCCAACTTCTTAATGAACTTTTTCTTCCTTTTTCCATCCACAATCCTATGAAAGAATTTTGAACTAACATCCCCCTCCTTTAATCACCTCACCTTTGCTTTTTGTGCCCAAAAAATTTGCTCTCTAAGAGTCAACTCTTCCAACTTCACGCCTAACTCCCTCCTCTCTCTCCTCAAATCCTCGACCTCATTCCCCTGCATCTCCAAAGAGTCTATCTTCTCCATTCTACCCATAACTTGAAGTTTAGATGATTCTAAATTCCCAAACACCTCCCTATTCCAAAGCTTCACACGTTCTTTAATGACCTTTAACTTTCTCATGAATCTAAAACTCTCCCACCCGTGACATTTAGCATTATTCCACCACCCTGCAAAGTTTTCCTTAAACAAATGATGATCCAACCACATATTCTCAAACCTAAATGGGGCCGGACCCCACCTAAAAGGACAACTCTCGATCATAATGGGGTAATGATCGGACACCAATCTTGGAAACGCCTCCTATCTCACTTTGGGGAAAACCTCCTCCCAATCCATAGAAAATAAAAATCTATTCAGTCTACAACATACCCGACTTTCCCTAAGGTTAGACCATGTGAATCTTGCATTAAATAAAGCAGGATCCACCAACTCACATCCTCTAATGAACCCGTCAAAATCTCTCATACTCCTATTGATTCTACCCCCATTAAGCTTCTCCGAAACCTTCCTAACCACATTGAAATCCCCCCCTAAACACCAGTTGGGGTAGCATAACCCACATAACTCCTCCCACAAAGCCTGTCTCTTTGAGGGACAAATTGGGCCATATATCCCCAACAGCCACCACTCACTATTATTTAGATTCTTGAACCTAATTGATAATGAAAACTCTCCAACTAAAGAGTCACACTCAAAAGCCACTCTCTCATCCCAAATACATAAAAGACCTCCAGACCTTTCCACTGATGGTACAAAAGCCCACTTTTTATGCCTAACTCCCCAAACACTTATAATAAAATTCCTATCACAAGCTTCCACTTTAGTTTCCTGAAAAATGACAATATCAGGTTGATGTTTCCTCAAAAAATCCCTAATGACCCCCCTCTACTTCCGAGTCTAAACCCCTCACATTCCAACTAACAATCTTTATTGAGAAACGTTGCCACCCCTAACCTCCTCATGTCTCCTATCATAATTAATTGTGCTCACCAAATTCCTTTACTCCCTAGCCCCCCTTCTAACCGAAGCCCTTCCCCTTCTAACACACTCCCTCCTAGAGACTAATTTCCTTTCCACTAACCTCCTCCCTCCCATTTAACCGAAAGCCCCATAAACTTAAAGCAAATGCTTGAAAAGAGGTACTTGATTTTCCTCAATAGGACAAGACGCATATTTGCTTAACTCCGTCAACCAATGCTCTGTTTCTACCTCACTATCCCTCACGCCACTAAAAACACAGCTTCTCCTGGACATGTGATTAACAGAATCTCCCACTTGAGCATCATTTACTTCGCCTACAGGAATGTTAGCATTATAGGACACAGGATTAATAGTAGAGCCAGTCATCATGGCTCTGGAAATATCCAGCAAGACTCCTTGATCATCCATTCTCCTAACAGAACAATCAAGACCCAGACACTGAGATCACCCTACCCCATCCCTAAGAGAAGAAAAGACTTGACTAGCGATTATTCGCCTCTCGGATCTTTGGGCGTGGTATCTTGGATAACAGTGTCACTGACATGATCCATTGTTTCAGAGACACCCTCGGCCTCCTCCTTCTCAACAGTGCCTTGTTCCTTAAAGAGATTACACAGCTAAAAATCGTACTTTTCTTGATCACCTCCATCGCCTTTTGAACTAGAGACCAACTCGGAGCTCGTCTCAGACCCATGCATTTCCGAAGCTTGCAGCACTTCGTTAGGCTCAAAACACCCATCATCTACCTTGCGACTCAACAAATCAGCATCGTTCACATCCTCTATCTTATCATCGACCCACTCCTCCGTATTTCCCTCTATTCTCCGTAGATCCTAGACAGATTCATTCACGAAATCAGCTAATCCTAGCTGAATCTTGTCCCTCGTTAGGCGAAACTGATTATTCCTCGGAGAATTCATCTCGCAATCAACATCCACAGCCTCTTGCACCCCAGACGACTATCGATGCCGAGCCTCCTCCTCTCCAATGGATTGTCTCTCCTCTAAAAGCAATTCGGGTCGATCAGCATCACAGATCCTCTCTTCTGAACCATGAACCCCTTTCAATTGACCCACTAGGCCCTATTCAGCTGAGTAGACCTCATCCACACTTTGAGGCCCAACATTATAATCCATTTCTTTGCTTATAGATGGTCCGACTCTTGGAGAATCTGTTGGGGTGTTGATTAATAACCCTCTGGCCCTTATCATAAAAATCACTTGCGCCCAAAATAAAAGTTGGCCCACTATGCCCCATTGGCCCATTTGGGACCTCCCTAAGCCCCTTATCTCTTGATCTGCCCTCCATCTCAGCCACCACACGGGATCTAACCCCAGCCCTTTCGACTTCTGCACCTCTTCGATTTTCCCCTACCAAGCCGCCACGTGTCCACCCTGGCTGTCTCCCTCCTTTGTCTTCCTCGTCGTAAAGAAAAGATTCTGAAGACTTTTCTTGGAAAATCGTTGGCCAAACATCCCCATTCCATCGCACTGACTTGGACAATGGCTTAAGGCACACCATAGAAGATTGATCTCCCTCCATAACCTCCATACAAGCTGGCAGAAAACCACAATCAAAGCCTTTGACTTTCAATCTTACCTCAAATAGATTGTCTAAAGAGACAGTTCTTCTATCCACTTCCAACAAACCACCACATCTCTGTCCTATGTACTTGAATACCTGCTCATTCCAAAGGGTAAATGGCAAGTCACACACTGCAATCCACCTTTTATAAGAGACAATAACCTCTTGTTTAACATGCTTCACCTCTGACCACTTCTCCAAACTGATTGCCACATCTTTGTCGAAGAGCCTCATTCCCTTGTTTCCAATAAAATTCGCTTCCTCTCTATTACTTACCCAGAACAAAGCTCTGTTGATTTGAAATGGCCGAAGAGAAATAGACATCTTTAAATATTTGCTCAATTCCTTTTCAATTTGAGCCCAGTTGCTTGAAAAATCACATCTTACACAGACTACAGCCTGCTCCATATCAGCCCTTAAATTACCCATTCGATTCTCAGTGAACAAATCAACAAACTTCCTTCCTCTATTCACCCCTGTTTTCCCTTCCCTAGCCTTCTCCTTTGCCCCCTTGCTCTGAACTCCTTCTGTAATTTTAACCCTGGCGTCCATACCTATAGTGTTCCTCTTGGGTTCATTGCAAATGACGTTACGAAGCATGGCAGCCTAAAGCTGGACCGTCCACGAGGCTTGCGTATCGATGTCGGGCACGCGTGTCGGAACCGGACAGCGTCTGACAGCTGTTGACACGTGTCAGACACTCTCCCTGCGTGTCCCCTTTTTCAAAATTTTTGAGTCGGACCACGAGGTTGGACGCGAGACCACGATTGAACGCAGTGGGTGAATCGAAGAAGCCCTAGAACTGTAGGAGAGGAGAAAGAGAGAGCGAGGCGAGACGAGAGCGGTCGAGGAGAGAGAGAAACCTGGTGTCGTCGATCTCGATCGAAGAAGCCCTGTCGTCGACCTCTTGCCTTCGATCTCGATCTGAACTCCTCGCCATCGTCTTCTCCTTCTTCTGCTTCTTCGTTGTCTTCGCCCTCTTCTTCTCTCTCTCTCTCTCTCTCTCTCTCTTCGATCTGTGTTGTGTACCCTCCGTTTGTAACATTTGTTATATTATAATATAACATAATTATAATATAATAAATAATATAATTTGTTATATAATAATATAATTTGTTAACCAATAACTCAAATTTGTTATATAATAAATAATATAATTATAATATAATTTGTTATATAATAAATAATAAATTTGTTATATAATAAATCTAATTAAATCATATATAATAAAAAAAATCTAATGAAATTTATAAAAAATAATAACAATAAATATACATATATATATATTTATATACTAATAATAAATAATATAAATAAATAAATAATATAACTCCTAACCTTTTTTTTGGTCTTAAATAATATAAATAAATACAAATAATATATTTATTTTTTAATTTTACATATAATAAATAAAATAAATAAATAAAAGTAAATATAAATAGTATATATTTTTTAATTTTACATATAATATATAAATAAAATTATATATATTAAACGTGTCCCCAGTAATGTCGTGTCCCCATTTTTGAAAAATTGCGTGTCCGTGGTATTAAAATTATGGTGTCTCGTATCCGTGTCCGTGCTACTTATCCATCCACCCACTACCATTTAGCTTGTTTGGTTCTAGTTTTCAGAAAATTCTATTTTTTTATTTTTCGTATTTTAATGTTTTCAATGAATTTTTTTAATATTTTAAGTATTTTTTTTAAAAAAACTTTTAGACATGCCTAACATAAATACACTTAAAAAATATAATATTTGTGAACAAAATCTTTAAAAAATACACTAAATGCCAAAAAATATGAAAAAAAATGTGAAAATTCAGTACATTTTTTGTATTTTTGTGTATTTATTAATTTTTTAGAATATTTGTTCACAAATATTTTACTATTTTAGATACATTTAAGTAAGGTGCATCTAAAAGAGTAAAAAAATTATTTAAAATTTTAAAAATATTCACTAAAAACAAAAAAATAGGAAAAACAAAAAACTCAATTTTCAGAAAACTGAATTCAGAAAATTGAAACCAAACACACTGATTATTCCCCACCGGAATAATGATGTTGCATTTCTTGACACCTCCCTTCCATTTCGACAAGTCAACAAAAACACCCCTACCATTGGTATACTTCCGTAAACAAAACATAGCGGAGCTGCTATGGTATTTGCTAAAGAAAGAGCCTTCTTTGTAAAGCTTCCCCACCTGCTGAAGAGCTTGCACTACCCAACTTACACCTCCCAAATCTATCTTCAGTGAGAAGCTTTGTAGTCGATTCTTCTCTATAATCTCCACTAGACTCCCTCTAGATCTCTTGTCAACCTGGATAATGATTATCTCATGTTATTTTGTTGGCTTTTATATATTTCACTTACCTACCAAAAAAGAAGAAGAAATTAATTGGTGGCAAAATAATAAACCAGCCTTCCTCCTTTCTTTATACAAATTGTCAGCAAAAGGCACCTGGTTCATGCATAATCAAGTTTATATATATGCATTCGTTTTGAAGATGAGCTATGTTTTATATATATTAATCTGCACACAAAATATTAATATAGATATAGTTTAGTTGCACGAAGTGGGGGCGGGGGAGCAAGGGCATGTAGAAGTTTTTGAGGTTGAGAGTGCCTACGAGTGCATGTATATTACATATAAATATATGTCGACAATTTTTTTTTCCTGCTTAGTTGTAATATATGTGTTAAATATGAATAAATGTTAGAGATTGATGTCAATTACAAATTGATTTACTCTTTCTCCACTCGTGATCTCTATGTGGGACTTGTTCCTCCTTCAAGTCTTCACTTCATAGCCTCCTTTGTTAACATAATTGGAAAAAAGCAGGCTATAGCAAAATGACTGTTTTTGCTGTATCTGAAAAGGAAAGTGAACACCCTTTCCTGTCAAAACCTGGTATCTATATCTTAGGAGCCTGTAAGCCTTCCTGAAGAGAAGATTGAATAAGAAACCTATATTTAGTGGTCTTAACCTATATTGAGGCGGGATGGTGTAAGTGAAGAAGTGCATTTGGGGTATTGTGCGATAAACGAATATCCACTAGACTTAAAGGTAAGTTCTATAGAACGACTATTAGACTAGCGATATTGTATGGGACAGAGTGTTGGGCAACCAAGAAACAACATGTAGACAAGATGAGTGTGGCTGAGATGAGAATGCTAAGGTGGATGTGTGGCAAGACTAGACAAGACAGAATTAGGAATGAGTGTATTAGGGAATGGGTAGGTGTAGCACCAATAAAAGATGAGTTGAAAGAGAATCAATTGAGATGGTTTGGTCATATTCAACGGAAACCAACAGAGGCAATAGTGAAGTGATGCGATACTGTAACGGTAGATAGAAGTGTTAGGGGATGGGGTAGGTCTAGATTAACGTTGGTTAGCCTTGTAAATAGAAATATTGATCTACTTAATTTGACTAACGAAATAGCCTTTGATAGGGCTACGTGGAGAAGAAGGATTCATGTAGTCAACCCCATTTGATGGGACTTAAGGCTTGGTTTGGTTGGTTGGTACAATTGCCACCATATACATTCATTGATTCAGCCATCAACATTTGCATGAAATAATCATATTGATTTCTGTTCTCTCTTTGGTTAGAAAAAATCACCCTATTTTCTATTTTTTCAATTCTACAAGTTCAACCTTTAGAAATCATTTATTACTTTTTTGTTTGTACTCTTTAAGCTTCTATGTTTCAAAGTCTAGATCCCATTACTCATGGAGGGATGTAGAGGTTTCAAATGCATTATTTTGTATACTTTCCAGAGATTGTCTCATCTGTGTAATTCCCATGAAGTCTATACGTTGTTATTCCTCTTTACTTATTCTTGGTGGTTGGCAGCTGAGGCTTATTAGCTTGACAGCACTTTGAACATGTTAAATGTTTTCAAGAGCATGAATTTGTGATTGCAATCTCTACAGTGAATCCTTTTTTATATTGTCGACATAGCATTTTGTCTTTATGATTAGTTTCTCTTAATCCAATATAGTGTTATATTGCAAGCTTTGACCTCTCATTATACGTTTTCTCTTAACAGGTTTTATTGGCTACTGGTGGTGGTCATTTAGTGTACCTAGAAATTGGTGATGGGATATTGACAGAAGTGAAACATGCACAATTGGAGTATGATATATCATGCCTTGATATAAATCCCATTGGTGAAAATCCCAACTGCAGTCAGCTAGCTGCGGTGGGAATGTGGACTGATATGTGTTAGAATATTTTCTCTACCTGACTTGAATCTCATTACGAAGGAAAATTTGGGGGGAGAGATTATACCACGCTCTGTTCTTTAATGTTCGTTTGAAGGGGTATGTTTTATTCGTAAGCTTTATGGGCCTTTGTGTTCTGTATTTATCTTGATTTGCATGCATGCAGATTGTTTGTGATAGGGAATGTAGGATTTTCTATTATAGATTCAGAATGCTCTACAACTGCAATATATGAAAATGGCACACGTTCTAGACTGGGTCTTCCATTATAAACCACTTAAAATTTTGGATCTTTGATCCCTTTTGTTTTAGCATTGTTTTGAACCATAATAATGGTGGACCAATCTAGCATTGAGATTCCTGAAAAATGAAGCTGGGATGGCTTTGGAACTGAGCGTGTGCCACTTTCGTCAACATGTTAATTGTAAAATATATCTACGCAGTTTATCCTTACTTCATGCCCCCATTGCTTGATTTCTTTTCAGATATCTTATTTGCTATGTGCGCTTGGAGATGGTCATCTCTTAAACTTTTTATTGAACATGAGCACTGGGGAGTTGACAGATAGGAAAAAGGTGTCCCTTGGGACCCAGCCTATAACACTCCGCACTTTCTCATCAAAGAATACAACACATGTATTTGCTGCATCAGATAGGCCAACTGTCATTTACAGTAGTAACAAGAAATTACTCTACAGCAATGTAAATTTGAAAGAGGTCAGTCATATGTGCCCTTTCAACTCTGCTGCTTTTCCAGACAGGTAAATTTGGCTCTCTCTCTTAATTTTAAGTTCACCACCCCCCCCACAAACCCCCCCAAATCATTGTCAATTGAAATGTTGGAACTTGATTCTTTTGTATTTTTGCTTAAACACACTTCTTGAATGGGAAAAGGAGAAATCTTTAATTTTTATTCTAGTCCATGCTTCTAAAAGTAATTCTATGCCACTTCTTTGTAATTTTAGCTCTACAGTTTGTTTTGGTCAAAGTCTTCACTCCTACCGTTGAACTCTCTCTCTCTCTCTCTCCACTGTTGTGGTTTTCTGTCATTAAAGAATAATTGCTTTGTAAGAAAAGGTGTAGTGATCTCTCTTAGGACCTGTATACTTGCATAAATTGTGGTTGATTTTTTTTTTCTTTTTTGGTAAGCAATTAGCTAGTGCTAGAATGGATCTAACTATAATGTATTACGAACATTGGATTCCCTAATGTAATATTGCTTTCTATAATTGTCAAATGTTACCATTACAATTGGTTCATGCGTCGTTGATTCTCTCAATTTTTGCCTGGTCTATTTTCTTGTACAATGTTATTCTGGTTTAAAGCTAAAACTGCATTTTTTTAAACACATTTTTCTCTTTTCTTGTTAAGATTTCTAATGAGTGTTCCATTTGCTGTCCACAGCCTTGCAATTGCCAAAGAAGGGGAGCTTACAATTGGCACGATTGATGATATCCAAAAGCTTCACATCCGCTCCATCCCTCTTGGGGAGCATGCACGTCGTATATGCCATCAAGAGCAGACTAGGACCTTTGCCATATGTAGTATGAAGTATAACCAATCAAACACGGAAGAGGCTGAAATGCACTTTATCCGCTTGCTAGATGACCAAACCTTTGAGTTCATATCAACATACCCACTTGACCAATACGAGTATGGTTGCTCCATACTTAGCTGCTCCTTTTCTGATGATAATAATGTGTATTACTGTGTTGGGACTGCTTATGTTATGCCTGAGGAGAATGAACCAACCAAGGTAAGATGTCATGCACGTTATCGTCATTTACTAACCTCAATTGCTTTTTAAACTATTGAATTTTTGAACTAGCGAAGCTTTGGGGCTTCATCTTCTTCCATTATATGAGTTCCATGTGAGGATCTTACAATTGAAAATAGCCCTATGTAATGAATCTGTATCTTACAAAGCATCCAACATTTATATGACATCCAATAAAATAAAAGCACGTATGAACATATGATTTTAATCTATTTTCTTTAGTGATAATTTCATTGCAGAATGTTTTTTAAGTAAAATACTTGTCATAATGGAATTAACTGAATCCTTTCTGAGGCCCCCAAGGAAAAAGTTCTAGCTTTCTCCCTGAATGATAGGTAGAAACTTCTAGAACAAGTACAATAGTCAAATATGCATAACAAATGCTGCTGAACCTTGCCCATTCGCACTCTATTATTGGTTTTTCGAGTGAGATGACACGGGCACATAGTTCTGCTGTACTGGATATTCTAGAATGGAATTCTTGGGCAACCATAATTTTCTGTTTTAATCCTATTCCTACATTTCACCCATAGAAGGTCCTGTTTTACTCACATAGAACCAAAGTTTTGCAAATTGCTTACCTCTTATTTTGAGTCTCCTTCTACCACAGGGACGAATACTGGTATTCATAGTTGAAGATCAGAAGTTACAGCTAATTGCCGAGAAGGAAACCAAGGGGGCTGTTTACTCTGTAAATGCCTTTAATGGAAAGCTTCTTGCTGCTATCAATCAAAAGATTCAGTTGTACAAGTGGATGCTCCGTGATGATGGTAGCCGGGAATTGCAGTCTGAATGTGGGCATCACGGACACATACTTGCCCTTTATGTACAAACTCGCGGAGATTTCATTGTTGTTGGTGATCTGATGAAATCAATCTCCTTGTTAATCTATAAGGTGAAGTGACCAATCCATTCATAGTATATATGTAATTGTGAATCTCCTTTTATTTTGCTAGTACTTCTCAAGGTGTCTAGGTGGACCCCTTCATGTGGGTATTTCTTGTCCTTTCTGTCGGCGGTCTAGATGTGCCATGAATTTGACAAATTAGTTGTATAGCTTTATTCTATTTTCTTGCTAATGCTCGAGTTGGTGGTGTCTTCAGCATGAGGAGGGTGCTATTGAGGAACGAGCCGCGATTACAATGCAAATTGGATGTCAGCCGTCGAGATTCTTGATGATGAAATTTACCTTGGTGGAGAGAATAATTTCAACCTCTTCACTGTCCGAAAGAACAGTGAAGGTGCCACTGATGAGGAGCGTGGCCGTCTTGAGGTTGTCGGTGAGTACCACCTCGGTGAATTCGTCAACCGGTTCCGACACGGCTCTCTTGTCATGCGCTTGCCAGATTCCGATGTAGGTCAGATTCCAACTGTAATTTTTGGCACAGTAAACGGTGTTATCGGGGTCATTGCCTCCCTTCCTCATGACCAGTACCTCTTCTTCGAAACTCCAATCAAACTTGAGGAAAGTGATAAAGGGTGTTGGAGGATTGAGTCACGAGCAATGGAGATCATTCTACAATGAGAAAAAAGACCGTAGATGCCAAAAATTTCTTGGATGGAGATCTAATCGAGTCATTCCTTGATCTGGGGAGGGTTGAATGGAAGAGATATCGAAGGCAATGTGTGTTTCAGTGGAGGAGCTTATGAAGAGAGTAGAAGAGTTGACAAGGTTGCATTGATAATGTGACCTGGTTTGTCTCTGCACTTTTCTTTCTTTCTTTTGGATTTTCTGTTAAATCAAATCTGTAACTTTCACTTCGTTTTCTGGTTATATTCTTGATATAGTCTTTATGTTTGTAAGATAAATGTTTTCTCGAGCTTAGCCTACACATATGCTTGTATGACCGACCCCTCTTATCTCTGTTGGCTTTTTTACTTTAATTTTAGAGTGAATTACAAATACACTTCTTGAGATTTGCTTAAAGTATAAATTATTACTCTTTTGTTAAAAAATTTTATTTAACAAAATTAACTGAAAAAAGAAATTCATAATTGCTCTTTTATACAATAATAAAATTACTTAAATTATTTATTTAAACAAATTTGTAACATCATTAAAAATTGTTAATTGATTTGATAATTTATTGATAAAATGGGCGATTTGTTATGAAATTAAAAATCTCAGGGTGTAATGTAATTTTTAAAAACATAAGGGACGATTTGTATTTTAATCAAATTTTAGAGGTGCATTTGTAATTTATTCTTAATTTTAAGTGAGTGCTATTATTAACACCTCATAAATTATTTTGAATCTCTCAATTTTTAAATTTTTTTAATTACAATAATAATTTCAAATTAAATTATTATAAAGGACATTATTAATTTTGGGATACTACATCTCACAATTAAATTTACACACACACTACATCATGAATTAGGGTTTATGAGAGTACCCACCTCTATCACCACCATCTATCTTTCCCAAATCTCACCTTCAAAACTTACCCATCTTCAAAACTTTGAAAATCCTTTGGTAGTAATATTCTGGCAGTAATAGTGGCAATCATTTGACTATTTATATTTTTCCGGCAATGATAATGAGTAAAAGTTTTTCTGGTAACAATTAGAGAAGGCTCATAGCTTTGATGTTGGTTTTAACTTAGAGGAGATTGGTCTTGTAAGAGTAAGTTTTTTTTAAAAAAAAAATGACAAAAATAATAAAATTTGTTTGTCATTTTTTCGGGACTGAACTCTCGAACATATAACTGAAATTCGAGAACACAGGTCCGAACATTATTTATTTGTTCGGGAAGGCATTCCCAAATAAATAAGTAATGTTCGGGAATGCAAATCCGAACATGAAAATTTCTTAACACATTGAACAGTTAAAATTGTTAACGCTTGTAGAGATTTTCATTTTTTCAAGTTCAGGAATACAGCCCCGAACATTACTTATTTGTTCGAGAAGGCATTTCTAAGCAAATAAGTAATGTTAAAATGCAGTCCAAACATGAAAATTTCTTAACACATTGAGCGGTCAAAATTGTTAACGCTTGCAAAAGTTTTCATTTTTTCAAATTCGGGAATATAGTAGCGAACATGGAAATTTCTTAACATATTGAATGGTCAAAATTTTTAACATTTGCAAAAATTATCGGAAGTAGTCCAAATCCATTATCGGTTGAAAAGTTATTCCTTCATCCCGTAGCTTTGATAATATTCTTTGCGTAATTCTCTGCTAAACTCACAATTTTATACTATCTATTAACCAAACCAATTATTATAAGTTTTTTTTTTTCTTGTAAGAGAAGAAATTATTACGAAAACTAAAAATTATGTATATGTATATATATATAGAGAGAGAGAGAGCACACCAATGTGATAATGGTGGATGATGAGGCAATGATGACAATAATTACATTGGCTTTTCTCCTTCTTGGTGGATTTTGTTAGGATTTTTTAGAATAGGGGTTTTTTTTGAGTGTGCAAGGGTGTGCATTCAATGGGTAAAATGTTTTTACAAGAATAATTTTGGTATTATTTGGGGAGAAAATGAAATTTTGAGAGTTTTAAAATTTATAAGTAAGGACTCAAAGAAATAAAGAATCTAAAATAATTTATGGGGTGCTAATAGCATCACTTTTTAAGTTTGGAAAGTGATTCCAGCAATGCATTTCTTACATAATTACTTTGCGGGTTGATATGTTGCAATCTGTCAGGTGTTTTCTATGCTTGAAATGCAATATGGTATTGGAAAACTTCCAATGTGCTTGCAAGACATTTGTGTTTTGTTAAATGGGATTTTTACTGTACTGTTGTGATATTTCTATGTGGCAGAGTAATAATTTTCTATGATGTAGTTATTTTGCATCAGTTTTTATCTGATTCAATTCAAAATGGTACTAGAAAACAGAGAACATAATAGTTTAGGCTCTGTTTAATAACGTTTATATTTATAATTTTTTATTTATAAAATTTTGAAAATTGTAATAAATAAATAAACTTGTTATTTATCTTTGTTTTCAAAAAATTGTAACAATATTTATAGAAGTTATCAAATTCTTTCATTCTTTCATTCCCTCCCACCATTTTTATCAACCACCTACCGCTCATCACTATCACCGGCTACAAAATGAATTTTTTTAGAAACGAAATTTTCATTCATTGTTTAGCCATCCTCACCTTCGGCCGCTTACAACTACCATTGTCTGAGATTACCTCATTGAAAACCCCCTCCAATCGAAATCATCTCCGATCACCATGCTAAATGGCCAGCTATTATTCTGACCGTTGACAACTTCTTTCAGCTATCACCTTATTTGTTTTCAAAGCAAGTGGACAACATATTTTTTAATTTTTGTTTTTAGTAATATAAACATGTTTAACTTTATATTTTTATTTTCTTTTTTTACTGGAAGGCACCTCAAAAACTGCCCAACCATTCAACTTCAGGCCTTGCATTTGAGCAATCACCAGCTACACAGATCTAAAATGTTTGTTTTGCAGATTGCAGACAACCCGCCAGGCTGTACCCTCTCTAACCATACCCATAATCCAACTCCAACATCGTTATTTTGAGCAGTCACCAGTTAATAATTTCTTTCACGTTGTGTTTAGATCATGGATTTGAGTAGAAATTTAGCAATGAAATCCAAATCCATGATCCAAACACAATCTAAGGAAAGTATGCAAAAACACATTCGAACAAGAACAACCAGAATGTCACGAACAATGAACTCATTACAATATTGAATGCAACGGAAGGCTCACTCTGAAGCCAGTTTGAACTCAGGTCCACTACTATCATTTGTGCTTTCAGTAAAGCTTTCAGTGAATCAACTAATTATTTGCATTCTAAATTGAAATCGCTGAGTTTTGACAATTCACATCACTTCCTTCTTAAGATGGGTAATAGAATACCCATTTTCCTTGGGCATGACATCACAGATAGCTCGTAGGCCTTGAAATCCTCCACCTCAGTTATGAGCTGCACAAGAAAAGTCCATATTTTTTGTCACACAAAGCTAGAGTAATCTATCAATCACAAGTTTCAAACAATGTTAGAATTCAGAAGAGAAAACAAGAATTTCGATAAACAAACAAATGCAGAAACTAATGTCATTGTTGGCCAAAGAATTATGTTCTTTCATTTGAAGAATACCACAAGATTTAGCACAAACAGGATACAGAAAACACTCGAATAGATATCAAAATTCCTCATCCAAAACACCGAAATAATTCCCTCCTAGTAATTGTCTTGCTGTATGAAGTACATCAGCTGTACTATCAGTGAGTATTCTAGTAAAAATCGAGTAAATGCAAAGATTGCTGCCCAGAACATTTTTGTAGAGCCTAACTGGATTGGTATATCCATTAGATGAGCTTCCTCCTTAATGGCATTAATTAACTACTACTCTTTTGAACCTTGCTTACAAGTTGACCCAGTAAGTACCCCATCTGAGGAGGAGTCTGACTCTTCTATGGTTAATTTGTGCAGTAACTTACAAAGTAAGTTTTTTATTGGTTAATAATTGTGCAATAGATAATTTACTCTATAAAATACAGCAATACGTAACTTTAGAGGATTTGGATTATCCAAGGATATGGATTATACTGGAACTGAAAAGAGTTTATTGGATGTTTGAGATGATCTGTGTGAATTATTCATTAATGCAATCAAGCAAAATAAAATCAAGTTTCCAGGTTTTCAATTACTGGTCTCGGAGAGGACGAGATTTTTGGAGAGTTATTTGAGATGGACTTGATGTGAAACACTAGCTAATTCAATCAAGCATAAACTTTTTTTAACCCAAATTTTCTAGAATTCTAATAACTTTTAATCCATCTGAACAAACACATTCTTGCAACACAATGTAGAACCCTATACATACATATCTTCCTTCTATTGAGAGGTTAGATCTGATTCTATCATGCTGACAATGACAAATGAACATAAAATCTGCAACATAGACAGGATCACTGAAATTGATCTATCACTTTTCATAACCATCAACTAGCAAACCCAAGATAATAGCAAAGTGATCATCACACAAAATTACAATAGGTTCTCCTGAAACTTTTGTGAGACAACACCAAAGAGCATAGGACAAGGCAAACTTGAGTCAGATGAGCAAAAGACCGTGTTTTATTTTTTATTATTATTATATATATATATATATATAGAAAATCCATCACATTAAGCAATTATAAAAGAACAGGCAAAAAAGATGAAGAGGAAAGTGGTCATGAGATAGAAGTGCAATAGTAGAAGGTTTTGTACAAACACAAAATCGACAGGTGCATGAAATATTTAGCTAATATTTGACATATAATAACTGTCACACTAACCTCAGAAATGGGGAAAACAAAATCCTTAATCACCTTTGCCAGAGGACTGAATCTGGCGTTGCAACTCCTCATCAGCATTCCTCAGGAATTGATCCCAACCACTCCCTGGACTGGTGTCTAAGTAATCGTAAGGAACTGCAGTTTTTAATCCGGGCCGTACTCCACACTGGCTCTCTACTATTCGAAACTCCAAAGTATTACCATTTTCATTAAAATTTTGCTCCAATTCCTCCCATGTAAACAGCAGTGGCAGCGTAAATGCACCCCAAGGGTTAAAATCCAAAAGCTTAACCTGCCCATCCTTTCTAACATAAACATCAAATGTGTAATTTTCAGACTCAAATTTCATCCTCACTTCATCCGTAAAAAATTCCCGAATCACCACTTCTAGCTCATTTTTCCTCTCAAGAAGGGCTGGATAAAATCCAGTGACCTCACGTTGGGAAATTCCAACTAGGAGCTGACAATGTACAAAGCAACGAAATTCCATCTCTGGACGGAGAGAGGGATACCACTTTCGAAGAGCTAGGAAGAAACTTGAGGGTCTTGATGAACTCTTGTCATTGCACGAATCATATGCATGACACAGATCATGGACAAGAGAGTCAGACGATCGTAGCAAAAGTGCGATCTCACTGAAAGAGGTGCACTTGAGGCTTCCAGTTGAGCTGATCCAAGCAGAGTCTTTAGGTGCACTCCAATTCAACTTGGGAAAGATAGCACCCCCAAGGGATTCAATAGATTTCTTGATCAGCAATTCAAGTTCTGGGAAAGAAGGTGCTGGTGAAGGTTGTTCTGATTCGTCTCCAGATCCTTCTGATACAACATAATCTTCTTCCTCTTCAGGTTTATGGACTCTATTGGGTAGGGCATCTTCATTTGATATGGAGAGAGGAAGAAGGAAGGGCCCAGAATCATCAAGAAGATACTTAATAAAGGATTCTGGAAGTTCATGAATCAAGGTTTTGATAGAGACTGATTTAAATTTTGGGTACCATTCCTGAATCTGGCATCTGTTTACTTCTTCTTCCTGCATTTTTTGTTGAAGAAGACAAAGACTCCCTTCTCTATCTTTTAGCAAAGCAAAATTACTTTCTTCTGATTACTGTGCAACATTTCCAGAGTCCATTAGTAAGTGAGTTTGGGAGAAGTCAAAGTATAGTCAATGTAATAGGTCCCAGTTGCCAAAATACAGTGGAAAGAACACAAGTTACAAAAGACCATAGATTTGTACCTTAAATCTTAGTTCTTGGAATGGTATGAATTTTGCAACAAGGATCTGACAAAACAAAAAGAACTACTCTGTATACAAGCATTTTGGCTCCTAACAAAATGACATTCGTTGAAACGAAACTTTATCGAACACAAAAAGCTACAAACCACTTCACTGACCCATCTGCGTCTTTCCTATCCCTAACTTTGAGCTAATCCTCATCATAGACAAGTGAAGTTACAATATCAACAGAAGGCTTTCCATTGCCCAAATAAGTATTATTGATGGATCCTCATTTAAGTATGTTAAAAAATGTTATAATGCAGAATGACTTCTTGACACAGGAAGTAGATAATGGGATTGAAAAATGAGCAACCCAGTTGTTTGCAAGGAGGATGAACTTGAATAATCATATGTTTTGAGTGAGCTTTGAACAATAAACCTAACCCTTCAAATTCACTAATTCATTAGAAAAGGCCGCCCAGGCAAAATGTCAAACCAAGAAAAGAAAGATTAAAAAGAACTAATTCCTGTTGAATCTTTAAAATTTCAAAACTGGGTCAGGCAATTTGTCAAACATCTTTGGCGCAATATATATTCCCATTCTTCAACAGCACAAAAAACCATCAAAACTTAATTCTTATTTCTCAACCTATATTCAAATGCTTCAGTACTTTATTAACTATTTCAAAGCTAAAAATTGCTTCAATTGCGAACTATACGAAACAAAAATGAAAGAAAAGTAAAGAAAAAAGACATGTTGGCATTGAAATTCGTGGAAATACTAAAAGAATCAGAGAGAAAAAACGAAGATACAAAGAAAAAAAGTGAATTTTACCTGGTGGAGGCGAAAGAGTGGATTTGAAGTTTAAAAAGTTGGGTTTTGGAGATGGGTCTTTGATTTTCAACTTCAACTAGTCTCTTGGGTGTGCGTGTGGCTCAGACGAATGCTTCGGAATTCCAGGAACCGGTGAATGGCGGCTGAAACTTTTCCACAGCAAAATAACAAGGTTGATTATAATTACACCAACACCCCCAGTTACAAAAACGATTTAGAGCTCTAAATCCATCACTAAGTGTGTTGGCGCAGTGGAGTCTAGTGATGGATTATGTTTTTTTTTTTTTTTTTTTTTCATACCAGCTCATTAGAGTTGGCATTAGAGCTCTCCAGCAGCGCTCCCCCCAGTTATTAGCTAATATAATAAAGTTTGAGACCTCTATTTAGAGATGTACTAGTGATGTGACAATGAATTTCATCTACTGCTATAATGTTGCAGTGTCTTGTGGGTTTTTTTTTTTTTTTTTTTTTTCACCTCACTAGTGGTGATTTAGAGCTCAATATTTTGAGTTCTAAATCATTACTGTTAGCTAATGTTAAGGTGAGCAGCGGATATTTTTATCCGACTAAATTGGTCAAATCGAATCGATTCATCACATTTTGGATGGATTTGTGATGATAAAAAGACAATTGTAGATTAATTTTTTTCAATTCGTTTAGTTTTGGATATATGGTGGATTTGAGATTCATTTGGCTACAACCGAATTGTCAAACCGTGAGCATTCTTAGTAATTTGTAAGACTTTGTATTTTTAATTTATTTAGATATTCTGTTTGTATTTTTAATTAAAAATAGAAAAAATTATTGATAAATCCTATTTAGAAATGTTTTAACCCAAGAAGTCCACAAATGAATTTTTTAACCTATTTAGTCCTATGTATGTATAGTTTTATTCTATAAAGTCCATTTTCTTGATTTACACTATTTTCTTTGACACTTATACTCTTATATTTAATTTTGATACCCTTATAAATATTTTTGAACGGTTAGCAATTTTATGATAAGAACATTCATATTTTAAAATTCACATTGACAGGAATGTAAAATTGGTCGTGGCGAATGAAACCCACATGACCGGGAAGGGCAGATTGACAATGTGAATACACATTGACATGTTAAGATTCACATTAATAGGAGTGTAAAATTGGCTCGCGTCCCGTGGTGGCGTGAAACCCGCCCGTGGCCCATGAGCGGCCCGGGGCAGGCCTGGCCCGGCCCGTTGATAATGTGAATATTCACATTGATATGTTAACATTCACATTGACAAGAGTATAAAATTGGCCATGCCCATGGAAACCAAAAGCTGTCATGACGGGCAGTTCGGCCGGTCCGACCGGTAGTTGATAATGTGAATATTTACATTGACATGTTAACATTCACATTGATAGGAATGTAAAATTAGCCCGCCCGTGCGGCCGGCGGCGGCAAGTAGGCGGCTGCGACATTAACAATGTGAATATTCACATTGACATGCTAACATTCAAATTGATAGGAGTGTAAAATTAGTCCGCGCCTCGTAACTGCCCAAAACCCGCCCACGGCCCGTGGATGGCCCGAGGCGGACTCGGCCCGGCCTGTTGACAATGTGAATATTCACATTGACATGTTAACATTCACATTGATAAGAGAATAAAATTGGCCAGCAGGCCCGACCCGGCCCGTTGACAATGTGAATATTCACATTGACATGTTAACATTCATATTGATAAGAGTGTAAAATTGGCCCGTAACCCGTAGACGGGCCGAAGCCCAATTGCAGCCCGAGGCGGGCTTGGCCCGACTCGTGACAATGTGAATATTCACATTGACATATTAACATTAACATTGATAAGAGTGTAAAATTTGCCCGCTGCCCGAAACTTGCCCACGGCCCGGGGTAGGCTTGGCCGGGCTCGTTGACAATGTGAATATTCACATTGACATGTTAAAATGCACATTGATAGGAATGTAGAATTGGGACGGGTAAATTTTTGGCTGTGCCCGCGACGGTCGTTTGGGTCGAGCATGTCTGAGACCCTAGGTTAGGGCGTGGGTCATTACTTTGAAGCCTGGCCCGGCCCATCGGCCTGTTTAAGGCCCATTCAAGGCCCGATCAGAGACCCAATGCCGTGTCGGTAATGTATTTTTTGTGGAAAATAATAAGATTTTGGTAGAAAAATTAAAAGAATTTTAAAAATGGCCAGACCACCAAACCGGACCTAAGCTCGAGGCTAGGCCGAGGCTCAATCCATCGGCCCATCCAAAGCTCGAATACCCCTGTGCTAAAGCTAGGGCCTAGGCCTAATTTTTTGGCCTGTGTGTCGGCCCGACCCGGCCCGATAAAGACTCGTTTGGGCCCAGACTCAAGCCTAGTCCCAGACCTGAGCTAGGCCTGAGCCATCACTTTGAAGCCCTACCTACCATCAGTGATTAAGGCCCATTCAAGACTCGGTCAGGGCCCATTTCAGCCTTGAGGCCTAGTGTCTTTTTTTGTGGAAAATAATAAAATTTTGGTAGAAAAAATTAAAAAGAATTTTAAAAAATGGTCAAGCTCGCCTCGGGCAGTGAGCGGATTTCGGGTAACCACGAGGCACGGGCTAATTTTACATTCCTATCAATGTGAATGTTAACATATCAATGTAAATATTCACATTGTCAACGGGCCGGGCCGGGCCAGCCCTAGGCCGCTGGCCAATTGTATACTCTTATCAATGTGAATGCTAACATGTCAATGTGAATATTCACATTGTTAACAGGCCGAGCTAGGCCCACCCCGAGCCGCCTACGGGCCGTGGGCGGGTTTTGGGCAGCCACGAGGCGCGGGCTAATTTTACACTCCTATCAATGTGAATGTTAACATGTCAATGTGAATATTCACATTGTCAACAATTGAGCAGTCGCCGATGTCATGGGCGGTGCTTTTGGCCCATGGGCCACGGACCAATTTTATACTCTTATCAATATGAATGTTAACATGTCAATGTGAATATTCACATTGTCAACGGGCAGGACCGGGCCCACCCTGTGGGCTGCGGGCGAATTTTTGCGCTGCCACAAGACGCGGGCCAATTTTACACTCCTATTAATGTGAATGTTAACATGTCAATGTGAATATTCATATTATCAATGGGTCGGGTCCGCGCCGGCCTGACTCGAATTTTTCCGGGCACCCACGAGGATTGACATGGGCGATATGAACATTCACATTAACGGTGTAAACATTCACATTAGGGGTATTTTGGTAATTATGTCACCCATAGGACTTATTGAAATATAAAAAAATAATGTGAATTAAATGGAATATAAGTAGATTTTTTTTTTTTTTTTGGTTCACCACCCGGTATCCGACCCTTAGGCCGACTAATCCGGATTCGGGGAGTAGTTTTGGATGGTTAGACTCAAATCCCCTCCCAATTGGCGATGCGGGGAATCGAACCGTGGTCCTTCCTACCAAGTCAAGCTCCAATCGCCACTTGACCACCAACCAATTGGTTGGAATATAAGTAGATGAAAAGGATATTTTGGTCTTCTTATCTCAAATAGGACCTAATGGAATAGTAAAAAAGAATATGGGTTGGATGGAATAAAACTCTTAGAAAGTGGATTTATCAAAAAAGCTCCCTAAAAAATAATTTAGATATTCTATTGTGTTTTTAATTTATTTTCAATTTGAAAGTTCTTTGATCAAATGTTAAGGGCCTATTTGGTAACCATTTCATTTTCAGTATTTACTTTATATTTATAAAAAAATTTAAAATTGTCATAAAAACTTGTTTGATAACTTTTTTGGTTTATAAATGATTGTTTCAGTTTGAAAATTTGAGAAAAAAACATAAACTTAAAAAATGAGTTTATGTTAGTTTTTAAATAGAATTTTAAAAATTTGACTAAAAAATTTTTTTTTCAATTAATTTTGTTTTACATAATTTTTTTTCTTTTTCCAATTAATTTTTCTTTTTCCAATTATAATATGTATGATCCCGTTGTCATAAATAACAAAAAATAAATACAAATATTTTAGGCATAAACAAACATATTTTTTAGTTTGTGTTTTTAAAAATTTTCAAACATTTTGTTCAAACCAAATGTGTTTGTAATTTATGTTTTTCTAAAAATAATAAAAAATCAGTTTAAAAATTTTTTGTAAACATAAACCAAAAACGTTAACAAACGCTACCTTAGCGTTAATATTTGGTATTTTTATGTGAAAAATATAATACTTAATTTTGTCATTTAAAAAAAAATCAAATTAAATAGTTTTTAAATAATAAAAAAAGTAATGAAATAGTCTTGATAATGCATGGTTTTTTTATATGTATTTATTATTGATATTTGACAATTTACTTGATAATCTTTTAGTTATGTTGAGTTGGATTGTTATAAAAAAAAAATGTTGACAAGTTGTATTATGTTCAAAATTTATAAGAGTTTAAACCGCCAAACCAATTCGCATCTATCAGCCAATCCACCAATCCACATCCATCAATCCGATTGACGAATGTAGATTGATTTTTTCCAATCTGTCAATCCGGCGAACAAATGACAGATTAAAGGTTTTCTGACCACAATTGAACCACAAACACCCCTAGGTAATGTCATCATCTCAACCCCTCATTTATTAGACTCGTTTGGAAAGTTGGTCATTTTAGTTGACTTTTTTAATTGTTAATTATTTTAGTCTGATTAGAAAAAGTTGACTTTTAAAAATTGATTGCTTTTTTTTATAATTGATTGATGATTGTGAGAGAAAAAAGTGAAATGATTATAATTTAGATGTGACATTTTATCTTATTAATTATTTTAACCTATTTTTATCTTTATTATATATTTTAGTTTAAAAAGTTACTGTTAAACAGGGCCATTATATAATAGTTACATCAACCCCTTACTTTTGAATCTATGTGCCTGTTTGGCACAGCTTATTTTCAACTTAAGTCAACTTATAGCTTAAAATAAGTTATTTTTGAGTATTTTTTTGTTGCTTAATGGTGTAGATTATAGCTTTTATAAGCTGATTTTCAATTTTTTCTTTGAATAGGGGAGAAGCTGCTTTTCCATTTCAACTTTTAACGAAAAGTTGAAAATCGATGGACGAAATTACTTAAATGCCTATCGTCAATTTCAACAATTACCAAAAACCCAAATATATAAACTCCCTTTCTCAAAACACTATTTGTTTGCTCATTGGAGAGAGAGAGAGAGAGAGGGAGAGAGAGAGGCGATTTCCGACAAACAAACCAGAGCTCTCTCTCTCATGAACTGCTATCTTTTCTCTCTCTCTCTCGCTCGCTCTCTTAATATCTGCTCTGTTGTCACCTCTCGTTACCACCATCATCACGATCGCAATCTGAAACCTAACCACTGCCATCTCTCTCTCTCTCTCTCTCTCTCTCTGGCTACATTGTTCTCCGGTGTTGTTTGCCACTGTCGGGATCGACCTGTGCACTTTATCTCTACTTGCAATCGTGATTGAAATCTAAAACTCTAACCACTGCCATCCCCCTCTCTCTCTCGATCTGTGTTGTTCTCCGGTGTTAAAACCTTAGCTACCGACTGCGATTAATAAATTAATAAAATAATATGTAATGAATTAATAAATTAAACAAAATTAACAAAAAGAAAGAAGAGAAGGAAAAAAAAAAAGTGAAGAAAAAGAAAAAAAATCAACAATTTTTATATTGGTATCAATATTAATTGTTATTAATTATTAAAAAATTAATATTTTATATTTTTTAATAAATTAGTTATTAACTGATACTAATTAATAACAATTGTTGATTATTAATATTAATTGATGCTAATTAATTTATAATGGAAAAAAATTGCTACAATAATACTTCCATTACATTTTTATCAAATGTATCAATTTTTATATTAATTGATACTAATTAATACTAATTATATTAACTTTTATTAATGAAATATTTTTTTTAAATTAAAACTGAAAAAATGACAAAATTATCATTTTTATATCATATAAGGGCAAAAATGACAATTATACAATAAAAAGCTATTTTATAGCTTATCAACCAAATACTACTCTATTACTTAAATCTATAATTTCACAGTTGCACCAAACATATTAACATTTATATGTTCACAAAGGGGTATAATGCATAATTGACCAAACCGTCAAAACTTTTAAAAGCACACCGTCAAAACAAGGCAAATCCGTTATTATTTGCCAATCCAACCGCCAGTTTTTTATAAGAAAAATGGCAAATTCTAGTGACACTTTTATCAATTCGCCGGTTTCTATTTTTCTTCCAAACCGTACCGACCCGCACCGCTATTAAATCATGTTTTATACATTCTAAAAATTCTTTTTTACTTAAGTTTGCTTGTTATTCTATACCTTAGAATATAGTATTACATTACTGCTCGAGGGGAATTCAAGATGTCAGTAATCCAAAATAAAGTTAGATTCTAATTCACTTTTGAATCTTTTTTTTTTTTTTTTTTTTCTGGCCATGTTGCAAACTTGCATCAGCTCACTTTTCAATCTAAATACTTTTCAACAGTAAACATTTTCAATATATTGTAAACCCTGAATAATATTAATTTTATGTATTGTATTTGATCATTGTAGCTTCCACAGATGTTTGTAATGAACTGATGGCATAGTCGTTGATATTATCATGTTGTTGCTACACTTGTTGCATCAGAAGAAAGTTTCGCAAGATGCTTAACAACATGGTATCTCTGGTCTTTTTTTTACTCTTTGATTTAAGTTTTGTGATTTGAATTATATTTTTTATAAACCGCCAATCCGCCCGAACCGCCAAGGCAAATCCGCCATTATTTGCCAACCGAACCGTCGGTTTTTGATAAGAAAAATGGCAAATTGTAATGACACTTTTATCAATCCGCCACTCGCCATACGGTTTCTAATTTTCTCTCAAACCGCACGACCGACGCATCACAAGACACCCCTATTCACAATTATAAGTCTATAATCACTTTCTCACAGATCTACCAAAAGGGGCCTACAGGTATTAACCACCTTAACTATGGCTTATTTTAGAAAGCGAGTTAAAAATTAATTTTTTGATTTTTTTTTACAAAAAATATGTAAAAAAAAATAGAGATAATGTGATTCAAAAAAGTCAAAAAATTAAAACATTAGTTTTAGTCAAGTTCCTAAAATAGGCCTATATATACTGTATAAATATCTTTTTTTTAGGTTAAAATACTATTGTATTTTTTTTTTTATATAGTTAAAAGGGTTAAAATTTATAAACTCAAAGATGAGGGGAGTAAATAGATTTTATCCAATAGTTGAAGAGTCTAATTGTAATTAATCCAAACAAAAAAGCAATATTATTAATATTGGTTGTTTTTTTTTTTTTTTTTGGGCTTTCAGGTATTAGATATTGCTGGAAGTAATATGATGTGAACAAATTTCTATATCATGAACATATTTACATTTAAAAAATGTATACATAATTTTTTTTTTATAAAAATGATGTGATATTAACATTTTTACACTCTTAAAAATTTCTGCATACAATAAATTGTACTTTAGAAGTGCTCTATGGAGTTTGGGTGCTTCATATACTTAAGGAGTTCTTACGTGTAGATTCTATTAACTAGACTTATTTACTTACAGGTCCTAACTAATAAATTTAACACTATAAAACAAAGAGACTGATAAATTTATCACTATAAATTTATTCATAAAAATAAAAGACTAATAAATTTATCTTTATCACTTAATAAATTTATCAACAGGACTTAATGGATAATAAATCTCAAAAGTAAGACCTATTGATAGTTTACCCTATACTTAAATTATATTTTACACTTTTTATTGAGAATGAATAAGAACAGTAACACACCAATCTCTATATTTATTTACACATCCATAGAGAGAGAGATGTGACACTTTCCCTCTCTCTCTCTACGTATAAAGATGAGGGTGATTGTAGCAAGAATTGTGTTCCCACATTATTATACTTGAACAACTTAATAAACTTGCATGTCTTATAAAAAATCAAACTATTTGAACTCTTTGAGATTACCTCGGAAGATAAACAAATCAAATTTAAACAATTTACTAGACTCTTCCGGTTTACAGTTCTAGCATTAGAGGAATGGCATTAGGAAATAGAAAGTGAGAAAATTTATTGCTTATGAGCGCATCTATACAATTTGGTTCATTTTGTGCAAGAAAAAGGAAGAATCTAGTGACTTCAATAATGGCAGTAAGTTTGAATTCTGAGTTTTGTTTTTGTAGTCTGATGGAGGGGGCTTTGGATGGAATGAGATGGTGGTGGTGGCGGTGGTGGGGGAGAGGTGGAGGTTGAAGGGTGGGAGTAAACAGAGGAAAAATAACTCTAGCACCTCTTCCTTTCATAACCCTGTGTCTCAGAATACTATTTTTCACCATTGATGTTTTCAATACTGACAAATACTATCCAATTTATCATTCATCATCCAAAAAGCTTCTAGTTTTCGAGAAATATACATAAATCCCACTAAAGTTCTGAAGCATCATCTTGGTAAACTTGGCACCAGAACCAGAACCAAAATCAGAACACAAAACCGAAACTCTTAAACAAGATCTGACAACTCGCTACTACACCTCATCAACTTAAAAGTTTAACATGTTTGCTGTTGGGCTGAACGGTACATCGCAATCTACTGGTTTGGCATGACCAAGAATGGCCTCCAAGGTCTGTGCATAGGCACTTGAAAATCCCATTAGTGCCTGGAACACATTGGGGAGGCTTGTTCGTAGGTTATTCAGAATCATGGCTCGGGTAACCTGGACTGAATGATGATACTTGGCCTTCTCGTCATTCATTCGTTTTTTCAGAGCCTCAACTTTAGCGCGCTTGATTGATAAAGGATGCTTTGGATTCAAAATGGAATTCGCATCTTCCACATTAAAGTTTCCCTCGAGCTTCATCTCCATTTCAGACAGAGAACTTAACTCTCTTTGCAGTCTTTTCTCAAGCTTGTCAGATTTTTTCTGCAGGTTGAGTTCTTCTTCCTGCTGCAAGACTATAGAATGTATAACTGATAAAAAGGTCTTAATGGCCTCTGATGCTACCTGTAAACATGGCAGATTGTCATAAAAAAAAAAATTTAAAATAAAATAAAGTATTTGTAGAACATAGTAGAGATAAATGAGTTGTAATGGATTCTTATATAATAAAGCATGTGAAAGAGTAAAAGGGTGACCTAGTGCATCAAGTTCCCGCTAAAGCACAAAAAGAGCGGTTAAAGCAATGACAAATGGTTTTATAAATTTGATTTCATGGCCACCGAGTGGGAGAACAAAGAATTACAGTTATAAAAGATCAACAAATGAGAGAATTCAATTATCATATTTATTATATTTGAGTTCTTCAGAATAGTAACCTCAGCCTATGAACATCAACTTTTTTTTCCTAAAACAAGCAAGATATTTCCAATTGTGAGAATATATTGTGAGTCTTACAAATTAACTTAGAGTACTATTAGAGGCATGATTGTATTATTGTATTAGAGTCCTATTAGAGTCATGATCGTGTTGTATTTGTATTTCCTTTTTAGTTTAGGAGTTAGGGCTATATATATTCTAAGGTCTTATTGTAATTGATACACATTGAATATGTGAGATACAGAAAGCTATTTAGAAATCTTACACGGTATCAGAGCCGTTCTCTGATCCGAAACCCTAGAGCCGTCTCCATTACTCTCTTGTTCGTGTTCGTGCTTGCTTCTCCCAGGCTCATTCTGGTTCGACTTTGGTGTGTGATTGTGCCTTATCTCAGTCGACTCATCTGCTCATTCTGGTTCGTGACCCATCTGCTCGTGATTGTGCTTTCTCTCAGTCAACCCATCTAGATTTCTTCTCTGTTTGTGCTATTTGGTAGTCGCACCGATGCAACGGTTCAACCCATCTAGTCATCGCCTCCTCACAGCTCGTCTTCTCTCTCTGGCTCTCCTTTGTGGTCAACCCATCTTGGTTTTGCAAGACTTTGACCCATCTCTAGTTCAGTCTGTCGAAACCCCTAGTTCTCTCACTCGAAAGGGTTATGTTTGAGGCTGGTTCGACCCATTAGATTTTTGCATCTGAAATCCTCTAATATTGGATTATTTTCTTATTATTTTCTAATATTACATTTAGACCTCATACTCTTTTGGTTCTTACACTGTGATGTTGGATATATTGGTTTTGTTGCCCCCATTAGCTTTCAGTTTATTATGATGATGACAGTTTCTGCTTCTGTAAAGCCCAAGAAAGGACTCATTGCTTCAGATGAATGTGCCTACTGCTATCAAAGGGGTCATTGGAAGTACCATTGTTCCAAGAATGGATGTCTATCTATTCAGTCTCTTGCCGATTTTACTGCATCTGCTCCGACTCTTGATCCTGACTTGACTTCCTTGACTACTCAGATTAGTCAGCTTCGGCATGTATTGTCTAACTCCAGCCATCCCCATCTACCTCCATTGTTTCCTTTCTTCATTCAGGTTTGCTTGGATCTTCTTCAGGTATTTCTTCATCTGTTTGGTTTTTTGACTCTGGTGCCTCTCATTATATGACTCCCCATCTCTCCTTACTTCAAAATTGCACTCCTCCTCCTTTTCATATTACTGTCAATGCTGCTAATAAGTCTGGTATGTCTGTTATATCTATTGGGTCTGTCCTACCGTCTGCTATGTATGTTGCCTTTATTCCATCTGTTCTTTATGTTCTTTAATTATCTGTCAGTTTATTATCTATCAGTCAACTTGACGCTTCTGGTTTTGATGTTATCTTTTCCTCTTCTATCTGTTCTGTGCAGGATCGGATGTCTAAGCAGCAGATTGGGACTGGTCGTAGAGTTGAGGATCTCTATGTAGTAGAGAGCTTGCATCTGCCTTTGACAACCTCTCCGACTGTCTTTTCCTCTTTTCAGTTAGATTCTCTGTCTAGTCCTTTCTATTTGTGGCATTCTAGATTAGGGCATTTGTCTGTTGACCGCTTACGGTCTTTGGCTCAATCAGGTATCTTGGAAAAAGTTTCTCCTAGTGAACTTACTGAATGTCAAGGATGTAAACTCGCCAAGATGACAGCCTTACCTTTTCGTAAAAGTACTTTTATATCTGATACACCATTTTCCTTAGTTCATACTGATGTTTGGGACCCTTCTCCTGTTCTCACCAAAAGGGGTTCTGCATACTATGTGTCATTTGTTGATGACTACACCCGTTACACTTGGGTTTATCTTATGACTCATAAGTCTGATTTTTATTAGATATACCGTACCTTTCAGTCTATGATTACTACACAGTTTGGGTCTACTATTAAAGTGTTACGGTCTGACTTGGGTGGGGAATATTTTAAAATTAAGTTTTGTGAGTATTTGGCCAATTTGGGTACCATTCACCAAACTTCCTGTACAGATACACTTGCCCAAAATAGTCGCGCTAAGCGTAAACACCGTCATCTCCTTGAGACAGCTAGGTCTCTTCTTCTCTCTGCCTCAGTTCCGACTCCATTCTGGGGGGAGGCAGTTCTTACTGCTGCTTTTCTTCTCAATCGCATGCCTACTCCCATTCTTTCTAGTCGGTCTCCTTATGAGGCTTTGTTCTCCCAACTTCCTAACTACTCCCTCCTTCGTGTGTTTGGATCTACCTATTTTGTCCTTCTTCCCAGCAAAGATAGGACCAAACTTAGTGCCTGGTTTTGGGTTGTAGTCCTACTCAGAATAGCTATCGGTGTTACGACCCTGTTTCCCATCGTCTTTATGTCTCCCGTCATGTTTCTTTTCTCAAACGTCTGCCTTACTTTCAGCTTCCTCCTGTCACTGCTCCAGTTTCCAAAGAGGATTTGGTTCACATTGACCCATTTCCTTCTGAGGTACCGTCTGATGAGTACATCTCCATAGTTCCTCCTGAGCTTGTTTCATCTTCTCCTCCTGCTTCACCTCTGGCTGCTTCTCCTCCTTCAGTTTGTTCTCCTTCTCCGTTGTTAGTTTATTCTCGTCGCAAGGCTCCTCCTTCACCAGTTGTCTCTACCCCTACTGCTGATCCTCCTGCTGCTGTCGACTCTGATTCTGCTGCACACCGATATCCTACTCCAGCGTGTCATCCTCCAAACAGGTTAGGCTGGTCTAATACATTTTTTCTACTTTCTATCGTACTTTTTGTCTGCTATTCACTCTTTTTCAGAACCTCAGTCTTACAAAGAGGCATGTCAGGACCCTCATTGGGTTCACGCTATGGAAGATGAGTTGTTTGCTTTACAGAAAACTAGTACTTGGGAGCTGGTTCCTTTGCCTGCTGGTAAGAACTTGGTTGGTTGTAAATGGGTCTACAAAGTCAATACTCGTTCTGATGTGTTTCTTGAGCGCTACAAAGCTCGTTTGATTGCCAAAGGTTTCTCTCAGGAGTATGGTATTGATTATGAGGAAACATTTGCTCATGTTGTCAAGATGACTACTGTCTGTACTTTGATCTCTGTCGCTGCTATTCGTTCTTGGCCTCTTTATCAGATGGATGTTAAAAATGTTTTTTTTAATGGCCATCTCACTGAGGAGGTTCACATGCGTCTTCCTCTTGGTCTTCCCCATTCCTCTGGCCAAGTTTGTCGTCTTCGGCGTGCTCTGTATGGTCTGAAGCAGTCTCCTCGTGCTTGGTATGATCACTTTCAGACTGCTGTTACCGAGCTTGGGTTTCATTCTTTTGCTTCTGACTCTGCTTTATTTCTGAGACATACATCGGTTGGTTTTGTTGCTCTCTTACTCTATGTGGATGATATGATCATCACTGGCTCTAACTCTTCTGCTATCTCTGAGGTCAAGCAGCATCTCTTCCGCACCTTCGAAATGAAAGATCTAGATCCATTACGGTATTTTCTTGGTATTGAGGTTGCTTCTTCTCCAAAGGGCTATTTTCTGTCTTAGGCTAAGTATGCAAATGAAGTCATTCACCGTGCTGGTCTTACCGATACTAAGGTTTCTGATACACCTAAGCTTAATTCTACTGATGGTGTCTCTCTGGATGATCCTACTTTATATCGCGAGCCTGTAGGTTGTTTAGTTTATCTGACTGACACTCGCCCTGATCTTGCTTATGCTGTTCATGTGGTTAGTCAGTTCGTTTCTGTTCCTCGCTTTACCCATTGAGCTGCTTTGGTTCGCATTCTTCGCTATCTCAAGGGTACCATATTTCAAGGCTTACTATTGTCCTCTACTTCTTCTTTGGACTTGATGGCCTATGCTGACTCTGATTGGACTGGTGATGTTACTGATCGCAAGTCTACGTCTGGTTTCTGTATGTTTCTTGGTGATTCCTTAATCTCTTGGAAAAGTAAGAAACAATCAGTCGTTGCCCGCTCTACTGCTGAAGCTGAGTATCGTGCTATGGCTCATGCAACTGCTGAGATTGTTTGGCTTCGTTGTCTTTTATCTGATTTGGGTGTTCCTCAACCTTCTCCGACCTCTCTCTATTGTGACAACCGCAGTGCTGTTCAAATTGCCCACAATACTGTCTTCCATGAGCGGACAAAACACATTGAGATTGATTGTCACTTTGTCCCCAACATCTGCAGTCTGCCTCTATCTCGCTTCCTTTCATCCCTTCAACTTTGCAACTTGCGGATTTCTTCACCAAGACTCACACTATTACTCGGTTTCAGTTTCTTCTTAGCAAACTCTTCGTGTTTTCTGCCAAAACACCTTGAGTTTGAGCGGAGGTGTGAGAATATATTGTGAAATATATTGGGAGTCTTACAAATTAACTTAGAGTCCTATTAGAGGCATGATTGTATTATTGTATTAGAGTCCTATTAGAGTCATGGTCGTATTGTATTTGTATTTCCTTTTTGGTTTAGGAGTTAGGGCTATATATATTCTAAGGTCTGACTGTAATTGATACACATTGAATATATGAGTTACAGAAAGCTATTCAGAAATCTTACACCAATCCATTATAAAATATTGACCAGGTTGAACTCTTAATAAACAGTTCTGGTTTGTGGAGTGTCCAAATGCTCTTGAATCAAATTCATTCAGAGTTATACAGCTAGACATATCTCTTTACCCAAGTGATTGCTATTCCAATAAACAACAATGATTGGATGTTCCTAGATCACCCTATTTGAAAACTTACAAAACAACTTCCACGATCTAAAAAGGACATTATTGTGTAAGCTGATCTTAATTCAACCTATCATCATAATTTTCTAACTGCTCAGATATCTAATGTGGTTATTAGTCTAGTTTTTTTTTTTTTTTTTTTTCAAATTTGCAAGACATAATTTGACTACCAACATACCACCTGAGTCCGGAACTAGCAAACATAAGCCAATTATTGGTTCTACTACTCCCTGAGGGCTGCAAATTTTCTAAAAGCAAGTGGACTGAACCATATATATGTATATATGTATTTGTATTTGTATGGTGTTAATTGACAATGTCCCCGTTTGGTAACACTTATAAGTCAACTTATTAGTTTCTTTGCTTGAAAACAAAATTTTGCCTAATTGTTTTTTGTTGCAATTTTATATTATAACTTATTTGACATTTTCAGCTTATTTGAACCCCCAGAAAAAGAGGTTTTCCTAAGCTACAATTTGTAGCTTTTTAAAAAAAATTACTTTATGACTCTTAAATACATATTAATTATAACTTGAGAGCATTCTGCATATTTGTACAACAAAAGAAGTTGTGTAACAGCTTATTTAACCAAATAGGTTCACCTTTTTTCACCATTATCAAAAGTTGAATCGAACGAATTTACAATTTATTTCAAGTTTTTTAAGATAATAATCGGGAAAAAAAAAAAAAACTATAATCATAAAAACTAATTTAGAAGTGATACCAAACGGGAACTACATAGAAGTCAGATATCAGCTATTATGTAACAAGAAATGTAAAGAGCTTGAACATAAGATCAAATAGTATAAATACCTTATCCGGGAGCCTGTCAAGGGTCAGCTGCCATTCTTCGCAAAGGGTATGCACTGCAGATGAGCTACCACTCTGTTGAGAGTCCTCTGCAAAGCACTCAGTGAGTTGTATCCACCTGCAGAGAGCTCTTACATACTCCCCTTGAGCTTTTATAAGTTTGCAGAAGCTATTGTACCATGAATTAACCTCTGTTTTTAGCTGAGCTGCAGCCTGGCGATGATAATTAGTAGTTGGTTCGACGCTTTGCTGATTTGTGAGATGACTCACTTGCTGGGATATATGATTCTGAACTTGATGGCACTCATACATTGTTCTCCACATACTCATCAGCCTGAACAATTAACAGAAAATAATTTTAAAAAACCTCTGGAAATGGAGAATATTCAGCATTTAGAACATGCCAACATGAAAAAAAGGGAAAAGGACAACAAAAACAAAAATAAAAGGAGGTTGAAAGCTAGATAGGGAATTTCTCTCTCCAGCCACAGAATGTCAACGTCATCATGTCAACATTGAAGTGCTTAAGGATTCATTGATTTTCTTGTTGCCTTTGAATTAAATATTCATATACATGAATATCAAATAATAATTAACGTGTTTTATGTTGTCAGTGAGGGGTGTACCCCATGACAAAAATTCACAACAGGTATCCTTGTTCAACTAATGTAAGATGTGAGATAAATGACAAACAAACCCATATTCCCAAACAAATCACAAAGAAATATAATCATTTTGGAGAAATTATTTTCAGCAAATTATAATTTTTAACAATCACACCTAAAAGTTTACCCAATTTAGCACCAAATCAAGAATTAGTAAGAAAGAATGTTTAGTTGTAATATCCAGATCCCTACCCAGAAATTATTGAGATAAGCTGAGGATGCAGCTCTTCAACTATAAGCTCTGATATGGACGAACAAGACCTACTAATTGATTCTTCCAAATGTATTATGTCAGACTGCAAACTCTCAACAATAAATCGAGTTTTCTCAATCTTCGTCCAGTCGTGGTCTTCATCCTGTTGCTTTTGGAGGAGCGAGGATTTCTTCTCATGCTCTAACTTAGTAATCTCTTTATCCTACAAATTAAAATAATATTTACCACAAGAGAAGAAGGATAAGATCAGAAAAGGACAACAAAGAAAGAAATACAAAGAAAGGGTAAATTATATTAACCACCCTTGAGGTTTAGTAAAAATACAATAAGCCCCACAAGTTTGGCATAATTACACCAACCTCCTTTTTAGTAAGGTTGAAGTTTCTGAAACTAATACAGATGGTGTGTAAACACACAAACAAACAAACAAAGCAAAATGTATATTTTGATGTAAAAGATATGACAACATCATTTTCTCATCCACATGATAAGATACAACTAACAAATTACTGATAAAAGGGCGGCTAAGTGTAATGTCAATTAAAATCCCAACGGAGTTCAATGTAATTATGCCAAAATTGTGAGACTTTATGTATTTTCCCCAAATCTCAAGGGAAATTAGCGTAAACACCTAAAAGGAAAAATATTACATCAGCAACTCATCTTCGATCCTTGTAGTGGATCACAGCTGCTACACCCAGACAATTCTGAGCAGTATCTGGCAGAAACATATATAGAAGATCTAATCCTCATATTCAGTAATTCAGGACATTTCAGTTATTTAAGTTCTCTTTTTCTATCAATCAAATGCAGTGCAGTGGTTAACAAGTGCAATTGTGGTGGGAAGATTTGTGTCTTGGAACTGCAGTAAATTCATAAATTTTATTTTGTTTCCTGTCATTCTGTTAATATGAAGTAACCCGATTGCCATCCAAGAAGAAGAAGAAGAAGATAAACTTCAGAACATAAATAAATAAACAAAAAAAAAGAGTCAAAAGAACAAAGAAGTTTCTTGATGGAAAGTAAAAGGAAGATTGTAGTTTCTGTATTAAGAGTACACTCATGCCACAAAAATATTGGGAAGCCGAAATCCATATTAATGACAAAAACCTACTGAATAAAGCAATGTCTTCGATACCAATTCATGCTAAACAACAACAACAAATTGGCTTGAATACCCATTGAAAGAAATCAAATATAGCGGTAGAAATTTGCTCCTACCATGTTGTTCAAAGTGTGAAGTAGAAGCTCAAACACCCACAAATACATTTATGCACAATCTCACACTGTATGGAGATGTGGAGGAAGAGCTTTCAAGCCAATTCTATTTCAACAATAGAATAGATAGGACTGTTATTTGGGAGTAATATAATGGTAATCACAATCTGAAATAGATGTGGAGTAATCAGGGTTTCAAGTAATATGATGGTTATCACAAGCCCTTTAAATTGACTAGGACCCTTATCATGAGCAGTTTCTCAAAAATAACTTCCACCCATTAAGGATATAGCCGCCAAAAACATCCAATGAAAACCACTAGAAAATTTGATGTGGAATGTGAACAACCCCTAGTCTCCTAATGGATATGTGACTAACATATCATCCTCAACTTCTTTAAGACAATAATTTTATATTCAACATATCCAGGCAAGAATTTTAAGCAGCAAGATCCCACACACACAGAGACAGTAATATAATGGAATAAATAAAGGTGTACGTAGAGACTCTTCATGGACTAATCAACCAATTAAAATTATTAAATAGCAAAAATACCTTAACATCCTTGTAGAGTCTCTGTTCTTGAGCATATAGTTTTTCAAGTGTGATGCAATGAGCACCGGGCCTGCATGGCTCACTAGGACCACAGAACTCTGCAGCACTTCTTGTACATTGAAGTGATTTAGAAGACCAACTCCACGTCAATGCATTAAAGACCTTGGCAGAACTGCCCCTCCTCTCTGGAAATGGTAGGTACTATAAGCTCCAAGAGACACTTGGAAACTAGAAGAGCAAGTAATTAAGGCCTAGTTTGGGAAGATTGAAAAAAGACAAAGTCAAAAAGTCACTATCCTATTTAAGTCACATCACCTCTCTAACACATCACTTCAAACCCAACCCAAACCCAACCCATATTTCATAAAAAGTCAAAAAGTACACTTATTTAGTCTTCCCAAACTAGGCCTAAATAACAATGAATGATTCAATACATGTATACAGGTAAGACATTTAGAGATTCAGCAGCTATATTCTTCACCAGAATTCAGTAATAAAACAAGAAATTTGATGTACAAGAGTATGTTTCACAATGACACCATAAACATCTATATCCGTTTCAGAAATAGTACCCACCAAAAGCAAAAGGATAAATTAATTTCATAAAAAAATAAGGAAACACTTATTATGCTGGAATTACTCTTATCTCAATACTGTCTTCACCATGGTCCAGGTACAAAATAAGAAATGAGTGGAGCAACTACAAGAACTTCCTAAGCCATCACTCTTGTACAATAGACACAAATGCTGTTATAGATATAGGAACTAACCAGCTTTTTTACAGAAAATAAACAGGCTCAACAATATAAATATATAAAAGAGTAATACAAATGAAGATGTTATGAGCAACACTAAAGAAAGTTGATGGTAGCTAAGCTAAGCAAGTCTCCTCAGACAATATATAATGGAGACTAAAAAAAATTGCTATATTGTTTCAATGGAGCAAGATGATAATATTTACCATTGTTGTCTTTTGAATTCTGCCAACGGAAAGTTTCACTAGAATTGATGTCCACAAGAATCACTATGTCCTTGACACCTGCTGATGCTTTCAGGAAATAATCATCCAACTCCTTAACAATACCTGCCAATGTTTTCTTCCTCCTGCAGACTACCATGGCCATATCTGCAGTGTCTTTAGTGTGCCAGCTAACCATTGATGAGCTATCGTCACCCAACTCAATGGTCTCGTGCTTCTCAGGAAGCAGATTTGCAGCATTTTTCTCAACAATATTTTCCTCTTGTTCTTCTTCCTCAAATTCAGCATTAGCCTCTGCCCAATTTTCCTCCTCAATTGGTTCTACAAATTCTCTCTTCTCTTCACAAGGAAGTGAAGAAGGGGAAAAAGGGTCCCAAAAATCCCAGGTTGAGCTAGGAACTGGGGGAGGCGGCGGTGTGCAACTAGTTTCCTCACCAACCTCTACGATTTCTTCTTGGGCAATTTCCACCCTTTGTTTATTCTCGAACATCCTTTGTTTATCCTCAAACATCCTCGAGTCTGGGCTAAAAGTTGGTGGAGGAGGAGGGGAAGGAGGCAAAGGGGGAGGTGGTGAGGGAGGCAAAGGAAGGCCGCCAAAGGAGGTATTTTCAAGTTCCAATGACTCCGACTCGGTGAACTGACGAAGGGTTACTCCAGTATTTTTCAGTGATCTCAAATAAGTCAATTGGGCATCAGCAAATTCTCCTCTAAATCCAACCAATTGTTTCATTAACATCTTCCTATCCTTGCAAATCCTTACCCTCCCTTCTTTATCAATTCTTGAAGCAACACAGCCCATTTCTTCAATATGGATATTGTAAACAAAAGCTTTTGCTATCTAGCTTAACTAGTAAACAAAACAGGTATAAGAAAACCAAATGCAGGTCCAATTTTGTGTAACAACACGCCTTAAAGATCAAAAGAAGCGCAAAGTAGAGTTAAACCTTACAAATTCTAAATCGGTTTGTGTGCACTTTCTTTGGTTTTGTTGAGTTCAAATGATCTTCATGCCAATGATCTTCATCCCTAAACCCAAAAAAGTTGTTGCAGATTATTTCCAATTCAGCATGCTTTCCCTGTTCTCTCCCAATTCATTCAGCAAAACAATCTTCATAACCACAATCAGAGTCCCAAAAACCTTAAAATTCCCATTATTCTAATCCTAGACTGTTACATAAAAATTGATTCAGAAACCTCAAAGCAGAACTAAAGAACATCAAACAACAATACCCATTTTGCAAATCCTGAGAACTCACAAACCCAACAAAAGCTCTCACCAAAATTCAAAAGATGGGTAGTCTTTTCATTTCTCTGATTCAGATTTTGCCCATTTTACTGTGCCAAACTTTAGATCTTCATCCAATGAACATAACCATAGTCACTCCACACTCCAAATCTCTTGCTTTTTTTTCCCACTACATGAATAGTCATTTCCAATGACCCAAACACCTTAAAAAAGATAAAAACAGCAAAAAGCAAAAGCACCCATGTCCAAAATCTCCATATTTCCACAACCAAACGAGCCTTTCCCCAAAATCTTCAAAATTTAAAAAATAAAAATAAAATTAAAATTAAAATTAAAAATAAATTAAAATTAAAAAATCAAAAATCAAAATTAAAAAATCAAAATGTGTCTGCTCAAGGCTCAACTGTTCCCTTTCAACTAGTCACGAGAGTCCTCTTGGTCTTTTCTTTTATATTTTGCAATATTATAAGATTGAAACAAAACTGCAATAAAATAAAACAATGGTACTGAGGCAAAAACTGCTAAAAGGACAGATCACTGAAGGAACTGCAAATGCTGTAGTTGTTGTTGCCTTTGTCTGCACACAAAAAAAAAAAAAATGAAGAAGAAAAAGAACTTAAATTAGGGTTTTGATAAAATGCCAGAACATACAATGCACAGAAAAGAAAAGGTAAGAATCTTCAAGAGAAGCTTTGAAAGCAAACCACTCAAGTGTGTACTCTGTTCATGCTCTACAAAGAGAGAACACCCAATTCAGATAACACAGAGAAAATGTAGAGAGAGAGAGAGAGAGAGAGAGAGGGGTGAGCTCGAAACCCAAGAGAGCATGAGAAGCCTCCCAAGAGGAGGCGCATTTTAGCGATAAAACTCAAATTCAAAAAAATGATATCAGTACGGTGTACAAACGCAGACACTACGCATGCGAACACGATGGTATAGGTGTGTGCACGCTATAAATCACAGTAGTGGAAATTATGTTGGAATGCGTACATTAGCATCGTAGGGGATTTTTTAAGGGGCTGTTAATGAGCCAAGCTTCTCTCCTTGCAGTTTTGTACTTGCGTCCATCTTTGCAGGCCTTTGAGTTTATTTTTAGGCCCAATTTTGATAATCCGAACCGTTCATATTTTATGATTTATTCAGTATATCATATCTGTAAAAAATCAAGTTGATCGGATATCAGAAAGTATATGATCGGAAAACTGTTTATTAAATTATTTAAAAAATAATTTTTAGTTTAATTTTTCGAACACATATTTTCTGATATCCGATCAACTTAATTTTTTACAGGTATGTTATACTGAATAAATCATAAAATATGAACGGTTCGGATTATCAAAATTGGACCTAAAAGTAGATCCGAAGGCCTGCAAAGACGGACGCAAGTATGAAGGCTGCAAAGAGAGGATCCTCATTCGCTGTTAATGCACTTTTCTTTTTCTTTTTTTATATCAAAGATAGAAGGTTTTAATTTGTTAGTAAAATTATATTATAATTTAAAAAAGTTGTCGCTGATTCATCATCAATTAGGATTCCAAACGTTTCACTCATTGCTCCGTAAGGCACAATACATAGCTGAGGTGAAGATTGGGAACTTGTAAAAAAATTAAAAAGTTAAAAAATTATTTAAAAAATTAAAAAGTTAATATTATTTATCAAAAATTAATAATTATGACTGTACAACTTTTAATTTGAATTTTTCCTTATAAATTAATTTTTACAATTTTTTATTACACATTTTTTCATAAAAAGTTAAAAAGTTAACCCAGACATCCATATTTTCAACCTCAATTTTTTTTTCTAAAAAAACAAAAAGTACATTTATTTAGGATATTCCAAACAACTCCTAAATGTACTTATTTAAATATATTTATTTATGTCATATTATTATTTCATTTTTTATAAAAAATAAAAAAGTGTCTAATAAGGTCATCTTCAACAGTGTATCAAATTGTGCATCAGATTTGAAATTTAATAAAAAAGTCACTTTTTCTCTCTCCAATTGTTTCCTCAAACTGATATCAAATTAAGAATTAAGCAAAAATTTCACCAAACTGCGAATGCGCTGGGTCTTTCACCAAAACATTATTTATTACCGTTGTATTTTTACTATCAGATGACCCACCGAATGACCAATTTTGCACAAAATTTTGTACTGATTTTACACTGTGAGGTCAACCACCCAATTGACCCCGGGGTCGACCCCCCGAATGACCCTCAAGCTTGAAAATTCAATTATAGAATTGTACAGATTTTGCTCTTTCCGGTCGACCAGCCGGTCAACCGGCCAGTCGTCTCCCTGGACGTCCGGTACGTTTTGATAAAAGCTAAAGTACACCATTGGAGTAATTGATTTCAGATTGAGCCAAATACCTTTTTTTTATTCAAATTTGGTGACAATTTTGTTCAACATATGTTTGGTAAAATAATTTATTTTGTAAAATATTTTTAAAAAATTATAAAATAATTTGATAAAAATAAATATTTATTATTTATTTTTTTAGAATTATTTTTTAATAAAAATAATAAATCATATAAAAATAATTAATACATTTATTTTTAACTAAACCAATTTTTAAAAAATTATAAAAAAATATATTTTGAAAATCCAACCAACCAAACTAATTTTCAAATCCTAAAGAGAATTAGCGTTATCATAAAGTTTATTTTTAAAATGTGAGTTGTATGTGTTATGAATTCCATTCCTATCTCCCTTTGTATGAAACCAACATCGCTTTTTAAAATTATGTTCTAAAAATATGATCTTAATTTTATAAAATATAAAAGTTAAACTTGTAAAGGATGATTCTGTTTGTAAATCAAACATGGCCTATATATTCTATATCATTCAAGTGGTTACAAAATAAAGTATATGGATATAAAACTCACTCAATGACATTTTGAAATAATGAATTCATCTCATATATGAAAGCATTTGAAGCTTTTCTATCTACACAAAAATTAATTATAAAACTAGACAACTCTTTCATATGAGTGTGGAATTTACAAAACGATAAAACTCACCTTATGTAAAAGAATTGTGTCAAATTATATTATTGATTTATATATTCCTAAACTTTTACTATATTTCTTTCAACTTTTGAAACTTTCTCGAATTCAATAGGGGCAAAGTGTTTTATTTAGGGTTGTTTTAAGAATTTTAGTTTTTTAAATTTTTTTAAAAAATCTGTGTAAAAAATGTGAGAGATAATGTGATCTAAAATTTATTAAAAATTAAAATATAACTTTTAACCTTTTTCTAAGAATAGCCAGTGCCCTACATTTTGCAGTGGCATGGTCCAAAATTCACCAACTAATTTGGTAAAACAATAATCTCAATGACTTTAAGACAATATTTTCTAATGAAAAAGAAGAGAGAAAACAAATGAAAATGAAAAATCTATACACAAATTGCTGGGAAAAATTTTAAATAAAAATTAGGGATTGTTTGGGATAATCTAAATAAGTGAATTTTTTGACTTGTTATGAAATATGGATTGGATTTGGGTTGGGTTTGAAGTGATATGTTAGAGAAGTGATGTGACTTAAATAAGATGATGTAAATAAGATAGTGACTTTTTATCTTTTTTCAAGCATGCCAAACTTGGCCTTAATTTGATTGGGAATAACATGATCCTTTTTGCAAATTCAAATAAAATTTCCCCATTTTGTTGAGGAATTCAAAATTCTCAAAAAAAAAAATTATAATCGGATATGTGGACTAGTTTACACGCATCTTAACTAATTCCGGAATCTTGAAATTAATGACCAGATAAACCTCTAGTGATCATAAAGTTTAGAATGTTTGGCCTTTATGAGATTTGAACCTATAACCTCTTTAATGGTAAAAGAATTTTCCAACGGTTTAATATTTAACAAAAATTAAATGTGCAACAAATATTTAGAAATTGCAATTTTGAAATGACAACTTCAACCTAAGGATTGTTTTGAAAAGTTAGTTAAAAACTAATTTTTTAACTTTTTTATTTTTTTATGAATAAAAAATATAAAAAAATAATTTGACACAAAATAAATTAAAAATCAAAAACCCTAAATACATTAGAAGGCCCAAATGCATGAAAGACTTTTATATTTTGACGTAGGACAATACAAATTTGGTCCTTTCAGAAGCTTTATGGCTTTGTGAGGGCCCTATAATTGATTAAAGTAAGCATTATACATCATTGACTTAAAATTACTAGGTCACCCCACCAATCTCTACTCATTTTTATTTTTCATGAAAAAGCACATGGGCTACTACAAGAAGATTGGGCATGTACTTTGTTTTATCATTGTTGTTATCTCAACTTTTTGGTTTGTCAGATATGTTTGGGTATAAAAACTCGAAAATTTTTTATTTGAGTTTTTTGAAATTATTTTTTAAAAAATTTTAAAAAATTATTTTTCATAATTTTTTATTTGTATTGAATTTTTTAAAATATTTTAAGTAATTTTTTAAAAAAATTTTACATACACCTAACTTATATATACTTAAAAAGTATAATATTTGTAAAAAAAAATATTTAAAAAATTTATTAAATAACAAAAATATAAAAAAAATGAAAATTTAATATATTTTTTGTATTCTTGTATATTTATTATATTTTTTACAAATATTATATATTTTAAATATATAAGGTACATCTAAAAAATGTTTAAAATTTTAAAAATATGCACTAAAAATACAAAAATACAAAAAACAAAAAACTTAATTTTTAAAAAATTAAAACTGAGAACAGTGAATAAGTGTGCAATAGATTTAAATCTTTACTTGCCTTAATTAGGGTTGAGCAAAAAATTTGTATAATTTGTAATTCGATCTGGTCCAATTCAGTCCAATGCGGTAGATTTGGATTGTTTTTTGAATCTGTAGTTCGTTTCGGATTGAAAATTTAAAAATCTGTAAATCACGGATTAGTTCCGAATTAAACCCCATAGTTTCGGATTGAAACCGATCTAAACGGTATACAAATAGTCTATATTTATACTATAGATCCTCCCACATAATATCATTTCTTATTCCATATTAAAGCTAAACCAATTTTTTATTGCTTTTATTTGATGCTATTTTTAGTTTTAATACAGAAGATAACTTTATTTAGTGTAATGTGTATCCAGTTTTATTGATTTTGTTTATTGATTTTATTTATTGCTTTTGTTTGATGTTATGTTCATGTTTTTATGAAATTAAAATGTTTTATTTATTTTTTATTTAATTATGTGAATCTGTAATCTTAAATTGATCCAATTTATGTTTAAACGGATTGGTTTAAATTAATTCCATAATTTAAACAAATTAGATTATTTTAAATTTTTAAAAACTATAAATAATAAATTAATCCTAATTTTATCTTAATCAAATCAATCTGGATGATACTCACCCCTCTGTTTAATTATTCTTCACAGTTCTAGGAAGTTAAATCTGAACTCATTACGTGCACACTTGGGAAATGAATTATCCAAAAAGGTGAGAAATGATTTGACATGGGTCATGCTTTGCTTTTAGGATAGTAGTTTTAAATCAAGGGTAAATTAGGGATGTTTTGGCAACCGACCAAAAAGTTAATTTTTAGCTTTTTATTTATTTAAAATTATATTATTTTTCATATTTTTTATTCATAAAAAACTAATATAGATAAAAAATAAAGGAAAATTTACCCATAAGTCCTAGTTTTTGAAACGTTGAACCATTTAGTTTTAAAAGTTTTCTAATGCTCCATTTAGTCCCATTTTTACATCAGCATGATGTAAATGATCTGATGTTTCATTCTGTAATTTTTAAATTTATTGAAATCTGATGAACATTAGATGTTTTTCATCCTATATTTTTAAACATTATTGAAATTTGATGAACATTAGATGTTTGAAATCTAATGTTTGTAACATGACTCTGATGTTATTAATATTGTATCTGATGTTATTAACATTGTAATGGGACCTTTCGGTCTATAAGAAAACTTTTAGGACTAAACAGTGCATAAGTTATTAATTTGGGATTTATTGGTGCATCTCCCTAAAATAAAATAAAAAATTAACTTTTTATCAATTTCCTAAAATACTACTACATTTACCTCAATTGAGATTTTTGACAAATACAAAAACTTCTTCTGTGATTTGAATAATTACAATAATCTCTCCTGCTTTACCTGGTAATATCAAGATTCCCCTTACGATCAAATTGTTCTAAACAATGTTACTTTTTCTATTTTAAATTACTTTATTGTCCTTCCTTTTAAAATATTGAAAAATATTTCTGGATTGGAAGACAAGTTTGGAAGAAATAAATAGTATTTGAAACAATATTTTTGGATTTCTTTTTTTTAATATTAAAAGATGTAAATTTTTTATTTTAAATATATAATTTGTATTTAAATATTTTAAAATATTTTATTTTATTTTGTAAATATTTTAATTTTTAAATTTTAATATTTTAAACTCAAAACATAACTTCTCACTCAAATAGTAACCAAACACATAACTCAAAACTCAACTCAAAAATTATTTTCAAACTTTATAACCAAACACATAACTCGACACTCCACGTTACTTTCAAAATTCTACACTCAAATCGTAACTAAATGCATAACAAAAAAATTAAAATATTTTTAAAATATATTTATAAAATAAAAAATATATATTTAAAATAAAAAATATATATTTAAAATAAAATAAAAAAATTAAATTTTTTTTAATATTTAAAAAATATATTTAACATAAGTTTGTATTTTTTTAAGTTTGCATTTGGTTATGAGTTTTGAAAATAATTTTTGAATTGAGTTTTGAATTGTGTATTTGGTTAAGACTCTATGAGTTTTGAAAAGATTTTTGAAAATTTCTAACTGGAATTGTGATTCTAAAAAAGAACCAAACATGTTTCTAAAAAAAATCTTTTTTTCGGAACATGTTTTTACTCAAAACTCAATTCAAAAATTATTTTCAAAACTCATAACCAAACACAAACTTAAAACTCAATTCAAAACTCAAAACCAAACTTTTTCAAAAACTCTATTTTAAAAGAAAAAAAAAATCAAACAAAATTTATTTTATTTTTTAAAATTATTTTTAGTATCATGGTTTGAGTATGGAATCGTATTTTGAGTTATGAGTTTTTAAAAGAAAAAATTTGTTTGGTTATAAATTTTGAAATTCTTTAAATTTATGTTTTTAGGGTAAATATTTTATATTTTAAATATTTATTTATTTTAATGTGCATTATAATTCTCACATCTATGTGTTGTATTTTTAAAAAAAAATTTAAATATATTTTTTAAATATTAAAAAATTGTAATTTTTTATTTTTTAATTTTAAATATTTGATTTGATTTTATAAATATATTTTTAAATATTTTAATTTTTTTGTTATGCATTTGGTTACGATTTGAGTGTAGAGTTTTGAAAGTAATGTGAAGTGTCAAGTTATGTGTTTTGTTATGAGATTTGAAAATAATTTTTAAATTGAGTTTTGAGTTATGTGTTTGGTTACGATTTAAGGCCCCGTTTGGGAACTTACCTTTTTAGCCAAAAAGTCAAAAAGTTACTAAATTAGCCAAAAAGCCAACAACCCATACCAAAAAGTCAAAGATTCTCTTTTCTCTCTACTTTTTGCACATCTTTTCGTAATTAGCCAAAAAGTCATCCCAAACATACAAGTTTTTTTTGCCTACTTTTTTAGCCAAATAGTCAAAAAGTTACTAAATTAGCCTGTTCCCAAACGAGTGTGAAGTTGTGTTTTGACTTTAAAATATTAAAATTAAAAAATGTAAATATATAATAAAAACTATATATTTAATTTTTTAATATTTAAAAAAAATAAATCCAAAATTACTATGCCAAACCTGTCTTCTAATCCAAAAATATTTTTTAATATTTTAAAAGGAAGGGTAATAAGGTAATTTATTATAGAAAAAGTAACACCGTTTGGAACAATTTAACAGCAAAGGGGAATCTTGACATTGTCAAGTAAAATAGGAAAGATTACTGTAATTATTCAAATCACAAAGAAGATCCCTGTATTTGTCAGAAATCTCATATGTAAATGTAATTTACCCTTAAATCAATTGTGTTGTATGTAGTAATTGTCCGGCTTAAGTTTGGAATGTATTGATTGTGTTAAATTTTATTAATTTATTAATGTCAATATTTTTTATAATTATAATTACTCTCTTATTGATTAACCAAAAAAAAAAGACATTAATGTTTAAACAAAAATCAAATATACAAAGGGTGTGGGAGTGAATTGTAACAACCCAGATCTTTTAATTATTCTATAGAATTTATACTAATATTATTTAATCTCAGTTCGGAAAATATATAATTTATTATATATTATTATGTGTAATTTTGTAAAATAATATAATTATTAAAAATTTAGGGTTCAAAATATAAATAATAATAACATAGATAATAACAACAATAATAATAATGGATGTAGTAGTAAAATAAATAATTAATTTTCTGTTGGTAAACGATAGAGTATAATTTAATTAAGAAATATAATTATTTAAAGAATTATGGTGAAAATATAATTATCAGAAGTTGGTGAGATAAGTATAGATCTAAATGATTTCAATCCAAATCTTTAGAAGATTTCCGTGGACACGTGGTATGCAATTACCGGGCTTGCCTCCCTATAAATGGGAGAAGATCAAGTTCAATGCAAAAAGAAAAGGAAAGGAAAGAAGAAATAAAAGAAAAGAAAAGAAAAGAGAGGAAGAAGGAAAAAATGGTAGAAACTAAAAGGGTTTTTAGTAGTGGAAAGAAAAAATAAGGTATTAAAGATAAGGAAACAATGCAATTCAGAAATAGCTTTTGGGAAAGTCTTAGATGCGGGACTGCGGAATAGACACACACAGTATTTTTATGATATTTCTCTATGTAAATATTGGCTTTTTTAGTCAATATATTTTGTAATAAAAATAGAAGCTTCAATGATTATTTTGGTACTCTCATTTAAATATTACTTCCGCTCGCGTTTATTAATTTGTTTAAGAATTGGTCGTATGTAACTTCAGTTACTGGCCATCACGATACTTAACCATTGAATACGGGGAGCGAGTCGTGACAGAATATTAATATTATAATTAAAAATCAAAAACTTAATTTCTTAGGAAGTCTTGGTTGGAGGTCCCTTATTAAAAAATTATAGTAGTACAATTTGTGCGCGATGCGGATCGGTGTGGTTTAAAAGAAAAATAAAAACCGTATGGCGGGTGGCGGATTGATAAAAGTGTCACTAGAATTTGTTATTTTCCTTATAAAAAATCGGCAGTTCGGTTGGCAAATAATGGCGGATTTGCCTTGGCAGTTCGGACAGATTGGCGATTTATAAAAAATATAATTCAAATTACAAAACTTAAATTAAAGTGTAAAAAAAAGATGAGAGATACCGTAATGTTAAGCATCTTGCGAAACTTTCTTCTGATGCAGCAAGTGTAGCAATAACATGATAATATCAACGACTATGCCATTAGTTCATTACAAGTATCTGTAGAAAGTACAATGATCAAATACAATACATAAAATTAATATCATTCAGGGTTTACAATATATTAAAAATGTTTACTGTTGAAAAGTATTTAGATTGAAAAGTGAGCTGAGGCAAGTTTGCAACATGGCCCAAAAAAAAAAGATTGAAAAGTGAATTGGAATCCAACTTTATTTTGGATTACTGACATCTTGAATTCCCCTCAAGCAGTAATGTAATACTATATGTAAGGTATAGAACAACAAGCAAACTTAAGTAAAAAAGAATTTTTAGAATCTTATAAAACATGATTTAATAGCGGTGCAGGTTGATCGGTGTGGTTTGGAAGAAAAATAGAAATCGACGGATTGATAAAAGTGTCACTAGAATTTGTCATTTTTCTTACAAAAAATCGGCGGTTCGATTGGCAAATAATAACGAATTTGCCTTGGCGATGCGGCTCGGTGCGATTTTGGCGGTATTATGCACACCCTAAGTACAAGGACAAAGACAAAAAGTTTCTTAATTCCATTTTTATAATATTTTGGAGGCTAATTTTAGACAGAATACCCTTATGCACCAACACACAACGTTAATTTCAGTTTTGGAATTATTTCAAAACTTAAAAATTAGTTACTTTTTATATAATAAACTGGTATTTTGTAATCCCTTCATCAAACTATTTCAAACAAGGCCAAAGATGAATATGAAATTGTATAAAATTTAAAATATACAAAAAGGGACAAAAAATCAATGTGCTTGCCATTCCTTAAAGAAAATGGTTAAAACCCTTAAAACATCACCACCTAAATTGATCCCTAGCGATGAGAGATATAATATATCATTGAGCTCCGATTGAGAGCTCGAATTTGTGAGCCCCGAATGCCCCTAATTCCAAAAACGACCTTGTTTTTGTATTTTTTGTTTTTTTGTTTTTTTTTCTTCAGCAGAAGATGGAAGAAGAACGATGAGGAGGAGAAGAGGAGGAGGGAAATGAGGAATTGGAGGGGAGGAGGAGGGGGACTGGAATGGGCCTAAAAAATGGGGCTGGAGGCGGAGGCGGGGGGCGGAGGAGAGGCGGAGACGACGAGCCGACGGCGGGTGAGGCGATGAGCAGGGACTGGAGGCGACGATCGGCGACGAGCAAGGATTGGAGGCGACAATCGGCGACTGGAGGCGACGATCAGCGACGATCTCTCTCTCTCAGGGCATTCGGGGCTCAAATTTTTCAAGTCACAAATCTTTTCTGTATATCATTTAAGGGTGATATTTTAAGAATCTCTAATATTATTCGGTACCAAAATAGTAAAATTTCACTATTTCTTCGAGAGTGAATTTTCACCGCTTTTTTAACAAAAACAATGAGTTTTCCTTAGAGACTACAAAATTAAATTACAAAATTGAAGGTTAATTGCAAAAAAATATATATATATAGTTGCCTATTTGGGGAAAAAAATTCACTATTTTCAAACAAAAAATTTTAACCTGCCCGCACCTAAGGATTCAAGCCTTATCATCTTCCTCAACCATAAATTTAGGGCAACTACCAAGAGCAACAGTGTGATGATGACCGAGAATCAAAAGGACAATTATTGTCATCTCTCTATCATACTATTAATGATGAACTTCCCCGTATGTGAATTAACTAATAATTTGAAAGAGCAAATTAATAATAATAATAAAATTATTATTATTATTATTTATAATAAAGTTAGTTGAGGTTAGGTTAATTTGTGACTTTCTAAACAAGCTTACAACACACTAATGATCAACTTATTGACTTCAAATGGCTTAGCTATCAGTTTGGCTTCTTCCAAAGAAGTCCTAGTTGTCATCATATTTGTTATAATTTCTAATTCCTTGGTTGTTTGGAAGTGGCCATTCTCTAAGCTAAATGAACTAACCACTCCTTAAGCAACCACATCCTGCAATGCAATAAAATAAAATTATAATATATTTATAATAACCTATCAATATGGCAGCTACATTTGTCCTCCTTTGGAAGGTTCAATCCTAACCTTAGTCAACAAAAAAACAAAAATGTGATTAGCTCATAGTCCTAGAGTTTGTTTGACAAGTCGTTTTGTATAAACCAAAGTTTGATCTCAAAGAAGTAATTGTATTAAGTTTAAATTTATATATAATTGTACACAATTATTTGCCTTTGAAGTCTTTTTATTTTTTAGTTTTTTATTTATAGGCATTTGCCTTTGAAGTCTTGATATGATATTATGTATAATAGAAAATGAATTAGAACACTAATTAGTGTCACCACTACTTACTGTCACAGTGTTGTTGTGTCTTTTTTTTTTTTTAACAAAAATGAATGCCGCATCATTAGTGGTTACTTTAGAGCACCACTTTTAGTGGTCTCTATCATTCCCTAGGATGAAGTTTCATTTTTTGTATAGAAAATATTGTTTAACATAAAAAGTTTATAAAACTTTTCTTCATTTTATAATCTTTAGTTAAGGGTACGAGGGAGATTATCCTATGTGAACATAGGCGTGACATAGTGGCGCATTCTTGGCACTTGTTGTATACAAATTAGTTTAGTGTGGGTAAGACACCATAATTAGAATTTCAAGTTTTGTTAATTAGGGTTGGTTTGAGATATGGGTTAGCTTTTTAATTTTTTGACTATTTTAGTTTAGGGTTAAAAAGCTTCATTTGGAATAAACTTTTTGATTTTTTTGACTTTTGTGAGAGAAAAAATAAAATAATTATGATTTAAATGTAATATTTTATCTTATTGGACTAAAAAACTTATTTTGTGTTTTTGTTATTATTTTAGCTAAAAAGCCTCCGTTTAGCTTATGCCAAACGAGGGCTTAGTAATCTTAGAGCTGATTAATTGTTCATATGGCACAAGTTTGCATGATATTAATATCAATATATATATATATGACTTTATGAATATATTATCATACAAATAATTTTTTATTTAAAAAATATAATTATTTAGGCCTATTTTGGAAATATAGTTAAAAGTTAATTTTTATTTTATTTTTTGAAAAACGTGTAAAAAATATGAGAGATGATATAACTCCAAATGAATTTAAAACTGGAAGATAACATTTGACCATTCCCAAAATAGTCTTTAGTTGCTTATTTAGACATGACTAAGTTCTTTGATATATGGTGCACCCATGTTTAAAAATTAACATATCCTAAAGAAGAAAAACTACAAGCATCAAATTTTGCCCCCGTTTGGGAAGTGGGTTGACTTTTTGGCTTTTTGAATTTTTTGACTATTTTAGCCTGGGCTTAAAAGTTTGGTTTGTGAAGGACTTTTTGGCTTTTTGACTTTTTTGAATTTTTTTGTGAGGGAAGAATGTAATGATTATGGGTTGGATGTGATGTTTTGTTTGTTATGTCTAAAATAGCCTATTTTGTTTTTTGTGGCTAAAATAACCAAAAAAGCCCAAACCATAGCTTGCCAAACGAAACCTTTAAGATTTTTCTTTGACCTTGACTGTTATATTTGTTTGTTAAATTAAGTGAGGTAAGATTATAAGTATAATGTAATTAAGTGATAAGATTAATAGTGCAACAATATTATATTAGAGATGTAAAATAAATTATATTTATTTGAGTATTAATATTGTAATATTAATTGATTAAAATTAAATTTATGAATTTATGTTAAAATCATCAATATACAAAAAGTGAATTTGTTATTTTTAAGTGAGGACAAAATGGCAAAATATGAAGTATGTATATATTTGCTATGCTACTATGATATAATTTAAATATCATTGTGAGAAAATTAATATGGAATTAGTAGACTAAAATTAAAAATAATTTAATCTTGATTATTGTGAGTAAAAATTTATTAAATCAATTTTTGTTGTAGAAACAAAAATATGGAGAAAAAAAAAAACAAAAGGTTGGGAACATGGCTAAAAGAAGCCGGTTGAGCCGAGAAGCTAAGAAGCGTCACGCGCGAGCAGCTTTTGAATGATTATAATAGAGGCCTGACTTGCATAATTATGAGTCTGTCTGTCTGTCTGTGATCGGCGCCATTTAAGGGCGCGCTAACTACGAGGGGCTTCGAGTATCGAAAGCGTAATCCAAAAGGCAAGCAAGCCTAATTTCATCATTATTAATCTTGTCTGCCTCTTATATTATTTTTTAATTCAAAAACAATCCCGTACCAAAAATAAATAAATAAATCCAAAAAAAAAATTATAAAAAATTTCTTGAATTTATTCTTCTCATTTTTTTAAAGATCGGTCCTAATACTAAAAAGAAGAAAAAAAATGATGTTTACCCATTATTTATTATACTTTCTTTACCATGTAATTTGTTATTACTGAATTATTTTAAGATTATTTTGGGAAGCACAAAAAAACTGATACGTGTAAAAAATAAAGATGTGATGTGATTAAAAAAAAATTAATAAACTAATAAATTGATTTTTTTGACATTTCTCCCAAAAAAGCTTAATATATCTCACATCTCATGTCTGTAACAAATTTAATAGTGACACATCATATAATAAATAAAATATAATAACATATTTTGATTATTGTAATGTTATTGATTTTACTTTTCGTCATTTGAAATAAAAGTAAGAATAGAAACAAAACTTTGAACTTTGATATTAAGAAAATGTTATATAAATTAACAAATCTTATAATATTTTATTACCAATGTATTATATATGCAATAATAAAAGTTTAGAATCTAAATAGAGACCAAAGTTGTACTAAAATTTTTATCAAATATCTCGTATGAATGTGGGATCCACATCATATGAGTTCCACATGAGATATTAAATTTTGGTAGAACTTTTAGGATTCCTAATATTTTTTAAAATAATTATCCCACAATTTAAAACACCTCGTTGGTTGTGTTTTTGCTCAATAATACAATAAATACGTGTTTATATGGTCGGAAAAATAGGAAAATAAAAGAAAATTAAAAAACATGATTATTTGAGTATATACAGCTATGTAGTGTTACGGATTCTAGTTAAAGAATTTAAGATGAGGCATACTGCAAAATTCAAAAATATAAAGTGTACGGGGTGAAATATTCTTTACTTTCCGTATTCCTTGAACTCAAGCTTCACGTAACAACGCCTGACCTGAAAACAGAGAAACGGTGAGCTGTTCGGTAGTGTGTCGCCGGATAGACTCTGCGACGATCAAGTCAGATCACTTAGAGAAGAGTGCGCTTTTAGAAAAAGAGAGTTGCTCAGATAGCATACCTCTAACGTTCCCCTTCTATTTCTTTTTCTAGGCTGGCTATGCAGCCTCAGGGATTGTGCGCGCACTACCTTTGCTGTCCTCTCCTGAGCAGGTGGCAGTGCTCGCCTCTCACTACCTTACGCGTGTAAAGGCCAAAACCTCCAAGCTGTACGTACGGAACTGCCAAACAGTATTGACGCGTGCCAGGAATGGATTTCCCTTCCGTCTTACCATTAGTCCAGGTGGCATGCCCTACCGGGATATCATGACCGACCTATCCTTTGGGAAGAAACAGAACCACGATCAACACGGTCGCGGCGCGTCACCCCATAATCGAACTGACTGCATGCTTAGCGTATTGCACGCCAAACCGGTCTAAAATCACCCCGGGTCGTGCTCTGCTCGGTCCAGACACGGCATTGTAGATCTAAGCGAACGACTAGCCGAACCGCAACTCGGCCTGGCATAAGCACGACTCCCACGCTCCGGTCGACAAATATAACTTGTCCGGCACGACCGGCCGAGGAGCTACATCAACCGAGTAAACGGTGCTCGCCTGGTCTGTCATAGTTCGAGCCATCGTAGCTCGGTCGTGCTAGTCCAACGCAAATCTCCCTCTCATAAAGTTACCACCTCTATTACAAATTTATTTGGTTTGTAATTGTTTGTCTCCGATTAACAATTAAGGTTAATTAATTTGAAAAGTTGAAAGGTTTTCTCTCCTTATTTATTATTTTTTCTGTTTTTTTTTTTTGGCTAAATTATTGTTTAAAGCAATTTTAACCAAGGCCTTGTTATGAACAAATTTTTTTTCTTCTCTTATTTGAAAATACAAATAAAACAAAAGGACAAGTTTAAAAACTTCATAATATGATTCCATACCACGCCTAAACATAAAACAAATGCATCACTTTAATGCATTAATAAGTTGTACATTATTTTAGTACCATGCATAATTGCTCTGACAATAACTTGCCTCATAGTCAAATAAATTTTGTTCCATAATGGGTTGTTTTATAAGGTTGGTTAAAAGTTATTTTTTTGATTTTTTTTTTGAAAAAATATGTAGAAAAAAAGAAAAGAAAGATAATGTCACTCAAAACATTTAACTTTTAATCATCTTCCTAAAAGAGCCAAATATAAGAATAAATTATAAATTAGTGGGACAATGCAAAAATTATTATATTATACATGAAATTTTTTATAGTGCGGCCCTTACACAAAGAAGAAGTTGCACCAAATATAAGAAAGACTTGTAACATTGCATCACTATGAAAATACAAGTCTTCATTTGGTAAATATTTTCAGGTTAAAAAAGCATAAAAAAAATAAAATAAGTTATAGAAATCAATAAGATAAAATGTCACATTCAAATCATAATTATTACACTTTTTATCTCACAAAAGTAAAAAATACCCAAAAACAAAAACCAAACGAGACTAAAATAGACAGGTTAAAAAGTCCCAATATAAAAAAATTATCTACCGTAGTCAATGTCAAACAAAACTTATTCTTTCACAATCCCACTCTTTTGCAATTTGCCCATAATATAACATGAAACCTTAAAGTTTCGTTTGGTATTGATTAATATAATTAATTTTTTTGTGTTGAGACTTTTTCAACTTGTTTTTTTTTTGTCTTTTGTGAGAAAAAAAGTATAACGATTATGAATTTGATGTGATATTTTGTGTTATTAGCTTATTTAACTTATTTTATTATTTTGTGTTTTTTTGAACACCAAAATAATAACCAAACCAGTGTTATGCAATTACTCAAGATGCACAAATAGAAATCATTTTTTAATTTTCTTTAATTTTTTTTTAAGTCTACACCAATCAATTAATTTTGGAGAAATCATAAAATAAATCACATAATTTAAATATTGTAATAAAATAAACTCTAACTTTTTAACTCTATCAATTTAAATTATAAAATTTTGATTTGTTTTCAATCTAAAACATTTATTTATTTTTATTGAGCAAAATTGATAAAAAAAATTCGTATTTTAGTCATTAAAATTAACCAAAAAAAGAGAGAGTATATTTTAGTTATTTTATATACAGTGATGCTAGGGAGCTCAGCAGGCTCCCCTAATCCCCTAATTCCTTTTTTTTTTTTTTTCTTCAACAGAAGAAGGCGGAGGCGAGCGGAGGAGGAGGAGGGCCTAGAAAATGGGCTGAAGGACGTCGGCGATGGAAGAGGCGACGAGGCATCTTGCAGGCAAGGCCATCGGACGGAGGGCTGGACGATGGCGATCGACAACGGATCTGCGACGATCGGCGGCTGGCGGGGCGACGATCGGCAGCTCTCTCTCCCTCTGCTCTTCTCTCTCTCTCTCTCTCTCTTCTCTCTTCCCCTCTGCTTCTCCCTCCCCCCCTCTACTTCTCTCGCCGAAAATGGAAGAAAAAAAAAAAAAGAAAGAAAAAATCCCCAAAACGACGTCGTTTTGGGGATTAGGGGGATTCGGGAGAGTCAAATTCGAGCTCCCAATCTTTATTCTTTTATATATACCTACATTGATTTTTGTGACTAAAGTACTCCATTTTTGTTGATTTTACTTAATGAAAATAAACTAATGATTTAGATTAAAAATAAATCAAAATATTAAAATTTAAATTAATAAAATTTAAAAATTATTTTATTATAAGGTCAAACTCTCATTTTTTTAATTTTTTTTCCCATTAATTTTGCATGAAGTGCGAGACTGTAAAGTTCTGGCCTCTGTTCAAACTCATATCATTGTCCCATCCAAATGGATTGATTCCAACTATTTAATTACACATAAAAATTTAAAATTACCCATTTAAAAAGAGTAATCAACCATTTTCTATCATTATTTGGGTCTAGCTTATAGAATTTTGAAGCTCACACAATATTAAAAAAAAATAAAAATAAAAAAATCTAATCTTATTTATTTAAGTAGGTGAAGAGAAAATGACTTTAATTAATTTCCCAACGGTGATGGAGGTATCACTCTCTTTGCCCATAACTCCAATTATTTGAACAATGACATAATTCAATTCCAAAAATTTTAAAGTTGTGTTTGGTTTAAAGATGGATAATTTTTTTTTGTTTTGTTTTGTTTTGTTTTTAAAGGATGGGTCATTTTGAGGATGATATTTTAAATTTATATTTTACAAATTTAATATCGCACCCATAAGTGAACTGTACGGGAAAGAAATATTCTTCTCGTATAATCTTGTTGATCAAGTCTGCGCTTTTCCTAACGTCGTCGCTTTACTCCCTGAAAACACAAACGTGAGTTAGCTGGCGGGTGTGTGCTGGATACCTCTCCGATGTCTAAGTCAGCAAAATAGACAGATAGACAAAAACTCTGTGTATTCGGGAATCAAAGTTGTGTTCCGTCTACATAGGTGATGTTATGAGCTTTTATAGGTTCTGCGTGGCACAATCATAGTAGGACTCTTACTCTTTCATGTAGAATCCTCTTAGGAATCACATTCTTGAAAGATAATGCTTGTCCTTTAACACCCCCTCACTGCTTAAATCAAGTGAGATGGTTCTACCACAGTTGGATGTTAATACGACCGAGATAATATGGCCATGCTAAAGCCGCAGACTAGACCGAGCTCTAACTAGCTTGGTTCTTCCTTTCACTGCGTGTACCTCGGTTTGACATGTTTCAACTGGGTTGTCTGAGACCGCACTAACCACAACGAGTTTGGACCGAGCTAACCAATAGCAAGGTTCTGAGGAAAGCTCAACATACTTCGGCTCAATATGGTATGACCAAGCTAACTGTTACCGCTCTGAGTGTGGTGACCGAGCTAACTACAGAGCTCTCTTGGACCGGGCCAACTTCTAGGCCTTTTTACTCGGCCTCCTTACTATGGCCCACAGATTGGCCAATTTACCCAGCTCGACCAAATTTACTTATAAATTATCCTCTCATGAACTTACACCTTTAATTAATATTATGATGTGAGGACAATTTATCCGAGACCTCTAATTAATTAGAGGTGTAAATTTTTTTACACCTCTAATTACTATTATAATGCATGGACAATTTGTCCCATCCCACGCATTCTCCATTTTGATTTATGTAAATTTTTTTATATTGTAATAATAAAACAGAGATTACCCTCAACACTTCTCCATTCCTACCCACACATCTTGCTCGCGCTGCCCCATCCTCTCTCGATTTGCCGTCACTTCCATAATTTTTTTTGTTTAGCCCTTCTCAATTGTGTCCTATTTTCAAGTTTCAAATCATTTAAACAAAAATTATCCAAATTATTTAAACAAAAATTATGTCTAGAGTCTCATCCCATTCCTACCATCACTTCCCTAGTTTTTTTTTCAAAGGAAATTTACATGTCAAAGGCCTGTTAAAAAATTAATTATAATTTCACTAAAATATATATGACTTTATTTTTTAACATTTATAGCTCTCGTTTGGCATAAGTTAAACGGGGATTTTTTTGGCTAAAATAGTTATAAAAAGATAAAATAGGTTTTTTAGTCCAATAAAATAAAAATGTCATATTTAAATCATAATCATTTTATTTTTTTCTCACAAAAGTAAAAAAACAAAAAAAAAAATCTATCACAAACGAAACTTTTTAGCCCAGCTAAAAATAGTTAAAAAGTCAACTCATATTCCAACCGAACCCATAATATTTTTTACTAATTTAAAAATAATTTTCCCAACCTCCACTGATATGAAATTAACCCTTTTTTTAAAGTCCTTTTTCTCAATTGATATAGTGCACTTTTGGGAACCAAAATAAAAAGTCACATTTTTGTCAAAATGTCTAAAAACACAAGTGGCAAAAATGCAACAAAATTGGTTTGGGAAGTGCCAAAAACGCAAGTGTAAAATTACAAATTGGGACCTACGACAAAAAAATGAAAAAATAAATTTCTTATGTTGGTTAGGGTATTTTAATCATTTTAATTTGATTTGACACCATAAACAAATATTAAACTAAAAAGTCAAAAGGCAATTTTTTACCAATTTCTCAAATCACTTTTCAAAAAACTAAAAAGCTTAGTAAAAAGTCAAAAGCTAACTTTTTACCAATTTCTCAAAACACCCCTAGTCATTTTTACATTAGCAACGTTCCATTAATGAATTTCTTAAATTTATTTTAAATATTATTTTATATAACATGATTTTTGAAATAATAATCAGAGAAATATTTGGAACATTTTTTTTGAGAATTTTATGACCCTTAATTTGATTTTTGCCCTTAAATGTATGGGAGAGTCCATCTATATACGTATAGACCCACCTTATGAATGATTAAAATGAATGTGAGAATTGTGGAATTATGTATGATGGTGTTTGGGAAGTGAGCTTTTATGTAGATTTTATTAGATGTAGGTTTTTATGAGATAAAAAATTTTTGGTATTTGAGAAGATAGTTGAGTTTTTATGTGATTGGATGTGATATTTGTGAGAGAAAAAATGAAATAATTATGAAATTAAATGTAATATTTTATTTAAATGTGTTTTTTTTAGTTTTACAAAACTTTTGTCTTTTAATAAAAAAAATAAAAAAAAAAATTGAAAACTTACTTCCCAAACACCACCTATGTATGGGTCCCTATCAATTTTAATAGTTATAGGCCATGAGAAAATCACTCCATTGGATACTGGGATAGTTATAGGCCATGAGAAAATCATTCCATTGGATACTGGTCTAAAACGGTATATTTCTCCATTCAAATAGGGCCCACTTATTGTTATTGCACGAGAGAGAAGACTTTTCACAATTCATACTTGGAAGTAGGTTTTATTTAGGGGTGTAATTTGGGTGGGCTCAACCCGAGCAATCTGAGTCTAGTCTGAATTTTTTTAGGATTTGAGTAACTATACCTTGTAATCTGAACGGGCTTGGGCAGATTTTTGATGCTCGAATTGTAATTTGGACCGGGCTTAGGCAGAACCAATGGCCAACCGGAGCAATCCGAACCCGAATTAAATTTAATAAATTATATAATATATATAAATTAAGTAAAAGAGTTAGTCTTAATTTTTAATTTTTATTTTTTAGTGACAAAAAAATAACTTTGAATAATTTTCAATTCTTTGTTAATTATCAATTCTACCTACAGGTTTCCAAACAAATCTACCTACAAGTTTTTGGACAATTCGAGCAATTCGGGCAATTCGGGCTAACCCGAGTTCAAAATACAAAGCTTGAGCCGGGCTTGGGCAGCAAAGCTCGGGTTCATGTTCGAGCTAGGCGGGCTTGAGCCTTTGCACTCAATTCGTCGAGGCTTGAGACTCTCAACTTGGCCGAACTCATGAGTTGCACCCCTAGTTTTATTCTTATACGACATTTAGGCTAAGTTTGGCATCTCATAAAAAATTCAAAAAGTTAAAAAGTCATTATCTTATTTAAATCACATCATCTTATTTAAGTCACATCACTTCAAACTCAACACATATTTCAAAAAAAGTAAAAAAGTACACATAATTTAGAATATCCCAAACAATCTTTTATATATGTGATATATAAATAATTAATACATATATATATATATATAGAAAAAAATAATAAATTGTACAGAAGCTAAAGTGAGGCATCCACATGGCCTAGCTGTACAAACAGATACATGTTGGTATGTTATTAATTTTCAAACAACCCCATCATTCATTAGAATAGAATTTTCCGCTAATAAATTCCAGATTATCTTTTTAAGACACTTTCCGATTCGTTTGGTTTTGATTTTTAAAAAATAATTTTAAAAAAATTATATATATATATATATTTTCATATTTTAATGTTTTTTTATGATTTTTAAAAATAATTTAAGTAATTTTTTTTTTAATTTTAGACACACCTAACATAAATACACTTAAAAAAATATAATATTTGTAAAAAAAATATTTAAAAAATTTACTAAATATCAAAAAATATATAAAAATTCAGTATATTTTTTTATATTGTTGTGTATTTATTAATATTTTAAAATATTTTTATATAAATATTTTATTATTTAGATATATCTAAGTATAGTACATCTAAATAAGTAAATAAATTATTTAAAATTTAAAAATATTTATTAAAAATAAAAAAATATGAAAGATAAAAAAATTAATTTAAAAAAAATTCACGCTGTTTGTTTTTTTAATTTTTAATTTTTAATTTTTTTAACTCTTAATTCTAGAAAGCAGGTCTTTCATCACAATGAGTATGTTTGAAGCCAGAGGACCCACATGTGTTTTGAAGAGCGTAGTTTTCAGAACAGCCATTAATTTACTAGAGCAGTCCCTTTTTCTGACAGATGGGTATTGCACTTCGCTTTGTGTTTCCAAACCACTATAATACAAGGGATTGGAAATCAACACAGTGATTTTTTTAAGACAATTTTGAAACTGTTTTTGTCCATAGACACCCATTTGAAACTGGTTCGGGTATGAGAGAGTTCAGAGATTTTGGTCAGTTTTGAGGCATACAGGGTTGGATTTTGGAATCTTCTAGTGGGTTGAGTGAGCAGAAGGTGGGGCAGAAGCTTGGAGGGGTTGACCTAAAACCTGTCTGATTAGGGAATCTTTTTGGGTGGTTTTGGACTGAGATTTGAGTCTTGTTTGGAAGTGGTTTTTTTTCTTGGTGTTGTTCTAGGGACAATTACTGGAAGCAAAGATTGTTTCTAGGGTTTTGGTAAGTATTTTCGTCTATTAGGGGAAGTTTTGCTATAGTTGGGAGGTTTTGGGAGGTGTGTTCGATCAATCTTTGGTGGGTTCAAGAGTGGAGGCTGCATTTTCATGGTGTTTCAAGGATCCGAGGGTTTCTGGGTGAGATTTGATTTGGAGTTGTAGTTTTTGAGGGCAGAAAATTGGTGGGTTTGTGTCTGTAATCATGAAAGTGCCTTTGGTTTGGGGCAGTTACAAGCGCATTGCCCTAAACTGAAGGGTTGGGTTTTGGAGTTGGAAAAAAGGGGTTTTCTAAAAGGTCTGTTTGGCTCTTGAATTAGCTTTTGTTTCTCACCGACGCTGTGCTCTGAAGTTTCAGTTGGCTTGAAGTTGCAAAAATGGCTTGTATGAAGTTGGGTTCCAAAACTGATGCATTCCAGAGGAAAGGACAGGCCTGGTATGTTCTCTGATCTCTGTAGTTTGCCTTCTCTGATATCTGTAGACTTCAATTTTTGTAAAATTCATTTGACCATGTTATTTTTATCCTGTGAATCCAACAGTAGGAGAGTTTCTCTTAATTTTCTTCTTCTTTTGATTCCTTTCCTTGTGTTTGGTCTATGTACTGTGTGTTTGTGAATTCATTTGTAGATGATTATTACAAGCTGGTTGAAATTGTTCTGGTGTTCTCTTTTTCTTTTCTTTTTTCCTTTTTCCTTTTTTTTTTTTTGGTTTAATTTTTAAATTAAAGCATGGAGCATGGAGCATCATTTATTGCTTTTGTTCCGCCATTTGCATCTTTAATTTCTTTTACTGGTCTCAGTTTTTGTGTATTAAGAGAACTTTAAGGCTCTGTTTGGATCTTGGACTTGGGGAGGAATTTGTAGAGGAAAAAGAAACTATAAGAGAAATGTGAATGAAATTTTTCATTCACGATTCTCTTTCCAGTCTTTTTCCTCCACAAATCTCTTTCCAAATCTAACATCGAAACACAGCCTAAGGTTTAGGTTCTGAATGGAGATTCATGTTTTCATTTTTTTACTTGTTCATGCTTTTGAAATTTGTTACCTTTAGTTGGAATTAACAGGTTAAATTGGGTGAATGGTCTCCAAATTCCCCATTGCTATGCTCAAATGGCATGGCTTGTTGAGTTCTTCGACTGTTGGTGGATGGATCTGCCAACAGAGTATTAAATGTTGTCCACATGTATATGTTGGGTTGTTTAGCAACAATCTGGTTGTCAATGACAATGTTATGATTTGCAAGCTATCCTGCTGAAAATTTTTAGACCTTCTATCTTAATGGAAAGAAGAATTTATGACACAAAGCAATGAGTATCCTCTCATTGAATAAAAGAAAAAGAAAGATTAACCAATAGTTCAGGGAGGGACTTGAGCTATAGCATGTCTTACTTTGCTTTTACTTGTTTCCTTGCATCAAGTGCGATGTTGCCTAGTAGTTTGGCACCATGAACTTGACTGTCAAGGACAACTCTGGTTTCAGAGGCATTATTGTGAGGAACATCCATCAAGTTGGGTTATTTGGATGGATTCACATTTTTTGGTATTTTTTGCTCCTGGCATTCTATGTAATATTCACGTGTATATTACCATTACTCTATGCATTCAAAACTTCTTTGATCATGGCTTTCTTTTATTAATCATTTCATGCAAAGAGATTTACCCTAGCTCCCTTTCTTGACCATAAATGTAGTGCATGTTCATGAGACGTGACTTATAAATGTATGACTTCAAGTAAAAATGTTTGTTTTCCCACAATGTAATTTGACCTTTCTTGTTTGAATATTACTGTAGGTTCTGCACCACTGGCTTGCCAAGTGATATTGTTGTTGAAGTAGAGGAGATGTCCTTCCATCTGCACAAGGTAGTATATATATGTTTCAAATTTTAGTGAGTGATGTTAATTTAGTGGTGACTGGTCTCTGAGATTGCTTATAAATCAGATCTTGCTTCTCGTAGTTGTATAAGCTACACTTTATTGAGTTTCAATCAATTATCTTGAGTAAAAATGATTTTACATGGTTTCATGGTGTCTTGTGTGAAAGATGGGTAAGTGAGCTGGAGTCGCATGTTTATTGTGCTAACACACTCCTTATGTTTGTGTGTGTCCTTTTATTGGCATTTGCCAAGTGTCTTGTGATGATTCTAGGCCCCCAGGGTAATTGCTTCAATTTTTCGCTCTCAAGTCTTATATTTTAACCTTACAGTTGTTGAGAGGGGGAGATGTGAGGGAAATACATGAATTTTTGAAATATAACTTCTTTAATTCCTGCATGATTTTGATCAATGATCTGGTATTCCAACTGATGGAAGTTGTGCCATTTTCTCAGATCTTGTCTGGAAATCAAGTTGGATACAGATCTTGCAGTTTGGGTCTGAACCCTGATTATGAATCAGGATGTGACAGGACTGATCTTGGATTTTGGTAGAATGGATCCTTTATTGAATCAAATGGATATGCATGAACGCTGATACTATATTTTGCACATGTATTAAGGTCAGGTTTTCGGATCTAAGATCAGAGTCAGACTTCAGAGCAGAAATATTGGCTTAATGTTTAGGAATGCTAACCAGATAGTTAAATGGGTAATCCAAGATGAAGTTTGATGGCTTGAGCAACAGCCAAATTAGAGTTTGAGAGTTTAAATTGGAGGCCAATAGGTAGGATGAAGGTTTCAGGGTTAATTTGGGGCTTTATTGCCTTGGGTTTTGGGACTGAAAGAAAGAAGAAGAAAGAAAATTCTATGACATATAACCCATGTCAAGCAATTTGCAAAATTACACTAAAACCTTATAAGATGACTTGAATTTGTCCAGCAACACTCTAACCTATAAAATTACATTATTAAAATTAAAAAATAAAATAAAATAAAATAAAAAAAACTGATTTAACCTTACACAAGTTAATTACATCTGAAGTGATCTCCATGTGGCATTCTACTCTTTTGTTCTTTCCATGCTCTTGTACTGAAATGAGATATATATAATCAGGTCAATGATTGGTTTGGGCGAGATCATACAAATTGAAATAAGGTTTTTGGATGGGTTTTCATCTGGTTTAGGTCAATTCCTATATGTCTGGACTTCCATTTTATCCCTACAATTATCAGCACATCACTTAGTGTAAATTTGCTCCTTTTAATTTTGTGTAAATTTGCTCGTGGTCACTTCACTTTGTGCAAAAATTTAAATGTGATTTGGTTGCAAGAATTTGAATTCATGTTTTTTGAACCATAACAAATGCGGTGCAAACCTGTACACATGTATGGGATTCAAGGAGGGCCTTGATATGGAGATATATTTTTTTCTTCAAAACTTCATTTCGTTTTTGTGATCTCTAATGTCTTTTAAAATTCATGCAATGCAGTTTCCTTTGCTTTCTAGAAGTGGGGTTATGGAAAGATCGATCGCAGAATCATCCGAGGACAGTGAAGAGGGCTGCGTCATCAAGCTCCCTGACATCCCTGGTGGAGCTAAAACATTTGAACTCGTAGCCAAATTCTGCTATGGTGTGAAACTTGAACTCACTGCCTCAAATGTCGTGTTCCTACGCTGTGCTGCCGAACATCTTGAAATGACAGAAGACTACGGAGAAGGCAATCTGATTTCACAAACCGAAATATTTCTCAATCAAGTTGTCCTCCGTAGTTGGAAAGACTCTCTGAAAGCACTACAGACCTGTGACGATATTCTCCCTCATGCCGAAGAACTCCATATTACAAAGCGATGCATTGAGTCTTTAGCCTCAAAGGCAAGTACAGACCCAAATCTATTTGGGTGGCCTGTTATGGAGCACGGTGGGCCCATGCAGAGTCCCGGCGGGAGTGTATTGTGGAATGGCATAAGCACAGGAGCGAGACTAAAAAATTCTAGTTCAGATTGGTGGTATGAAGATGTGTCGAATCTTAGTTTGCCTCTTTACAAGAGATTGATTTGACCATGGAATCTCGTGGAATTAAACAAGAGATTGTTGCAGGGTCTCTCACTTTCTATCGAAAAAGTACCTTCCAGGTCTGAATCGGCGTCAGGGGTCTGGTGAGTCAAGCAGTCGTTTGGCACCGGGCCCGCCATCTGAAGACGATCAGAAACTTTTACTCGAAGAAATCGATCGGTTACTTCCGATGCAAAAGGGCTTAGTCTCAACTAAATTTCTCTTGGTTTACTTCAACAGCCATGATTCTTCGGCGAACCCATCTTTTGTATCGAACTTGGAAAGAAGGATAGGGATGCAACTTGATCAGGCGACTCTGGAAGATCTCTTGATGCCCAACTTCTCATATTCCATGGAGACTCTTTACAATGTCGATTGTGTGCAGCGGATTCTTGAGCACTTTCTGGCCGTTGATCAGGTGACGGGAGGGGCCTCCCCTTGTTCAGTTGATGATGGACGGTTGATGGGGTCACCATCTTTGACACCAATCACGATGGTAGCCAAGCTGATCGATGGATACCTTGCCGAGGTTGCCCCCGATGTTAATCTGAAGCTCCCCAAGTTTCACTCTCTTGCCGCTGCTGTTCCTGACTATGCTAGGCCCTTGGATGATGGTCTTTATCGTGCAATCGACATTTATCTGAAGGTAAAATTTACTTTATTGCTACACAGAAAGATTGATTATGAGTAACTTAGTTGTTCCTGTGTCAATCTTAATTGATCTACTGTCAATGAAAGCACAATAGAGTCTCCTCAGGATGAATTGGTAGGTTGTGTTTTGGTTCTAGGAACATTGAATCATGATTCCTGTTTTGTATTTCTTTAATGCATGGAATAGCAACATGAATACGGACACGGGTACTAACATGGGATGGGACACAATTACTTTGAAAAAAGTAAGATATGGACACAGCGAGGATACAATAATAGTCTATATTTTTTGACAATTTTTTATTTGCTAGTTATATTGATATAGGAGACCCCAATATATATGTGGGTGTATATTTGGTTTTTTTTTTCACTTTTTCCCGCTTTGTTTTCATATATTTTACTTTGATCCCAAATTAGCTTTTCTAAAATTATATATAAAAAAGAAATTTTCGTAAAGGTGTCCAAACAGAAGAAACACGTGTGCCTAACATGTCCTGCAAAAAAGTACTAATTAAAATATTGACACGCCATGTGGCGTGTCAGTGTCTGATACATGTTGGACACAACACCCTGTTTGAAGTGTCCGTGCTTTCTAGGATTGGGTTCATTCACTTTGTTAATTTGGGCTTATCAACCTTCCCTTTGCTTGCCATTCGGCAGTCACACCCATGGTTGGCAGAGTCGGACAGAGAACAACTCTGCAGGTTGATAGACTGTCAGAAGCTCTCCTTGGAAGCGTGCACCCATGCTGCGCAAAACGAGAGGCTCCCTCTTAGAATAATAGTCCAAGTCCTCTTCTTCGAGCAACTCCAACTTAGGACTTCCATAGCAGGCTGTTTCTTGGTCTCCGACAACCTCGACGGTTCAAGACAATTCTGGCGGCTTGGCTGGATCTACGAAGGAGGTTGGGCTCTGGCTGTGAGAGAGAATCAGGTGTTGAAGGTGGGTATGGATAGCATGAGGATGCGGGTTTCGAGCTTGAAAAAGAGTGTTCGAACATGAGGCAAGAGATCGAGAAGTTGGGCCAGTAAAGGGCAGCTCGAGCCCATGGGAGGGATGTCGAAGAAGTTTGGGTTCAAGATGAGGTCACAAATGTGCAGTGCTCAAGAGGGGTCGGTAAGCAACCAGAATGATAACGGGGTTGGAAAGATTGAGAAGGTGAAAGACAAGAATGGAAAGCCCAAGAAAAACTTGTCATCAGACGGGTAAGAACTAAGCACTTTTCTTTTATTTTTTGTACTTTATTTTTATTTCTTTTTAATGGTTTTCAAGTTCTTATTGTTTGTATTTCTCCTTTTCTTTTTTTGAGTTTAGAAAACTAAAATCAATCGATATTTCTGTGTCATATTTGTTCAATGATGTTTTTTCATGATTTAAATCCTGTAATGGAGATGGAGTATGTAGCAAGTGTATTTTATCTTTGTTGACAGTTCTTTGCATGTGAAACTGTACAAGTTGGTTCCTTAATAATTGTACACCCTACAATGATGAGATTCTTGTTGAGGCTATGTTTGGGAGTAGCTTATTTTTGGATGAATTACACTGTTAGGTCCTTTTAACCTTAGCAAATTTCACTTTGATTCTCGTAGTTTTAATTCAAACAATATAATTTCAGTTTTGTTGCAATTTGATCATTTTGTTACTTACTGTTAGAATTTTGAAATCCTAAAACCAGTAAGAAGTTTTATTCTAAGAGACATTCTACCAGCAGACCCACAGGAAAAAGAAAAAATAAATCTGAAATTAAATGTTATAAATGTGGTCAAACAGGACACTATGCTAACAAATGCCGGGCTAAAACTAAATCTAAAATTAATGAGTTAATTCTAGATAAAACTCTTAAAGAACAGTTAATAAATGCTTTAGAAGAAGAAGAAGCAAATTCATCCAGTAATGAATCTCCATCAGAAGATGAGATTAATCAGTTATACTCCTCATCCTCTCCTAGTGATGAAGAACCAACAGAAGTTTGTCCCTGTAGTACCAATCAGGAAGGAGGTTGGGCTACTGGCTGTGAGAGAGAATCAGGTGTTGAAGGTGGGTATGGATAGCATGAGGATGCGGGTTTCGAGCTTGAAAAGAGTGTTCGAACATGAGGCAAGAGATCGAGAAGTTGGGCCGAGTAAAGGGCAGCTCGAGCCCATGGGGAAGCGTGTCGAAGTTTGGAGTTCAAGATGAGGTCACAAATGTGCAGTGCTCAAGAGGGGTCGGTAAGCAACCAGAATGATAACGGGGTTGGAAAGATTGAAGGCGAAAGACAGAATGGAAAGCCCAAGAAAAACTTGTCATCAGGCGGGTAAGAACTAAGAACTTTTCTTTTTATTTTTGTACTTTATTTTATTTTTCTTTTTAATGGTTTTCAAGTTCTTATTGTTTGTATTTCTCCTTTTCTTTTTTGAGTTTAGAAAACTAAAATCAATCGATATTTCTGTGTCATATTTGTTCAATGATGTTTTTTCATGATTTAAATCCTGTAATGGAGATGGAGTATGTAGCAAGTGTATTTTATCTTTGTTGACAGTTCTTTGCATGTGAAACTGTACAAGTTGGTTCCTTAATAATTGTACACCCTACAATGATGAGATTCTTGTTGAGGCTATGTTTGGGAGTAGCTTATTTTTGGATGAATTACACTGTTAGGTCCTTTTAACCTTAGCAAATTTCACTTTGATTCTCGTAGTTTTAATTCAAACAATATAATTTGAGTTTTGTTGCATGCAATTTGATCATTTGTTACTTTTTGTTAGAAATCCTAAAACCAGTAAGAAGTTTTATTCTAAGAGACATTCTACCAGCAGACCCACAGGAAAAAGAAAAAATAAATCTGAAATTAAATGTTATAAATGTGGTCAAACAGGACACTATGCTAACAAATGCCGGGCTAAAACTAAATCTAAAATTAATGAGTTAATTCTAGATAAAACTCTTAAAGAACAGTTAATAAATGCTTTAGAAGAAGAAGAAGCAAATTCATCCAGTAATGAATCTCCATCAGAAGATGAGATTAATGGACTCTCATCCTCTCCTAGTGATGAAGAACCAGAAGTTTGTCCTGTAGTACCAATGGAACAAATATCGAAATTAACTCTTTGAAATCTATAGTTGAAATGAATGGTTTTACACTTAGGAGAACCCATTAGTATTAATGTTTAGCGATAACCAAAGAGATATGCTTGTACTTGAGACCAGATACAAGATCCTGAAGTCAAATTAAAATATTTAAAAATGTGTTATGAACACCAACAAACAGCACCAGAAACACCAAACATACCCGATTATTCTTACAATTTAAAACATGTGGTAGATAGAATTCAAACCATAAAATCAGTGAGTAATCAACCAACGACAATTCAAGATTTAAAAATGGAAATTAATATTTTAAAAACAGAAGTCAAACATTTGCAAACTGCTAGTGTAACAGCCATAAAAGATATTAAATATCTGCACACACAATTACCACAAAATCAGAAACAAAAAGAAGTAATTCAGGGAACTGAACAAAAACTTGAAACAAAGACCGAAGATAATCAGTATTTGTTACTTGTAAATCAGGTAACCTTTCAAAAATGGTACATAAAGGTATCTTTTATGATAAAACCCGATTTTATTATCAAAGATGCTATTGCTTTAGTTGATAGCGGAGCAGATATGAACTGTATCCAAGAAGGTATAGTTCCCACCAGATATTTTGAGAAAACTACTCAAAGTCTAACCAGTGCAAGTGGTAATTCTATGCAAATCAGGTATAAGATACCAGAAGCTTATATTTGTAATAATGATCTATGTCTTCCAACATCATTTGTGTTAGTCAGAAATCTTGCTACAAATATTATCTTAGGCACTCCATTCTTATGTCTTTTAATGCCTATTGATAAAATTGACTCAACAGGAATTTATTCTCAATTGCAGGGAAGATCTGTTATTTTTGAATTTATTACACAACCATACACTAAAGAACTAGATCAGATCAGAGATCTAGTGACCTTTAAGCAGAATCAAATTAATTTTTTAGTCAAGGAAGTTTCCTTCTTAACAACAGAACAAAGATTACAACAACCGGCTTTGCAACAGAAAATAAAAATTATTGAAAAAGAATTCCAAACAGAAATTTGTGGTACTATTCCTAATGCTTTTTGGAATAGAAAGAAATATACAGTTACTTTACCATACGAACCCGATTTTGATGAAAAATATATTCCAACTAGAGCTCGCCCTAGCCAAATGAAAAAGGAATATATGGAATTATGCAAAACCGAAATAAAAACATTACTTGACAAAAAGTTAATCCGATCTAGTCAATCTCCTTGGAGTTGTACCGCTTTTTATGTTAACAAAAATGCTGAAATTGAACGAGGTGTTCCTCGCCTTGTTATCAATTATAAACCATTGAATGATAAATTAAAATGGATCCGATATCCTCTTCCAAATAAAAAAGATCTTTTGGATCGATTACAGGATGCAATCATATTTTCTAAATTTGATTTAAAATCAGGATATTGGCAGATTGAAATTGCTGAACAAGATCGTTATAAAACTGCATTCACAGTACCATTTGGACATTATGAATGGAATGTAATGCCATTTGGTCTCAAAAATGCTCCATCCGAATTTCAACATATTATGAATGATATATTTAATCCGTTTTCTGAATTTACTTTATCATATATTGATGATGTGTTAATTTATTCTTCATCAGTAGAACAGCATATTAAACATCTTAATATTTTTAAGCATGTTATCCATAAAAATGGTCTAGTGCTCTCAGCACCAAAGATGCAACTGTTTCAAACAACTATCAGGTATCTTGGACATAATATCTCTAATGGGAGTATTATTCCTATTAACCGAAGTATTGAGTTTGCCTCTAAGTTTCCCGATGAAATTAAAGATAAAACTCAATTACAAAGATTCTTAGGAAGTCTTAATTATATCCGTGATTATTATCCTAATGTTTCATCATTTATTAACTGTTCTTTAAGAGTTTTATCTAGGATTAACTCATTAATTTTAGATTTAGTTTTAGCCCGGCATTTGTTAGCATAGTGTCCTGTTTGACCACATTTATAACATTTAATTTCAGATTTATTTTTTCTTTTTCCTGTGGGTCTGCTGGTAGAATGTCTCTTAGAATAAAACTTCTTACTGGTTTTAGGATGGCTAGTCCTGTGTGGTTTCCTATAAGGTTTTGAGGATTTCCTATGGGAAATTCTTCTGGTTTTTTGTGGATATTGGACCACAGGTTCATAGGCAAACTGATCACAAAATTCACCTAATTCTTTTCTCCCTGTTAGATTCTGTTGTCTCATTTGGTAATGAAGTTTCATATCATTACACAAAGAAAGTCCTTCATCGGTTATGATGGAACAAAGTTGTCCATAAGTATACTGATCATAAGGAATAGACATCCGGTCATGGCGGTCCCGAAGTTTTTTCCTAACACGTTCGGCAAAAAGGGTTGGAAGGCCATCAATAAATTTGGCTTTCCAATGTTCACTGTTAGCATCAGGGCGTTGCATAACCTTGATGAGGAAAACATCCTTATACCATCGGAAATGGGTAAGAGATGGACATCGGAGATTCTGGAGAAGTTCCCGACTCCTATCTTGAGTACTAGTACTGGTACCAATAAAATGGAGGATGATAGTTTGGATGAGTGTATAAACAGCATCCTGGTGTTGGACTGGTTGATTAGTAGTCGGATCTACTTCAGTCTTAACGGAAGTAAGAATTTCATTTTGTTGGGCAAAGGAAATTACGTTATCCCACCAACCTTTAAGCTGCCCGGTAAAGCCAGTAATAATAAATTTGGCTATGGCATGATCCTGGTTACTGTATTGTCTACATATAGTAGCAAACATTAACATCTGATGTAATTTCTTTAGAATAGCATATTCGGAATCGCCATCTATATTCCATTCATAGATGGTCTTACCATGATAACTTTCCTGGGTAGGAAGAGTGGTCTCTTCATATAGAAGATCTGGTGGAGTAGGTCTAGCATAATAATTTTTGGTTTGAGGAAGAAATTGTGGTCGGCTAGACGTATATCCATGTAATTTATTAACATGAGACGGTTCTTGAAAATTGAGTTGAATTTCATTAATCTGTTCTGGTGATAATTCTTCACCAATAGGAGATTCAGATCTCAACATGTTAATAGTTCCACTAGTGGATTCTGGGGGAGGTTCTGGAGGGCGAACATTCAAATGTTGCATTTTCTGAAGAAGAGCATCCATGAATTCATTATCTGGAGCCTTTAATTTAAAATTACTGATTTCCAATGGTGGTTTAATGGATACTGGATGAAGGATAGAGCTTCCTGCTACAGGTGGAGCTAGACTTCTATCTTTAAAAGTAGAAACTAGATTTTCAACTCTGGTTAATTGTTTACTCATTGTTTGACAAATCAGATTAGTATAATTGTGTTGTCGAACAATCATACTAAGATCTTTAAGCTGGGCAAACTCTTTTGTTACAAATCTTCCAGATTGTGCATCAACATATGCAGTAGCTACTAGAGGTTGTCTAGTGGTTTCACCATTAGGAACTAGCTCTAAAGCCTGAGGAGGTGGATGGATTGAGTTGATAACTTGGCCATCTGCAGTGGTCCAGGTTTTATACTGATCTTCAATAACTGTTATTTCTGGTTGGGTTTCAGAGTGAAACCAGTCTTTAAAGAAGATTATCTGTTGATGTAACTCAAGATGTTGATAATATTGAGTTTTATACTGATTTAATTGTTCTAGAGTATGGGTGGTAAAATACCATTCCCTAAATTCTTTATTTTTATCCTGATAAAATTCCTGGTTTATTAATTTTCGATTTTCACTATTTGGTGTAAAATCCATCAGATTTCAAAATTCATGTCACTGGCCGTTGGGCTATCTGGTGGTGGAATTGGTGCTGTATAAACACCATGAGGTATCCTATTTTTGGAAAATCTAATACCATGTATTTCTGATGTCATCGGATCTAGTTGATCTTCTTGAGGGTCACTAGAAGGTCGACTAGATGGTCGATCTGGTATTTGAAGAGAATCGACAGATTGTCGACTAGATTCTGGTAGATCTACCCTATATGGAGGGATTGATCGAAAACTATTGTTAGAAAAGCTCCTGGGAGCTGTTCTAAAACTAGCATTAGAAGAGATGCTTCTGGTCAGCTGAGGTTTCTGAAACTGGAGATAAATATTTCCTCCTTGAGTTTGGATAACATCATCGATATTATGCTGAATCATCGGTTGTGGGGGAACAGCATTGGGTATTTCCCATCTGTCTGGAAAGGTTATATTTGACCACGGAATTTGCCTAGGTACAGCAACCTGACTACTATACAGATTTGTTTCAATTAATACTGTTTGTCCATTTTCAGTTCTTTTTCTAACATAAGGATTTAAGGTTGTTAAAGCCTTTATATAAATCCTAGAATGTACTGAAAAAGGAGGAGATCCTGGTTTATACTCATAACCATGAGTAAGAACTCTAAGCTCAAGCACATCAGATATATTAGCATCAGTCATTGAGATGCTTAAATTCGGATATACATCAAAATAAACTGGTCCATGGGAGAGGCTGGTATTTTGACCTAGAAGGGTCAAGGGTTTAAAAGCTATTTGTACTAATCCTATATGGATGTACTTATAGTCTCTAACAAACGGGATGAAATCATTAATATGAATTAATTGGATTATTTCATCATTATTTTGAATACAAGAAGCATGTTCAAAAGTTTTAATGATGGTTTTACTGAAAAATTGAAATTTACCTCTTTTGTAAATTGTTTTCGGGTCGACTAAAGGAATAGTCCATTTATTTAGGGCTTCCCTAACATCCTGATAAGCAACCATTTCGGACTTTCGCTACGAGGATCTGATTTCCTCTGATAATGATTCATTTTCTGGTATGGCTACGGTATTTTCTTGTTCACTCATGATTGTATGGTGATCATATATGTATAATTTATTTAATTTATACCTGTATTATGTCAATACTTAAACATGGCTCTGATACCATTAAAGATGCTCACTAAAGGTTTAGGCTTGACATGGTTAGCACGTCTGTCAACGACTTACAGGCATCAATGGTCCTCACGCACTCTGCACTTGACCTAACCTAACGCGACTTGGGTGACGTCCCACTAACCTCAAACATTAACAATTAATTAACCTTACATTGGCACAAATCCAGGAATAAATACAGACATAATGCTGGTATAAAGAAAACAAATTATAACATATATGATCTCATATACCTTACTGTTGAGGAGGCGGAGGAGGCCTCCTGGCCGCCCAGGCCACTACCTGTTCTTGGATCAACGCCTGAAGTTCGGCGATGTGCTGATCACACTCTGTTATTCGAGCAGTAATATACGGTTGGGTATAATAATCTACAGGTGTATTAAGATAATGGGTTTTTTGATTTTTCCAGAAATCTAAAAGCCACAAATACTGTTCAAGAGCATCGACAGAGGGCATACATCAAAGAGAAATTTTATTGAGGAAGTACTAGTATTTTACAAGAGGAGATTGGAAGGAAAGATTACAAAGAAAGATAAAAAGGAAAACTAAAATTCGACCTGCCTTCAACAAGGGTGAGGCCTCCCTTTTATAATACAGAAACGGAGAAAAAAGGGGACAGGTGTTATGTTTTAATTGGACCAACGATATTACACCTTATCCTGCTGTTGATGTCATCCATGACGTTGGCTGCTATTATTATGAATCGGATAATGGGAATCTGCTTTATGCAAAGTCTTTTGTCCTGATCTGCCGACACTCAATCATGTCGTTTTCCTTTGCGGTTACTTTTGGCGAGTTTTTTACAGAAGGACATCCATCATAGCGTCGAAATCACCAAAGTGGGTGTCATTGTCTTCATCATCGGGTAGTTGGCTTTCTCCGGCTAACACGTGTTAATTTGGATCAATGTCCGGATTCGATGAAATTTGGCGGTTCCTGACCTCATGGAGATGTCATCTTCTGGAGGTACAGTTTGGAGAAACTGTTCTTTGAGATAATTCATGCTTTTGATGATTATCTCATGGTCCGATAAATCAGGATACTTCTGTTTAAATTCCTTTTGAATTTGGAGGATTGGATTTTGTGATAATGCTGATGGGGCCACAATGGTTGGCTGTTTGACTGTTTCTCTACAGGCTTGAGCATGTTCCTGTATTTTAGTGACGGTTTCAGCAATAATTGGATTCATGCCTTTATCCCACCATTTAACAAAAAAGATGCGTTTCAGGCGGGGTACTTTGTTCTGGTAATCGCAGGCGAAATCCCACTTCCATATCCAAGGGATACTGAATCGGATTGCAAAATGAACCAATGATTTACTGATTGATAAATCTCTGTTTTTATTAAGATAAGCATAAGCCTTAGAATAAGCATAATGCCAATCATTATATGCATGTCGGATTTCTTCTGGTAAAATGTCAAGAGATAACCCAAATTTATCCCACCACACGAGGAACCAGTTAGGGACATCGTGTTTAAGGACATCAGGGCAAATCCGGATAAACCAAGAATGGGAACGGATAGGATTCTGGTAGTAAAACACCTGGGTAAAGGCATCAGTATAATCCCAGTATGTATACTTGGTCTGTTTATTACGGAGATCCAGATCCCGTAAAAAACACGAGAAAAAAAGAGTAGAACTTTGGTCACTTTTTGCACGTGTTGTTTTTTCATCCAAAATGTTAACCACGTGTGACATAGGGGCAATGTTGCACCAAAAATGAAAGTATGAGATTCAAATTGAAAGTAGGAATTAAAATGACATTTTGGTATGTGGATTGATGTTCTATTATGTATAAGTTTTGAATATTTATTATTAAATTAAAATTGAAAAGCAATTCAAGTGGATCCTTGAATTGGTAAACTCATTTATGACTGGATTGGTCGCAATCAGAATAGCATCACTATTGTCACAAAAAAGGCATTGTATTGGTGAGATGAAATCCAAAATCAAATGAAAATCATTTTACTAGTAGCCACATACATAGGCCTTGTTTGGGGTGTTTTAAAAAAAATTAAAAAGTTAAAAAGTTATTATTCTATTTAAGTCATATCATCTTATTTAAGTCACATCACCTCTCTATCATATCACTTTAAACTTGACTTATACCCAACTCATATTTCATAAAAGTTAAAAAATATATTTATTTAGATCATCTCAAATTACTCCATTCAAATCAAATCGAGATGTCAATTTGTTTTTTTGCTCTCAATCCAATAGGGAAATTTGAACCTCCTGTTTTATGGTTCTTGACTTTTCATGTTTTTGAATCGAGGCTTAGCTCGGTTTGCCTCAAAATTCAAGCAATTAAGTAATAAGTCTTATTAACATATGTTTTTAGCACAAGTTAAGAAAATTTAAAAATATTATACATTTTTTTATTATATACACTTTTGTAAAGAATGTATAATCTATTTGAGTCTTTTAGCACAAGTTAACAAAATATTTCATTAGTTGATCAATCAATTCATAGCAAGAGCAATTTACCTCTGGATTTTGTTAACGTGCCGGTGTTAAGAAATTTTAGAAGATTATACATTTTGTATGAATATATGTATATAATAAAAAATATACAATATTTTTAAGTCTTATGAATATGTGCTTAAAGACACACTTTAACAAAATCATTTAAGTATTAAAGTCAATCAATCTCAATAAAGTAAACATAATCACACCATGAAACACAAGATTTCAAAGTAAAGTAAGTGTAATAATTTAGGGAGAAGATTACGATAGTACTCAAAATCAATCAACTACTAAGCCTCAAAGCATATCACAAAATGGGATTTTTTTTTGACTAAAATAGTCACAAAATGTCAAAATATATTTTTTAGTCAAATAAGACAAAATGTTACATCTAAATCATAATCATTTCATTTTTTTTTTCTCACAAAAGTCAAAAAAATTATCTCAAATGAGACTTTTTAGTCTCAGGTTAAAATAGTCAAAAAATCAACTCATATTTCAAACGAACCCTAAATTAAATAGTTTTAAAACACAATTGAAAGATCTAAAAGTCTTTTACCTAAAAAGTTTATCTACAATTGAATTTACAATCAACTTGATTTATGATCTCGTGAATGTTTAAATAAGTATGAATCAATCTAAGTGAGACAATTTATTTGATTTACTAAAATAAATTGAAATGACATAGAATGAAATAATTATTTCTTGAACTTTCATATGAAATAATTATTTTCTTGGAAATGACAATTTAATTTGTAATGTACTTTGTCAAAATTTTTTTGATCAATCAAACATAAAAATAAATATTTTGACAAAATAATTATTTTATTCCGTTTTATTTCACTCAATCAAATATTACTTTTAATCAAATCATGATTTTATACTATGGATTCAAGATCAATGAGATTCATCAATTGTTAGAGATGATAACGGAGTGACGCAGGCGCCCCTCTTCAATTGGAGGAGATATCACTAATTTTCTCATGATTTTATCTAGTGAGAATCAAAAATCCCAAAGGAAAAACATAATTAGTATTATGTTTGGTTGGGGGATTTGGAAAGGAAAATGAAAAAAGATAAGTGAAATATGAATAAAATATACCTATATTTTATTTAGTTTCACACATTTTTTCCTTTTTCTTTTCCAAATCTCCCTCCAAATTTCCTAACCAAACACAGCATTAAAAAAAGAAAGAAAGAAAGAAAGAAAATAAGACCAACTACCTCTGATTAAGAGAAAGAAGGTTGGGCCATCCAGTCAATACCAGGGCCCCAGGGGCCACTTTGGGGATTCATATGAATCATTTATGAAAAATAAAATAAAATTTATTCGTTAGCAAAATATATAGGGTAAATTATATTTTGTCCTTATATTTGGTCACTTTTTTATTTTAACTTTTAAAGTCTATTTTTTCTCATTTTAATCTTTTATGTTTTAAATTTTTTTTTACTTTACTCCTAATATTAATTTCTGTTAAAATTAAATAAAAAATAATACATTAACAAATATGTAATATAAAAATATTTTACTATATATAATTCATACCTCTCATATAAACTTAAGGACTCAATGATTGATGCTGCCATCCTCAAACCCTCCTTTAGCGGTTGAATAGAAAGGTAAAGAGGAGTTTTGTTGTTAATATTATTCTCTCGTCCTGTAGTTCTTATTAGATTCCAAGATCTCGATGCAATTTGAGGAGAATGAGTTTGTTCCTACACATTTATATCCCTCTAGAATGCCTTATAAGCCCTTCTATCTGTCTCTCTTCTTTCCTAGTAGCTAGCTGGTTGGGGAAGCTAGGAAAGAAAAGCAAGATCCGACAAAATGTTACTAATTCTAAAAAATTTATGATGAGGAGAACGACAGATCCACTCACGATTTATTAAAGAGCAAGTAGCTTGATTGATTTGAATCCAATTCATGAGACGGCAATGATCCTTAGTTGGTCATCGTCATAATGTAATCTCGTTTTTTTTCTATTAAGATAATTCTAGTTAAGATTTGATCAAGAGATTAATTGACTCTGAAACATAAAATAACAAGACTATAACCCTGTGTGGACTATGAACTAACAAAAAGAAGAATGCTTTGAGTTATAATATAATAATATATTTTTTTATGTTATATGACAATTATTATGACATTTTCTTATCTAATTTTTAACAAAAATTAACTTTAAAAAAAATAAATTTTAAGAGTCAAAATAAAAAAGTAACCAAATATAAAGAAGGCAAAGTGAAATTTACCCTTTTTTGTATTCATTGTAAAAAAATTTAATGTAAATTAATTTTAAAAAATTATATTTATTATCTATTTATTTAATGATAAATATGATCAAGCTGTATTATAATATATAACTTTAAAACACAACCAATTCACATGAAATATTTTTTTTTTCACTGGTAAACCGTGACTTTTCTCCAATGTCTTATTTCGGTTAAAATTAAAATTCAATGCTCCATTCAAAGAAGCCATCTCTCTCTCTCTGCTTCAAAGGCGTTTCTCCCTGAATTCTCTCTCTAAAATCCTCTGTCTCTGTCTTTTCTCTGCACTTATTATTATACACAATTATAATTAATTATTATAACATATTATATGTATATATATATATATATTTATATATAGGCAATTGCATTTCCAATCTCGGTGGTTCTGCGATTTCTTTCTGTGTAGATTGAATTTGGATCTGTAGATCCGAATTAGAAGAAGAAGAAGAAGAAAAAGAAGAAGCATCAATGGATAATGAAGAGAAAGAGGGCTCGGACGACAATGAATTCTCACCATCTCGAGTTCAGGTCGGAGGTCGCAAGTACAGGCCAGTTGTTGCTCACGACAACGATCGCGCTGTCCTCGAGATGTCCTCTCTCGATCCTGGATCTGCTTCCTCTTCTCCTTTCCCCAATCGCGATAAGTATGCCCTAATTCAATTCCCTCTCTCTCTATCTGCGTTCCTCAATCTGAATCTATATATGATGTGTCGTTTCTTTGTCAATTTAATGTATTATTTAGTGGAAAGTTTGAAATTACTGTTAAGAACTTTAAATTGATCATTTTTATTTGGGTTTTGAATCTCAGTTTTGCAAGCTTGATAATCGTTTTACTTGTTTGTGTTTGTGTTTGTGTTTTTTTTTTTAAACACATTTTATTGGTGAAGAAAAAGGAACTGTAGAAAATAAATGGCTTTACGATTATGGAGAACTAGATAAAATTGGGGAAATAATTCTATAAAATTATTACAGATTCATGAAAAAGTTTATGATTTTAATTTATTAGTTTGCCACTTATTTGTATTTTTTTTTCTAAACATCCTCTGAACGGAAATTTCCCTGATAAAATTCAGGGCAGCATAAGCTAAGGGATGACACCTTTATGATCTACGGTATATCTTAATACTTAAAAAGAAAAACATAATTTGAAAAGGATGCAAGACACTACGGTTTTTACGCTTCTCCCACCATCCTCAATTTTCAGTCACCACAAACATCACACATAGTTGATGCTCCGTCTACCCGCATTACTAGTACCCTCATATGTTAAATATCCCAACCAATCTCACTTTCCGTCTCTATCTTTCTCCTGCACTAATTCAATCCTTCATGGTTGCCACCATTTTCTAATTGATCATCACTTAATTTTTGCTTACATCCTTATAACCACCAATACAAGTTAAACTCCAAAAAACCAATTGCTCCACCATTGTCTTCACCACCATAACCACTGTTATTGTTGCCAAATGTGGCCACAACAAGTGCATACATACATATATAGACTCTCTCTCTCTCTCTCTCTAATGAAACTAGAGAAACATCCACCAATGGTGGCCACGGCCATCTAAAACCGTTGCCACCAAAAATCCCCTTATCCATCATTATGTTAAAAAATCCTCTTGTAATTGTTTAGTGGGGTTAATGTCTTGGTGGATTTGTTGGGATGAGAAAGGAGAATCCTGTGGGGAATTAGTGGAGAGAGAGAGAGAAGATGCTAGTCTTGTATGTGGAGTGGACTGTGATTTAATTATGAGCACTTCTAATGTTGGTGGCAATGTGTTGGTGGATTAGCAATGTAAATAGATCTAAGGTGGTTATGGTTGTGGCTTATGGAGGAGATAGTCTAAATAAAATTATGATGAGAGAGAGAGAGAGAGAGAGAGAGAGAGAGAGAGAGAGAGCAAAAAAAAGTCTTATTTTTATCTAATAAAGTTAGATTTTTGATTTATTGAGACCCGTATATGCTGATGAGGCTAGGGTAGTGGTGTATTTCTTATAAATATTTCATCTGTTTGGTTAGATTTGATGGTGTACGAACATTTTCTTATTTTATTGTGCTTAGTGTCTTTATTTACACATGGTGATCCCATAAAACATATTGTCTGATCTTATGAAAATATCATGTAGGATGACCGTAAAGTTTGAGAATCGTTAACCAACTAGGCCTAGCCTAGTTGGTCACCATGACTTTCCTAAGGACTTAGTCCCTAGGGAGAGGTCATGGGTTCAACTCTCCTTAGGAGAATTGAATTAAAGGGGCAAGCACTTGGTGCTTTGCAAAGGGTGGGGATGCTAACTCCCATATGTGCTAATCTAACAACTAACAATTGACTTTCGCCGATCAAAAAAAAAAAAGTTTGAGAATAGTGGGGGAAACGTGAGTGAGTATCGAATAACTACAGGCTTGCATCAAGAACGGTATTGAGTCCTCATCTTTTCTACTAATGATGGATAAACTTATCAGGCATGTTTAATAGGATGTCCCGTTGCTTATGTTGTTTGCCAATGACTTAGGTTTTAGTTGATGAAATTAGTGGTAAATGGTATGCTAGTGATATAGAGATATCATAATTTTAAGGTTTTAGGTTAAGTAGAACAGGGTTGGACTATTTAGAGTGCTATTTTAGTAAAAATAGTATTATGAAACGGAGTATAGTGAAATATGATATCAAAAGTTTCCTAAAAATAGCCTCTTTTGACATCTTGGAATAGTAAGTTGTGGAGGATATTGCCTATAGACCTAGACTAGGATGATGCAATGGAAAAGCACTCCAAGAATTCTTTATGATAATAAAAGTTTTGCTAAGCTGAAGGGAAAGTCTTATAAGATAGCCATAAGGCTAGCTATCATACATGATACAAAATGTTAGGCAATTAAGAAACATGTTTAGATAATACGTGTAATTTAAAAAAAAAAAAATGTTTCTATAAATTTAAATAGCACCTATTGAAAATAAATTGAGATAGAGTATGTTGAGATGGTGTAACATAGGCTAGCTAATGCGTTGGAGCATAGCAGCTTGTTCCAAGTTGAATTTCACAAAAGATATCTAAACAATATATTTGGCTTATGGGCATGGGAAGTGACTTGTTGCCTCCTTCTATGAGCAAAGATATGGTGTTGTGACATAGAGTGAATTGGGGAAGAAAGATCCATGTACTTGGAAGTCAAACTTGGTTTAGTAACATAGGTAAAATGGGTTTGCTATATAAATTGGATAATGAAATCATCTATATTTGTCATAGTCGTAATGGTGCAGTAACTAAGAGGAGTTTTTTGAACAAAGTGGGGGGGTTGTAATTTTTGAAAACATACATGGTCTTGTATCTTTCCTAACCTCATTATAATTTGGTTTATTTTTGTTAACTTTTAATTGAATTTCAATTCTTTGTGTTTACAAAATTTAAGGAAAAGAAAGCAGTAATATCGGAGAAAATGAGATTCTTTTGTTGTGTGGGTTTATATGAAGTGGACAAAATTAGTGTGCTAAAAATAGGCAGTCAATTATGACATATATGACTTGATACATGTAATATATATCTTGAATGATCTCCTTAATTTGACACAACATGCATATCATTGCATGCATCACTTCAGAAGTTGTATAGAACTATAGCTACATGTCGTAATTTTTTTAATCATTTTTTATGTTATCACATTATTGAATGCTTTTAATTTGCACATACATTAATTTTCCTCTCTTAGTGGGCGGTGATAAGGCATCTCTTCTCCGTTAAATTAAGTGTGCGCTGCTCATCAGAGTCACAATCTTAGCATCCACGTCCTTAAATGGAATAAAGAAGTTAGATATGCTTACATCTACAAAAACATTTTTTGAAAAAATATGCAGTTATGCATGTTTGTTGTATGAACTTCAGAAAATACATATTGTTTTTGTTATTTTAGCTCATCTAGTTTTTTTTTTTTTTCTTCATAAACTGTTGCAGGAAAATAAAAGTGAGCACGAGTTCTGATGTGAGAGAAGGGTCATTGCCAATTCATGCGGGAGCTAATGGCCCTCAAAGGGAATCTAAATTGGAATTGTTTGGTTTTGATTCTCTCGTGAATATTTTGGGTCTTAAGAGGTAAGAGTGAACCTGATTCATTTTTATTCCTCAAGTTTCCTTTTCACTGCTATGAAAATTTTAATAATTGCCGTGTCTTCTTTTTTTTAAAAAATAATTTTATTTTGAGCAGCTCTTTATTCACTTAAAATGAAAGATTGCTGTTGTTATTGTTTCAGAGTTTACCTTTTCTTTCCAATTGTACAGAGGGTGTGGGGGGAGGGGGGGTGTTTCACGTGAACTCCTTTTGAATTTAAGACATTTCTTCGATTGATATGAAGTATTTACTTATGCTAAAGTTGTTCATTATTTCTCTATATCTTGGTAGTATGCTCAAGAGGTGTTAATTTCAGTATGACAGGGGAGCAGATTCCAGCACCTTCTAGTCCTAGAGATGGTGAGGATGCTTCTACAACTCTTGAGCATCCAAAGGTACCTAAATTTTCTTAAGCAAGTTGCCAAGTGATTCATGAACCTTTCCTTTCTTTTGTGTTAGTAAGTACTACTACTTTTGATAGGAGTTATATTGGGTTAAATGTGTTGATAATGATGCTACTATTTATCGTTATTATTGATTGCTATGATCTGTTGTTTTATAAAACATAATTGCTGGTGAAATACTATAATACCCTGTTTCACCAAAAAGACTCTTCCATGTTTCACATAGAGTTGGTGTGTCAAAATAGTAAATATTTTACTTGCTCTTGGTACCATGAAACTAATGTAAACTCAAGGATCTGCATATTTCTCCTAAAATTCTCACAAGAAGTGACCTCACTTTGGAATTTGACAATTTAGCGTAACATGCAACTTCTTCTCATGAAACAGTAAGTTCTTAGCAAATTGCATCACCACTTGGCCATTAAAACAAATTTTAAGTGCAGTAGCAACCATTCTGCCAAATCTGTCTCCATGGAGTTGTCTTTGAAATTAATTTATTTTCCTAGTGAAATGTGATATATTGGAATTTGTCATGTGGTATAGTCAAATGTTACTTTTCTACCAAATCGTTGTAGTATGATTTTGCTGCATTCACCGACTTGTCACTTCTTCCCAGTTATTCATCTTGGACAAGACAAATTGATTAGTGGAAAACAAAAGTTCCTGGAATAGCTGTTCTCTGAACCATATCATATCATTAATTTGGGGGGGGGGAGGGAACTGAACTGGGTTTATTTGTCTTATTTAGTATTTTAAGTGTAAGTAGCAGTTCTTTGGACTATAACCTGTGCAATAGTTAATTTCTGAAATTAATGGCTCTCTGATTTATTTAAAAAGGGTTGATAGCCTCTGTTTAGTCTTTCTACATTTGTTTTTTTTTCTTCAGAAGGATATTAAAAAAAAATAAAAAAGGGGGGGGGGGGGGGGTGATAGATAACCTAATTGGAAGTTCACATGACTGGGAATCCAAAAAATCAGTTTGGTAAGACATAATCAGTTTGTTTGGTTTTCAGTTTTCAAAAACAGTTTTCTGAGTTTTCAATTTGTATTTTTATATTGTTTATGATTTTTTAAAATATTTTTATCAATTTTTTTTTTAAAATTTTTAGATTCCGTTTGGGGAGTGGCTAAATTAGCCAATTAGCCAAAAAGTTACCTTTTTAGCCAAAAAGCCAACAACCCATATCAAAAGTCAAAGATTCTCTTTTCTCTCTACTTTTTGCACAGCTTTTCGTAATTAGCCAAAAAGTCATCCCAAACATACAAGTTTTTTTTACCTATCTTTTTAGCCAATTAGCCAAAAAGTTACTAAATTAGCCTGTTCCCAAACGAGGCCTAATATACTCAAAAAGTTAAAAAAAAAAAAAAAAAATTTGTACAAAAATCTTTATTGAATACAACAAAATATGAAAATGTATTGAATTTTCGTTTTTTTTATTTTGCATTTAGTGAATTTTTTAAGTTCCCCCCCTCCCCCTCTCAAAAAAAATAAAATATATATATACTTTTTAAGTGTATTTAGATTAGGTGTATCTAAAAAATAAAACATTTGCGTAAAATATTTAAAAAAAAAAAAAAAAAAAAAAAAAAAACACAGAAAGCAAAAAACTCAGTTTTCTGCAACCAAACGTGGTGAATAGAATTAGGGGAATAGAAATGATGCGTATTTACCTGTGTTGTTGTAATATACTTCTTCATTGTAATTTTAGCTTGTTATAATATCCAAACCAACCTTTCACAGCCATTGTTTGGCTAGGTTTTTGTCACTCTGAGGCTTGAAAGTTGGCACATTGGTCATAGTTTATGGGTAGTTTTATAATCTCTCCCTCTTAGAAACTGTGGTGTATGGTATTTGGATGCTTTTTCATGTCTCTGATGTGCTCTTGTGATGCAGACTACGGGCCTCAAACTAGGGACGATGATGGGAGTGTTTGTTCCATGCTTGCAAAACATTTTGGGAATCATCTACTATATTCGATTTACCTGGTAAACTTCATATAACTGATGTTTATCTTGGTGGTTTTTCCAATTATTCTATTTTGTTCTATACGTAGGGGCACTTGTGTGTATGCCTCTATAAGTGCTAGTGCATCTCTTTATAGCACAGTGTATTTGTCCATTAAGGCTGTCTATCAAATTTGTGGTATCAAATGAGTATTGCTTGGTTCTATGTTGGACAAACATATAAAACTTCGTTTTCCTTTGATATCACATATTCCTCATGTTTTCTCAATAATGTTCCTGTGTCTTTTTCCCTTATTCAATAATGTGATTTTTGAAACTTTCTCAAACTCTCTTACTAATGGTAACTTCCAATCTATCCTTTGATGCTTGATGTTCTAGTAAGTATTAATTTGGGACAAGTACTCTCGAAGGGTATTTCTGCTAGATCACTGCTAGTTCCAAAACCTTAAGTTGTTAGGAAATGAGTCTAACAATGTAAATCAAGCTATCCAACACCATCCCTCACATGCAACTCTGTCTTGCACATAAAGATGCAATCATCCAAACATAGAGGGAAACAGATGCAAATGGAGAACAAATGCAGATGGACTGGAGAAACTTGAACCTAAGACCTCCCCTTACCTAAGTTTTGATATCATGTTAGATCACCACCAGTCCAAAATTAGGAAATGGGCCTAACAATGCATATTAAGATATCAACGATTGTTTTTGATTTGTATACTTGGAGAGCAGTATCTGACATATATTTTTTAGTTTCTTTTTGGTGGACTTCTTGAATCCCCTTTGTTTTTTTGTACTTATTTCGTCTGTTTTAATTAAAATTTCTTTGTTGCTATAAGAAAAAATAGAGAGTTGATGATTTGAGTGTCCTGTTTAGATAGCAGCGTTGGATGCATATCCCATACCGTTGTGCTTCTCATATTGGGTTGACAGGGCTATGTTGAAGGAAATAGAAGGGCCCATACTGTTTATTATTAATCAGCATATAGGTGAAGGTGACTAGGGTTAGGTTTGTGCGGATATATTCTAAATACTAGAAAGTCCTGTTCCAATTCCATCCCTTTTACACTTCTGTTGGTATTTTTGTATAAATTTTATTTATTTAAACCTTTCGTGTGATAAAATTTTTTCTGTATTTTGGTGGACTTGATTAGACTTTGATGGTCTAATTCTCTCTCTTTTACCCCCTCTCTTGTTGAATAACTAAAGACAATAGTATGCTTGTGTGTGTGCAGTGCATGTGTGTTCTTTTTTTCCACCCCAGGGGTTGGGGATGGGTGGGTTAATTGGACATAATTTGAGCCAATTGCTTTTTCCGTTGCTGTGAAAATTGCAGGATTGTTGGTATGGGTGGAATCGGTGAATCGTTATTGCTAGTTGCCTTCTGTGGCTTATGTACTTTCCTGACTTCAATTTCCTTGAGTGCCATTGCAACTAATGGTGCAATGAAGGTATGACATATATTGGTTTTCTGGTTGTACTACTAGCTTTGCTTGTTGCTTTCATATTTAGAGATTCTCAGTCTTGATGTAAGAAGTGGAAGTCTGATTCTTCCAGCACTCTAATAATCAGTTTTTTTGTTTTTGTTTGGGAGGTGTTATGTTAGAATCAACACTGGAAATATTTTTTCCCACGAACTTCTAAATATAATCTGCTTTTGCATTATGTTTTTACATGCAATTGAAGGAAAAATGGGTAGCTTTTCATTTCTTGTTATTTAGTTACTAGGGCTATAGGTCACACATTTCATTTCTTTTTCTTTTTTTTGTTTTTTTGTTTTTGTTTTAGTTACTATTGTCTTGATGTAAGAAGTGGAAGTCTGATTCTTCCATCACTCTAATAATCAGTTTTTTTTGGAGGTGTTATGTTCAAATCAATACTGGAAATATTTTTTTTATACAAACTTCTAAACATAATCTGCTCGTACATTATGTTTTTACATGCAATTGAAGGAAAAATGGGTAGCTTTTCATTTCTTGTTGTTTAGTTACTAGGGCTATATGTCACACATTTCAAGTACTAGTATATTACAGCTCTCTCCAAGCTTGTTTTAGTTGCACACTTATACTATTGGCTTTATGTAGAGGTGGAAACTCAACTCTAAACTGTGAACCCGCCCAGTTAAACTTAAATCCATTAAAAACCTGTCCAAATATGTAAACGGGCTTAAATGGGTTGCTTCTTGCAAATCCAATTAAAATTTTGGATATTTAAAATTGTGTTTAAAAACCCGCAGCAGCCACCACGACTCCCCTACTCTACCAACCCTCCCTACTACTAAAGTGAGTAAAATTTTAAGTGGTTGTTAGGAAAATAAGCAACAAAAGTGATAAAAAAAGATATTGCCCCATAAATAAAGTGATATCAGAATTGCAAAATTAAAAACCATGTTATCTCAATGAGAGTGATTGGAACAACTTTTGAACAGCTAAAATGGTCTTCAAATCTTCACTCCTATGTCCCATAGAGCTCGAGCATTTGAATTGCGGCCAAAACTTCTAAAATCAATCTCAAGTATTAGAGAGCAAGAAGGAATGACCTAATCTGTACCCACAAGCTGGAATCGATTGTGCCATAAAAATAGCCACTGGAAAATGCAAGAATATATGGTAGCCACTGGAAAATGCAAGAATATATGGTCTATACTCTCATGATCCCTTCTACACATGATACCTCATTCAAGTAACAAGATGCAAGTCTACTTTTCTTGAATCATAACATTAGTATAGAGCTTTTTATGGACCACAGACTATGAAAATACTTGGGTTTCATATGCATTCCACCAAATCATTTTGTGAGCATCGAAGGGTGGCACATCTGATTACCAATAAGCTTATCAAAGAATGACTCGCAAGAAAAAACTCGAGGAATGAATGGTCCTAACTCTTCCATTACACACACCCTTTCTCAAAGACGCATCATGAAGAATATAGATAACAAAGATACCAATCCATTAGCTTCACGATCATTAAGATCTCCAAAATAATTAAAATTCCAAGAGTTCATTGCCAAAGAAGAGGCAACTGTTGAAGCAATAGAACATTATGATTTTGGGACAAAGGATACCACTGAGGGAACAAAAACACAAATAGACTTCACCCCTTCCACACGTCTTTCCCAAAACAAATGGACTCTCTGTTACCCATACTAAAGCGAAAAAATTGCTCAAAATATGGAAGACCTTGGGAGGCGCATTTTCATGGAGCTCTAGAGCTGCCCCTACTAACCACCTGAGAATCCTTGCTCTTAATGATCGAATGCTATAGTGAATCATGTTTAATAGGAAATGTCCATGACCACTTCCCAAGTAAAGCCAAGTTCTTATCTCTAATGTTTCCAATGACAAGAACCCCCTTTACTCATTGGAAGAGACATCGTCTCCCAATCAATCAAATGGTTCCATTTACCCCTCATCCTTACCTCCCCCCAAACTCATTAACTAGTCAATTCTATTTGCCACACCAATTGGTATTCTAGACTATGTCAAAAAATAGATAGGTTCATTGGACAACACAGGTTGAACCAAAGCAAACCTACCTCCCTATAAATAAGTGAGTTTTTATTGATCTGCTTGCGTATGAAAATTATGTGGGTTCTTGTTACATATCTGAAAGCATAAAGTTGATTGGTTCTTGTTATGTAGTTTAATAGTGGAATCTTTACTAATCTACTTTCTTGATCCATCAACGGTACATCTAGGGTGGGGGACCTTACTATCTCATTGGTCGAGCTTTGGGTCCAGAAGTTGGAGTCAGCATTGGGTTATGTTTTTTTCTAGGGAATGCAGTCGCTGGAGCTCTGTGAGTGTATATCATTACTTTATTTATCATGGCATTGTATTTTGTATGGCTGAAGTTGACGAGGATGATGGAAATGAGGCTAACCATTATTGCACCTAGTTCAACAGAAGATTTAATCACAATGTCCTAAAATTATCGTCTTTGTTTTTTGTTGCCTAATGTTTTCAGTTATGTGTTGGGAGCTGTAGAGACTTTTCTAAAAGCTGTGCCAGCTGCTGGGATTTTCAGAGGTAATCTCTTGAGAAAGCTCAGGAAATGACATTCAAATCTTTGTTGTAAAGTAAACTGATCCTTGCTACATTTGTATTGATATGACCCCGTGGAGCTTGTCAAAGCAGAAATTTGCCTAATTTGTGTTCTGTTTAATTTTGCATTTGTTCCCTTGGAAACTTCAATTAAGTAGCATGAGAGTTGTACCAAAGCTCCCATCATAGATTGATTTCATCTTTGGAATACCTTCAAGTACTTTAGTGTAGTACGTCTTGGGCATGTTTGGTTTGTCTCTCAAAGCATGTTTTTGGAGAAAAAATAGCAAAAACATGTTTGGTTGAATTTTAAAAAAAAAATTCCAAAATCACTTCTCTCTGCTGCACATCAATCAATTACTTTTTCTCTCTCTTCTCTCTTCTCTCCTCTATCACTTTTTTTCTTACACCCATCTATTCAATTACAAAAAAAATGTCAAATCATCCCAAACTCCAAAACTATTTTAAAAATATACAGCCAAACAAATTTTCAAAATTTCTAAACTCTCTCCAGAAAATTATTTTTGAAATAATATTTCAAAACACAAACCAAACAAGGCCTGTTTGTTTTGTCCAAATAGCATTTTTGTGCATGTGATAGTCTCTTCTGGTTGCAGTCCCTGACTTGTCAAATTTTGATGTTACCTGATACCTCTGTTTTCTATACATCTTATGAAGTTGGTCTCATGAGTGATGGTTGGTTATTGGTAGTTGTGCATAATAATGAATCATTTTTCAAGGATGTTGAGTGTATCATGTACCTCAAAATTTGATTTTCCTGCCCATTTTGTCCATGCAGAAACTGTCACAAAAGTCAATGGCACATCAATAGAGCCTATTTCAAGTCCAAGTCTACATGACCTGCAAATTTACGGGATTATTGTGACCATCATTCTATGTTTTATTGTGTTCGGTGGTGTAAAAATGATCAATCGGGTTGCACCTGCCTTTCTTATCCCCGTTTTACTCTCAATTTTCTGTATATTTGTTGGGATTGCTGCAGCAAGGAAGGATCATCCAACAAGTGAGTGTGTTCTTAACTCTTTTTCGCCTACTTTTCTATTTGTTTTTTAAGTTGCTTGTTGTCTAAACCATAAATATGATAGGCAATGGCATGCATGGTACTAATGTAGATCAAGCCTCTCATACTTGGGACGTGGATGGTTGAAGAAACATTTGGACCACGCATGTGGTGCCTAGGTCCCAGTCCCAGTTAGAATTTATAAATGTCAAAAGCTAAAACCTCAAAAGTGACTTGTTTCTTTTTAACCTCTTGCCTTCCCGATTTTTCTACTGCATAGCTCGCTAGAGAAAGCACTAGGCATGATTTGTCAAAGCTCATCGCCTAGTAGTCAAATTGTGTAGCTAAATCTAGATTTCTTCAACTAGTTGGTGACTTCTTTTTTCTGTGACCATTGCTTCACTTGCAAATATGCCCATTACTCTTCTGAGGTTGCTAAATTGCTTGACCAAGACAAAATTGCCTTCTAACATCATGGACTTTTGTTGTTATTCCGATAATAGTTCCACTAAAAAATGGGTAAATTACAATAAACCCTCCTAAACCGCGGCCCTTTTCACGTTGCCCCCTAATGTTTAAAACTCAACACTTAAGCCCCTTCATGTATATAGGTCGCAAATGCTATGGATGCCGTTGAGGAAAAATGTCTATTTAAAATTTTACACTTCAACACCCCACCGTTATCGTCCTCAACCCCACCCACAATCTCTATCTCTTTCAAAACAACCCACTATTTAGCCCGCCACCCTATTGCCAACCCCCACCACCGACCACCTCCTCTTCCCTCTGCCTACCACCAGTCGATTGAAACCCCATTCGACAATCTCTCTCTCTCTCTCAAACACACACACACACCAACTTGGCACCTACCATTGTTGATTGCTCCAGAAGATCTCCAACCAACTTGGTGACATTGATGAGGTTTATCTGTATGACTAAGGACATTGCAGATGGAGGCAACAACCTTGCCGGAGCTGAACCAAGCGTTAGTTTTAGCTTCTACTTCCCTAGGGAGACATAATCCACCATCAATCGAAAATGATCAATTGAACATCAACTATAATTTTAGCAAACAATTACCCTTAACATCATTTTAAACATGTTATTCAAGGATTGTAGAAGAGAGCAAGGATTAGGGTTAGAAATCTTACCTCAATTTCAAACTTCAACTTGATCTTCTAGCTTTTCCATTTTTCCTTCCTTTCTTTCTCTCTAGCCAAGCTAGTAAAATCTTATTAGATTAGCTTCTTTCTTTCTTTTCATATTTCTTCACTAATCATTGGAATTATCATAATTAAGAAAGACACAAGTCTCTATCTGTCTCAATCCATTTTCTGCTCAAGTAGGTGATGTCAACCACCCAAGTAAGGAGTCATTACACTAATTAATCGTGTTTAAGAATAATTAATCAAGATTATATCACTAATAATATGTTTCCTTGTTAATCCTGATTATTCTGAATTAATCACAATTAACTTCTTACATAATTTCTAGAAATGTGACTCACATTAGGATGTTTAAGGTTTAAGCACCTTGATTAGGCTAACCCATTTTAGGGTAAGTTAATTAATCACATTAGAGACATTTTACTAGACATGCTTGCACATTAAAACTTACATTTAACAAGGAAAACACATAGGTTTCTCATATTAACAAGAAATGCATGTCAAGTTATAATTCACAAAAGGAGGGCGTGTGATACTTGAATCATTCTTGTAAGAAAGAGGAAAAACCATAAATGCACTTGTGAAAGAAGTGATAACCACCAATATGCTATGAAATGGTAGGATAGGGTCATTACAGTACTTGATCGAATGCTTGATGCAGCTGGAGTCACGGGTTTGAGTTTGCAAACGTTCAAAAACAACTGGAGTCCAGAGTATCAGACTACAAACGAAGCTGGAATACCTGATCCTGAAGGAAAATCAGACTGGAGTTTCAAGTAAGTTGTGTCAATAATTCTAGATGCTACTGATAAATTTTGTCGGTTGCAATGTGTTCATTTCATAATTTGTGTCAATTGTCAGATTTTGATATTCTTTAGGAAATTGATGCTGTGCCTTTTTGGATCACTTTAACATTTTGTTAGCCCTTGTTGGGGTTTGCTAAATTCAAATAAATTTTGCCTCTCATTCTAAATTTAGTTATATGTTTTTTTTTTCTTTTTTTTTATTTGAAAAAAAGAAAAGAATTAGTAGAACTTTTTGCTTAATCATATACTGCAGCTTTGCTAGTTGTATTGGCTTTCTCTATGAGATGTTTGCAAATGTTGGATGAAAAATATTTTGCTTTATGTATTTGTTTTTTGTCATTATATACCATAGGATTTCTCATTGTATAGTCAACTTTGCATCCATGCTATACTTTTAAGGTCTATAATGTTGCTCGTGCAAAAGGCCAACAATTCTGGGTTCAAGTTACCTAATAGCATGAAAATGTCCTAGAAATTCCGTTGTCACTTCCTGGTATTCATTTTTTTGATAAGTTAAGGGGTGCGACCTAAGCTGTTGGTTGGTTGTCAGTTTAATTAATGAATTAATGTTTTTTCAAGGAACACGTCGGGGACATGCCATCTAGTTTTTCCCCCCTCTTCTTTAGCGCTTTTGGTTGGATGTTGAATGTTTATTACTTCTTTTTTAAAAAAAAAAAAAAAAAAACTAATAAGAGTTAATCTAAAAAAAAGAAGAAGACAAACAATAAGAGTTAATTTAAGAGTGGGGTTTTTTATTTTATTTAATTAGTATTAGCTTTTGTCAATGTTGATTGTTTGTGGATGTAATATTAATCTACATAGCAAATAAAGTATATAAAAATTTATTTTTTATTGTCGTGATCCCACCTTGTCAGTGTCCCCATTTTTTTTGAAATCACCATGTTCCGTGTCCACATCCACATTCGCATCTATGTCTGTGCTGATTAGGTTAGCACACTTAATGGGAACCCATGGCATGAAATCTGGCATCTAGAGTGTAGGCTTTTGGTGATGAACATGAAACTAACAAATGGCCTGGCATGAGTGAGTACCTCAGTAGTAATGTGCATTTAGATGATAGTGAGGTGAGGTCTAAGGTTCAAGTCAATGGAGTGGTGTCGGCCTGCTATAGTAATCTAACTCTAGTAAGTACAAACCTACTAACATCCTGCAAAAAAAAAAGAAAGAGTGAGTACCTCAGTAGACCAGATGTTGATACGGGATACATGCATGATACAACATGTATGCCGATGTAAATACGTACTTGGTTTGTGGTTGCCACACATAATGTCAAATTTTTGTAAAAAGGAATGCTGTATACCAGCTGTGTCAGGGAGTGTTTCAGATGCGGGGTAAAGTTTCCAAAATAATGAAATTTTATTTTGAATTTTTACGCATCCACGGGGATTACATGTCTTGGTTTGTCCGCAAAGTTCTGGTTCTGACCATGTTTTTCAGTGGACAACTGAGTATCTCTTTTTATTTTTTTAAATTTATTTATTTATTCTTTTCTTTCTGAAAGTAAAGAAGGATTTGTTTTTATTGAGAAAATTTTAACACACAAAAGCTTGTGGTCTACCTATAATAAGTCTTTTATTGGCTGCCTTGAGTCCCCGAGCAAATAGTGCTTCCAATCATGATAGACTTTAGATTTTAATTTTATGACTGGAGGGGCACTGTCTCCCTTTTCTTTTTCTTCTTTTCATCTTATAAGTTTGCTTCTTTTTTAACAAGTGGAGCAGTTGTATAATTGATTTAGTTGTTACATTGCCCATGCTGTTATCTTAGTAGATAAACTGTTGAATTGTGCCAATCTTGCATACCTCTGAAGTTTGTCAACCTATTTTATTGCAACTGGATTTGCAATGAAATCATTCCCTTTTGTGGCTATTGTAACTATATAATTGATTTTTATTTTTAATTGTCAGTGCACTGGTCGGTCTCTTTTTCCCTGCTGTGACGGGAATTATGGCAGGTTCAAATCGGTCTTCCTCTCTAAAAGACACTCAGCGTTCTATCCCCATTGGAACACTCGCTGCAACTGTCACAACAACTGGTTTATATTTTATTTCTGTGTTGTTATTTGGAGCTCTTGCAACCAGAGAGAAGCTTTTGACTGACAGGTATTCCTTTTGTATGGTTTATTAAATTGTTTCCTCATGGCAGGCATAGCTATGTCTTTCATTTATCTCTAATGGTAGCATAGATGTTCTTGGGAGGTTTTTGAGTTATTTCAATATTTTACAGGTAACACAGTTCCTTGTGTTATTTGATGATATGCTGTTCCTTAGTTTCCTTTCTTGGGGAGGGGAAGGGGGTTGGTTCCTTTCAAAACTTAATTTTAGAAGGCTCAACCAGAGTCAAATTATTGGGGAGACAGCCCATAGGCTGCTGGGCTATACCACGGGGACTTGGTGATAATATTACAAGTTTAGATCGCTTTAACTGCAATCTGTCAAACATGGTTTGTTTTATATTAAGAAAAGAAATGGTTGTTCTTTGTTTTTCTTAATTAAATATTATAGTAACGTTCCAGAAATCAAAAATGTTTTTGGATATATAGATTTTGTAAGGGGGGTGGGGTTTGAAGATGGATAGGCGTTTGTTTACTTTTGTAAACTGGTGTCTAATATTAAATGCTATTTTGTTATCACTTGAATGAGTACTGTGACCTGCCAGACAAAGGAAATTATAGCGTGTTCTATCAATCTGAACCTTAAATAGCATTTGACTGCTATTATTTTGAGTGTTTCTGCGCGTAAACTGTCTTTTCTGTTATCGGAGAATTGTGTTGTTGAGATTTATGATTCAATAATCTACAGTCTGATGTATTTAGATATAAACTCTAAGGAAACATGTTATCATAAAAGCAAGTACTTTATAATTTAGTCACCTTGTTGCTACCTTGGATGGAAAGCAGAAATTTGTTGGTAAGTCCTGACATCTGTAGGTATGTATATAGGTTTTTTCTTTATTTGACTTCTGTATTCTTGAAGACATACAATTTTCCTCGTGTTTGGATTCATTGTAGAACCATATGATTAGATTACCTTAATGGTTACTATATAAACTTTTTTAACCTTGTAACATTTAATTATTATTCTGATCGGACTTCCCATTTCCTTGTTTCTATTTAGCTAAGAATATTTGTTCATGCTTGATTTACAAGAGAAAAATCCATATATCTGATTTTGAAGATACTGATAATTTGAAAGATTCAGTGGTTAAATCTGTGTCAATCCATGTGTCAGATTTAATTAGAAAAGGATGGTTGTATGAATTTCGTTTGATTAACTTCTGTCATTTTAGGGCGTAACTGGACTACTTATGCAGGCTACTGACAGCTACAGTTGCTTGGCCATTCCCGGCAATCATTTACATTGGAATTATTCTTTCAACTTTGGGCGCAGCACTTCAGAGCTTGACAGGTGCCCCGCGTCTGCTTGCAGCAATAGCCAATGATGACATCCTACCTGTTCTTAACTACTTCAAGGTTCCAGATGGGATTGAGCCTTATGTTGCTACCCTCTTTACTGCTTTCATATGCATTGGATGTGTCATAATTGGGAATCTGGATCTTATCACACCAACCGTTACTATGTTTTTCCTCCTATGTTATACGGGTGTGAACTTGTCTTGCTTCCTTCTGGATCTTTTAGATGCTCCCAGCTGGCGTCCCCGGTGGAAATTTCACCACTGGAGCCTCTCTCTTCTTGGAGCCTCACTTTGTATAGGTATGCTTCATTGTCATCTCTGGTTTCATTTATTTCTTTTTATTTTTAATTTGGACAAGGAAATCTTTTAGATGTATTGATTGGAGAGAATCTAGATGTCAATACATCATGAAAATATTAGATTTGAAAAAGAGGAGAAATTATATTTAGAACTAAATTTCTCACATGCTTTCACTATATGGTCTTCCCTTCTTGTTCTCCATGGTAATTAAACGAGGAATAGTGTTTTCCTTTGCATTTACTTTTCCTTATCCCTCACCATATTTGTAAACCGAATGTGGTACCCTGAGAATAGATCACATACTGGTAGTCCCACAGCCATCCAAATTTCTCAACAATTGGCGTAAAAAATCTAAATATCATTATCATGGTGAGCTTAAAAAGGTTGGATCTTATTTAGGAAAAGTTGGTCAACAGGATGGATAGGAAAAATGGTTCAATCCCACATTTCTGTTTCAATTTTTCTTGTGTTCTTTTTATGTACAAATCATTATAGGGATTGATTAGTAAACCTATAAAATAAAAAAAAACAAAGAAGTTTAGGCTTGTTTCTCATGTAATGGTGGCAACGACAAGCTAAAGGAATTACTCATTAGTCAATATATGCCAGGTTTATCTTGCACTGATTGCCTATATCAGTGTGCTTGTGTGCCTGTGTTCATTTCATGCATTTCTGAAATACAGCCCACTGTTGTTTTTGTTTTTCTTGCAGTGATTATGTTCTTGATTTCTTGGTCATTTACTGTGGTCTCTCTAGCTCTCGCCAGTCTTATATATTATTATGTGAGCCTTAAGGGAAAAGCTGGGGACTGGGGTGATGGTTTCAAGAGTGCATATTTTCAACTAGCACTCCGTAGTCTTCGATCTTTAGGAGGTGCGTATACTTGTCCTAAATGGTAATATTGCATATTCTTCTTTTGATAAATGCTTGAATAGATTATAGGTTTGGTATAGTGCTTTTCTCTCTCTCTCTCTCTTTTTCTAATAGCATCATTCTCATATTGGATGAAATTTTTTCCAAAGCAATTCCATGTGTGTAACCTTGATTCAGCAGTGCTGTGTTATGACTAATCAGATGTTTTAACCTCTGTATGTGAATGCAGCAAACCAGGTCCACCCAAAAAACTGGTACCCCATTCCCCTTGTATTCTGCCGGCCATGGGGCAAGCTACCCGAGAATGTACCCTGCCATCCCAAACTCGCTGACTTTGCCAACTGCATGAAGAAAAAAGGCCGTGGAATGTCCATCTTCGTATCTATCTTAGACGGAGACTACCACGAATGTGCCGAAGATGCCAAGGCTGCTTGCAAGCAGCTTAGTACCTACATTGACTACAAAAGGTGTGAAGGCGTGGCGAGATCGTTATAGCCCCAGTATGTCCCACGGCTTCATGCATCGTCCAAACCATGGGCCTCGGGAATCTCAAGCCCAATATCGTCGTGATGCGGTACCCTGAAATATGGCGTCGTGAAAACCTAACTGAAATCCCGGCCACCTTTGTAGGGATAATCAACGACTGCATTGTTGCAAACAAGGCGGTTGTTATTGTCAAGGGCCTCGATGAGTGGCCTAATGAGTATCAGAGGCAATATGGCACGATTGATTTGTATTGGATTGTGAGGGACGGAGGTCTCATGCTCCTGCTCTCCCAACTTCTCCTCACTAAGGAGAGTTTTGAGAGCTGTAAAATTCAGGTCTTCTGCATTGCTGAGGAGGACTCTGACGCAGAGGGGCTCAAAGCTGACGTCAAAAAGTTCCTGTACGATCTTAGAATGCAAGCCGAAGTAATTGTCGTGACGATGAAATCATGGGACGTCCAAGTGGAAGGGGGATCCCAACAAGATGAATCCGTGGAGGCTTTCACCAGTGCTCAGAAGCGGATTGCGAGTTACTTGACGGATATGAAGGAGAATGCTCAGAGAGAAGGGACACCACTCATGGCCGATGGAAAGCCCGTGTTCGTCAACGAGCAACAAGTAGAGAAATTTCTCTACACCACGTTGAAATTGAATTCAACGATATTGAGGTACTCGAGAATGGCGGCTGTCGTGCTTGTCAGTCTGCCACCGCCTCCTGTCAACCACCCAGCATACTTTTACATGGAGTACATGGATCTGTTGGTCGAAAACGTGCCAAGGCTTTTGATGGTACGAGGATATCGTAGGGATGTTGTTACTTTGTTCACATAGTTGCTGAAGAAGCAGATAATCGGAGGTAATTGACTAATCTCTCTTATACTTTTCTTGTTCATATCTCTTCTTTTTAATGTTTGTACGTTATATTTAGATTCATTCTTTTCACAACTACCTTGTTATAGTGAAATTTTACGTCCCGGTTGAAATTTTGGAAATTAACTGGTCATTTTGGACCATAAACTTGTGAATTAAAACCTTCTATATTGCTAGATTGATTGAAATTTCTGTTCATTGAAGTTTTGTTTTTGCTGGTAATAGTTTCTCCTTGAGAATTAATCTAGAGGGACTATATTACTGTTTTTTTGGTAGAGCTGGATTGTGTTATGAACACATTTTATGATTTGTATGATGTTTATTTCTATGATTATGATGTGTTTTTTGTTTTAATTTTTTTGTATTTTGGAAACAAAATAATAAAAAAATCAAAAATATTCATTGCTTTTGTCTCGTCTTTATTTATGTGAGAAAACATTTTGTTGAAAATTCAAAACCAATATTTTTAGAATTTTTTTTTTCTGAATATGGTTTTCAGAACATTTCGCCAAAATAAATTTTTTGTAAAAATTTGTTGTCTTAATATTACCCAAACATTCTACCTTATGAGAATATTTTACACAATTGATAATTGTTGTAAGCTCCTAAAAACCATTTACATATTAATGAATGGTATGTGAGAATATTAGAAATAGAAAATACATTATTAATCAAAACCACATGAAAAGGTTTGAGCTCAAGTTATGGCTAGTTTTACTGCATTGTATTGATTAATTTTAAGTAATGGATAAATAAAAGGTCCACGCATCGGATTAGGGATGCAACTTGAGTGTATTCAATCCCGGTAATTTGAGCTAACCTTGAAATTTTTTAGGGTTTGGGTAGAAATTTAAAAATTTGAATTAAATTTGAGTGGGTTTGAATAGAGTGACTTGAAGCCTTAAATGTATCTATAAATTTATAAATTAATAGTTGTTGGATGATGTTAAAAGAATTTAAATCGTTAGATTATATTCAATATATATATATTATATATGAGTAATAACAATACAAAATTTTGTCCTTTTTTTTTCACTTAGAAATTGCAAAGTTTATCGGAGAGGCATATCAATTCTTCAGTTCTTATATCTCACATTATATGAATTATTTGTTTTAATGTTATTTTAACGATTTTATTCAAAAACAAAAAATTGTTATTGAAGCATAATTTGAATGAATTAAGGCTAATTCGGGCAACTTGGGTTTAGCTCAAGTCAGGCATGGAACAACAGTCGGGTCGAACATGGACAAACAATCTTGGATTGTAATTTGGATTTGGGCAACTCTTAATATATCTTACAACCTCTCAAATGGCCCAAGTTGATTGGAGTTTTGTACACTGAGCTGTCTAATTTTTTTAAATAAATAAATATATAGTCTATGTTAGTGTCAATAAGCTCTAGAAAAGTACCACAAAAAAAAAAAAAATGTTATCTGCCAAATAACTATTAAATTATTAATATTATTGGCTCTCTGTCAAGAATACAGTTTAGTAGCAACAAGAAAGGACAATAACTTGAATTTTCTCCTCCTATCCTAATCAAGGCTAAAGCAACAACTTTAAATGAGATTTTTATTTTTTTATATTTTTTTTATGTTTGTATAAAATATTTTATTTAAAATTTATTTTGCTTACTTTTTTAGGCAACAATTTACTAATTAAATCTTTATATTAAAAATTTGCTAACACATCAATTTTTATTAATAATTTAGCCAATTCACTCCATCTTTCTTTTGAAATAATTGATTTCAGGTAGAATTTTTTTTTTTTTATCAATTATGATATGATTAAAAAATCTTCATTTTTCTTGAAGCAACGATCATATGTATTGTCTCTGTGCAATACATGCATTTAGGAGGAAAATTTTTTTTCTAATCTTTTTAATGAATCGGATGTGAATGATTAATGAAATTGTTTACGTATAAGACCAAAAAAAAAATTAAAAAATTAAAAATTATTGAACAAATTCACAAATAATAAATTAATCACTACCAGGATTCTAGTGATTAATTTAAGTAATGGATAAGATAAAACGGTATGGTACATCATATTCTCTCAAACTCCGTAATGATTGGATTTTTGTATACGTAACTGTCATTTTATTTTTTTAATAAATATAAAGTCCTTGTTACAATCAATAATTTCAAAAAATGTATTATCTGCCAAAAAAATCTTAAATAATTGGCATTAGTTGTCTCCATCAATAATACAACTTAGTGTAACAACAAGAAAGGAAAATAATTTTAATTTTCTTTTTCACCTCTCCTAATTATTTAAAATTAAAATTAAAATTAATAGCGATTACGTGGTTGTGTACTCTTTCTTGTTGACATAGAATATTAGATTCCAAATATATAAATATAAAATAAAGATTTGAAGTAAAGAAAGCAGTTGGCATAACGATAACGGTTGATGTCTATGTATTTTTCGTTTATAATTAAAAATAAAAGTAGAAAGTGATGCAAGAATAAATTGCACAAAAAAAAAAAAAAAAAAAAAAAAAACTAGTCTCTATCTTTTTCTTCAATTGTGTTTATAGTTTTTATTTTGTTTAAAAACGAAAAATATTCTTAAAAGGTATGAAGTTTATTTTGTTTATACTAAAAAGATTATTTTAAAATAAAAGATAGTATACTAAAGATATACAATCAAAAGATCAAAGAGAATGAAGTTTTTTAATTTAAGAATCTTTTGAAGATTCTTAAAAGATATACTAAATCAGAAAATTCAATTTGTTAGGCCTTACGTCAGAAGATTATATTTTTATGAGGATTAGTATATCTTTTAGAATCTTCTGATTTAGTATATATTTTAAGAATCTATCCTCACATCATTCTCTTTGATCTCACATTAAACCAATTGCTTATATAATTGAACATTCTAATCTCACACTAAAACAAATTCTTATAAAAATAAACATTCCAATCTTACATCTCACACTTCTATGATGTGTTTGCATCTTTTGATTTATGGAGAAAATGAGGAGTAGAATTTTTTTTAAATATGCTCTTCTTTTTTTTGTTGTTGTTGCTGTTGATTGAGATAGGAAAATGAGAAGAGAAGAGAAGAAAATGACATATATTTGTAATTAAAAAAAAAAAAAAATCAATTTTCGTTTACTTACCCATAATCTATTTTCTATTTTATTTTTCTTCAATAAATTCAAAATCCAAACAAAATCTTAATTTTTAAAAGTTTCACTTCCACACCTTGCTTAGCCATCCTCAATTGTAAATTCAAACTTTGAATTTTCTAAAGTTATTTTTCAAAGTTTTGCTCTTTTTTTTTTTTCCTTGAATTGTGTTTGCATGTTTGATTTTTATGCGGGAATCTTCGTCTTTGGAAAGTTGTTTGGCCTTGTCTTATTGGTGATTTATATGTGAATGGTTTTATTACTTTAGCATCTGTCTCTATATTCCACATAATAAACCATTTTTAAAATAACAACTTATATGTCGAATAATATCTGAAACAATAGTTTGAGAGAGAGAGAGAGAGCAACTGAATAGCTTTGTATTAATCTGTAATTGTGTATGTGCGTTTACAAAGAGAATGCACTCTCTTTATAGAGAGGAGAGGGATACATTGGAGCACCGAAAGCATAAAGGAAAACATACTTTACATTAAACAATATAAAAACTATAATGCTAAAGCTGAAAGTGTGATAGTGGGTGTTTGCCCTTTACAGTCTTTACAGCTACGAATGTACTATCTAATATCTAATGTATATTATATATTAATAGCCCCCCGCAAATTCAAGGAGGGTAGGCATCCACCAAGTTGAGTTTGGAAACAAGATCACGGAAGCGCCCAGGAGGATGAGCCTTGGTGAAAATATCAGCAGGTTGATCGGCAGAAGCAATAGGGAGAAGATGAACAGTGCCACGTGAAACACGCTGTCGAATGAAATGACAATCAATCTCAATATGCTTGGTGCGATCATGAAAAACATCATTGTGAGCAATCTGAATGGCACTCTGATTGTCACAATAAAGAGAGGTAGCGCCAGAAGAGGAAACACCCATATCAGTGAGGAGCCAGCGAAGCCAGAGAAGTTCCTGAGTAGTATCAGCAAGAGCTCGGTATTTAGCTTCGGTACTAGAATGGGCAGTGAGGGATTGTTTCTTGCTACGCCAAGTAAGAAGAGAATCCCCTAAGAAGAAACAGAATCTCGTGGTAGAGCGTCGATCCGTAGGATCCCCAGCCTAATTAGCATCAGAAAAGGCACGCAGTTCAAGAGAGGAGGAAGCAGAGTAGTGAAGGCCATGGAACAGAGTGCCTTTGAGGTATCGAAGGATGTGGAGTAGAGCAGTATAGTGGGGAGTGCAAGGAGCCAACATGTACTGACTAACAATGTGAACAGTATAGGCAATGTAAAGACGAGTCACTGTGAGATAAACAAGACTACCGACGAGCTGGCGATAAAGAGTAGCATCAGAGAGGAGATCCCCATCGAGAGGGGTGAGACGAATCTGAGGATCAACTGGAGTAGAGGTAGTTTTGCAATCGGTAAGACCAGCACGAGCCAGAAGATCTGATGCATATTTGGCCTGGGATAAATAAGAACCAGTAGAATCATGAGAGACTTCAAGGCCTAAAAAGTAGTTAAGAGTACCAAGGTCCTTCATCTCAAACTGACGGTAAAGAAAACGTTTGAGGTGGAGAATACCAGCTGCATCATTACCAGTGATAATCATATCATCCACATACAGAAGGAGAAGAGTGGTACCATGAGGAGTAGTCTGTATAAAAAGAACAGAGTCATAGGAGCTAGAAGTGAACTCGAAGTCATGAATGGTAGAACTGAACTTAGCAAACCAAGCGCGGGGCGCTTGCTTGAGGCCATAGAGGGCACGCAGTAGTTTGCAAACCTTATGAGGTGGAAAAGTGGACCCAGGTGGAGGTTGCATGTAGACCTCCTCAAGAAGATTACCATTGAGGAAAGCATTTTTGACATCCATCTGAAAGAGCTCCCGATGGCGGCGTGACAAGAAGTAAAGCGTGAGCAGTGGTGAGCAACAGGGGAGAAGGTTTTCTCATAATCAATCCCATATTCCTGGTTGAAACCCTTGGCAACAAGACGAGCTTTGTAGCGTTCAATAGAGTCATCAGAATGAGTCTTGATTTTGTAAACCCATTTGCAGCCAATCACAGTTTTGCCAGGAGGAAGATCAACAAGATCCCAAGTATGAGTTTTGTCCAAAGCTTGGAGTTCATTAGTCATAGCTTGCTGCCAAAGAGGATTAGTACAAGCCTCACGATAGGAGGTAGGTTCATAAGTAGAAAAGACAGCAGACCCAACAATATAATCATGAAGATGGAGAGGAGGTTGAGTTACCCGGTGTGGTCGACTTGTAGAAGGATCGGTGGGAGGAAGAACCAGAAGAGAAGGAGGTGGTGTAATGAGAGGGGGACCTTCAGGGAGAGCAGTTTGGTCGGGATCAGGAGTGAGCAAGGGCGTCTTAATGAAGGAGGAACTTGTATCAAAATCATCAGAGAAGAGATCTATGGAAGGAATAGTAAACAGTACATTAGTGGAAAGTGCAGGTAAGTGACAGGAGGATAGGGAGGAAAACATTTTGTGCTCCCAGAAAACGACATGGCGGGAGATACGAAGACGGTTAGAGAGAGGGTCCCAACAGCGAAAGCCTTTATGTTCAATTCCATACCCAAGAAAGCAACAAAGACGAGAATGAGGTTCAAGTTTGGTGTGTTCATGAAATTGAAGTAGAACAAAGCAGGCAGAGCCAAAAACCCGAAGATTAGTATATGGAGGGGGAGTGCCATGCAGACGTTCAAAGGGAGTTTGATTATGGATGACAGAAGTAGGAGCACAATTGATAGTGTAGACAGCAGTGAGGGCAGCTTCTCCCCAAAAATTTTCAAGGCAGGAAGAAGAGAGAAGGAGAGCGCGAGTAGTGTCAAGAATATGCCTATGTTTCCATTCAGCATGGCCATTTTGTTGGGACGTGCCAGCACAGGAACGATGAAGCAGTGTACCATGACTCTGAAGAAAAGAAAGGAAATCTGAATCCCGATATTCCATAGCATTGTCAGAGCGAAAAAGTTTGATGGTTTTGGAAAATTGGGTGTGGACCATTTGGGCAAATCTATAATAAAGGTGTTTAAGTTCAAATCGAGTTTTCATGAGAAAAATCCAGTAAACCATGAAAAATCATCAAGAAAAACAACAAAATAACGAGATCCCCCCATAGTAGTAGTAGGGGAGGGGCCCAAAATATCCGAATGTATAAGATCAAAAGGTGCACAGGAAACAGAAGTATTTTTATTGAAAGATAAAGCAGGTTGTTTGGCAAGTTGATAGGGTGTACAATCGAAATTATCTGGAATTACATGACCCAATTGTCCACTAGAAACCAAAGATTTTAAGCGATTAACAGAAATATGCCCTAAGTGACAATGCCAAAGATAAAAAGGAGATAATGAGGAAGCAGATGCAGGAGCAGCGATCTGAGGAGAGTCAGGAACATGAAGGTTAATGAGCTTATAGAGACGTCCGTGCTTACGGCCGATCCCAATAGTCTGCCCCGTCTGAGGGTCCTGCACCAAACAATTAGTAGCAGAGAATGTGACAGTTAGACCAAGTTCATATAATTGACCAATAAAAATAAGGTTTAAAGTGAGAGCAGGGATATGATAAACTTGAGGTAAAGATAAAGAAGATATGGAAACAGTACCAGTATGACGGACAGACATAAGAGAACCATCAGCAGTTTGAATTGAGGGAATATGAGGAGATGAAGAGATGAAGAAAATATAGTAGAACTGGAGGTCATATGATTACAACAGGCAGAGTCAAAATACCAAGAAGAGTTACTTGGAATCACAGACAAGGCAGTAGGAGTAGGTGTACCAGGTGGGGGGAGAAGGTGTTTGAACATGGCCGTTACATCCGTTGGAGAAAAGAGAGGGGTAGACAGAGCAGGAGACTCAGAAAAACCCTCAGAGGCAGCAGCAGCAGTGTGATGAGACTGATTCCCGGAACGATGAAAGCTCCCCCGGGAAGAACCACCGCGAGATGAGTGGCTATTGGAGGATGAGCGGGATGGATTGCGAAAACAATCCTGTTGCAGATGACCAGGACCAAGTTTGTTGCAGCATCGGCAGGTTCTGACGGGGCAATTAACCAGGAGATGTGTTGAAGGAAGGCCCCGATTCTGACAATAGAGGCAAGCAGTGGTCCGTTGGGTAAATGATGGCCGGTACGGAGGAGTGGCAAGAACAGAGTCCACATGATGAGTTTGGAGAGTACCAAGACGAGTCTCCTCTAAGAGCAGCTCAGAAATAGCTTGTTCAAGAGTGGGCAAAGGATGGCGATAAAGAAGAGATGCACGTACGGGCTCAAAAGATGAAGTGAGAGCCATGAGAAAGTGCACCAACCTTTGCTGATTACGATAGACAGTAAATAAAATAGCATCTTTTCGGTGAGGCCAAGTCGGTTCGGAAAGAGCAAGTTGGTCCCAAACAGAGTACATTTGAGAAAGGAAGTCATTGATAGACTGACTAGATTCTTGGCGCATCCGATGAAGTTGGCTCTGAAGTTGATAGTGATGAGCAAGACCAGTAGTCTGGTATAGTTCTTTCAAAAAATCCCAGATGTCTTTTGCGAGAGTAGAGTCTGAGTCAAGTAAGCGACCAAACTGAAGACTGATAGAGGTAACAGAGGTATTTCGAAACCAGGTAATGATTTGGTAATTCTTACTGTCCCATTCCTCAAGTCGGTCTTTATATGTAGCAGTAGCAGTAGAAATAATAGTTTCAGCAGTGTCTTTCACTGGTTGAATCACATCCCTAGTGATAATTCACCAGAGCTTCTTTCCTTTGAGGAAGGAAGACATGGCTTGGGCCCACAAAACATAGTTGGAACCATTCAAAATAACGAAAATGGGATGGGAGGCATCATGACGATCTATAATAATGGTTGAGTAGGGATAAATTGATAGGAATAGACCTGTAGGAGCAAAATTAGGTAAAATAGAGTGTACCAGTGAGTCCGGAAGATCGAAAATGGCTAGGAAATGTGGGTTGTGCAGAGATGATGTCAGCAGGATGAAAAATGATATCAGCGGCGCACGTTAGTAGAACGGCGCATGCGAGGCTTACGATAGCAAGCTGGCGGACGCGGGTGCACGATAGCAGAACGGCGCAGGCGCGGCTTACGGTAGACAGATGGCGCACGCGGGTGCACGATAGTAGAGCGACGCAGGCGCTGACCAGATGTAGCGCGATGGCGACGCGGTAAACGAGCAGCGTAATGAGCGAAGCAGCGTGAGAGCGTGATGGAGTTTCTGACAACGGGCGTGGTGCTGTTGGAATTGTAAGGAGATTCCGAGCTGTTTGGTGTAGTTCCACTGTGTACGGGACTAAGCACCAAAATTAAAGAATGCCAGAATTGTATAATTGGGCTCTGATACCATGAAACAATAGTTTGAGAGAGAGAGAGAGAGAGAGAGAGAGCAACTGAATAGCTCTGTATTAATCTGTAATTGTGTATGTACATTTACAAAGAGAATGCACTCTCTTTATAGAGAGGAGAGGGATACATTGGAGCATCGAAAGCATAAAGGAAAAATATACTTTACATTAAACAATATAAAAGCTATAATGCTAAAGCTGAAAGTGTGGTAGTGGGTGTTTGCCCTTTACAGTCTTTACAGTTACGAATGTACTATCTAATATCTAATGTATATTATATATTTTTATCCAAGAATCTTCATCACATCCAAATAATGTTACATCTCAGACTAAAACAATTGCTTCAGGTCACACCCGAATAATATCATTTTGTTTGTATCGTTAATATAAAAAATTAAATTTTTTTTATGACTCGATATCTGATTTATTGGACCGACTAATTGTGTTTTTATTTATTTATAAACATGACCTAATTATGTGTCTTAATAACTGATCAATTTAAATTTTTTTATGAATAATTATTTTAACGAACCCTACAAAATTGAACTCTCTTAAGGTTTTAATTCATATAACACTTAGTCTAATTTTCATTAGAAATTCTTTAGTCGTATTAATGAGAAAGTCATGTTGTTATCTCTTTTAAATTAAAATATATATTTATATTGTGTATTTTTGTGTCTTAATATTATTTACATTAATTTGATCTCTTTAAACCTAAAAGAATTTCAATGTCATTATGTTTATAAAAAAAAAAAATGAGAATGTAATTATGATAAGAGTGTAAAAGTCATTACTGTGCCACTATCAGTGAAATTGGTGTCTTTCTCACTATGATTTTGATGGAATTAATGGTATGAATACAAGTAAGAAGATAGAGTGAGGGATTTTCTCTCCCTTTTTTGTTTTTTTCCTCTCTGTCTACTCTTAAAGTTTTGGTTGAAAAAACACTGCTCTATGGGAAGTGTGAACACATACCTAGTTTTTCCACTGAATATAAAGGGTCCGAAAAATAAACACCTCTCCACATTGAAAGTCAATGCATTATCTCTTTGAAGTCAATTTGATTACCAATGCTGTTTTTATTTATTTATTTTTGTGTCTCATCTCGTTACCATCACTTATAGACTATGTTTGTATTATAAATTTAAATAAAGTTTGGAAAAAAAAAGATTATAATTAAAATATATATAAAATATAATTATAATTATATTTTATATATTTTATTCTTTTTTTTTTAATATTTCTATTCAAATTCATACTTCAAATCCAATCTTAAAAATTCAAAAAATACAAAAATAAAAAGAATTCAAGGATGGCGCCGAATTCAAAGCCCAAAAAGGGGGCTATTTTAACATTTTTAGAAAAGTAATTAGAAAGGCTACAAAGAGGGCTCCCATTCATACACATTCCTAGGGGTGTGCATAATACCGCCGAAACCGCCAAAACTGCCAAAACCGCACCGAGCCGCACCGCCAAGGCAAATTCATTATTATTTATCAATCGAACCGCCGGTTTTTGGTAAGAAAAATGGCAAATTCTAGTGACACTTTTATCAATCCACCGGTTTCTATTTTTCTTCCAAACCGCACCGACCTGCATCGCTATTAAATCATGTTTTATAAAATTCTAAAAATTCTTTTTTACTTAAGTTTGCTTGTTGTTCTATATCTTAGAATATAGTATTACATTACTGCTCGAGGGGAATTCAAAATGTCAATAATCCAAAATAAAGTTGGATTCCAATTCACTTTTCAATCTTTTTTTCTTTTTTTTTTCTTTTTTCTGGTCATGTTGCAAACTTGCATCAACTCACTTTTCAATCTAAATACTTTTCAACAGTAAACATTTTCAATATATTGTAAACCTTAAATGATATTAATTTTATGTATTGTATTTGATCATTGTAGCTTCCACAGATGCTTGTAATGAACTGATGGCATAGTCGTTGATATTATCATGTTATTGCTACACTTGCTGCATCAGAAGAAAGCTTCGCAAGATGCTTAACATCACGGTATCTCTCGTTTTTTTTTTACTCTTTGATTTAAGTTTTGTAATTTGAATTATATTTTTTATAAACCGCCAACCCGCCCGAATCGCCAAGGCAAATCCGCCATTATTTGCCAACCAAACCGCCGGTTTTTGATAAGGAAAATGGCAAATTCTAGTGACACTTTTATTAATCCGTCACCTGCCATACGGTTTCTATTTTTCTCTCAAACCGCACCGACCCGCACCGCGCACACCCCTACACATTCCAATCATAATAGCAAAACAAAAGTAGTTAGGCTTTGTTTGGGTCGGTTATTTAACCTTCTCCTAGATTTGACTATTAATTTTTTTGGTTAAATCACATTGACTTCTCTTAAAGTTTCAAAAAATTACAATCAACTTCATAATTTTGATATAATTACATTTATTTTCTTTTCAGTAAGGTTAAAAAGAACGAAATTAATATAAATGATATAAAGACACAGAGATACATAAAGTAAAATATACATTTCACTATAAAAGATATGACAATATTATTTTTTTATTCATATAATTAACGAATTTCTAATAAAAATGGCACTAAGTATTGTATGAATTAAAAGGAATTCAGTGGAAAGTGAAACTTATTATATTTTTTTTCCAATTTTAGGAGAAGTCAGTATAATTTATCTTAATTCTTTTACTTTTATATTATATAAAAATATAAAATAATAATTGACTCGATAGTTGAAATTTTCACTTATCAAATATGATTCTTTCTTTATTCTTCTCATCCAGCCAATTGTAAAAGAAAGAAAAATAATAAAAATAAAAAAAGACATGCGTTTATGTTAAAATTATTCAAATGCATGCCAAAAGAATATTGCTAACGGTTGGGATTAACTATATTTAGTATTTCTAACCTCTCTTTCTTTTTCTTTTTCTTTTTTTATTTCAAATTTTAGTTTCATCTCTTCACTTTCAATTATGATATAATTAACTTTTTGGTATTTCAAATTAAGTTACAATATCAACATTCAAATTTGTCTATCTAGTGTGATTGAGACTAATGATAATTGACATGTATGCTATACATATCAAACTTTTCATGAGACAATTGAAAGTGAACAAATTATACTGAAACTTTAATAAAAGTGTAGGGAATGGGAATCGAAGTGAAACTATTAAGATGCTAATGAGACAAAGAAAAGATCACATATATTGATTTTTCTTCCGTCTCATTAACGCCAATGAATGGAATGATAATATTTACAATTTGATTTAAAATATAAGAAATTTAATTGCCAAAATCGAAAGTGAATGGGGCAACACAAGATTTTGGTAAAAATTCAAAAGTTCAAACTGTAATTAACCCAAAAAGTAAATTGCACTCACAATTTGTGAAATGATTTATAAACAAAAAATGATCTACAAACTGATTAATTTGACAAACTTTTTTTAATCATCAATGTGACAGTAAGCAATGTGACAAGTGTTTTGCATCAATTAGTAAAAATATTATAAAATTAATTTACGTAAAATACTATATAAAAAGTATAATTTTTTCATTTTCTCATGCTATACAATAACAAAATTTTAAAATATGAAACAAGAGTTGGTTTTAATAATATAATTAACGCCACATTATTGTGAAGTAATAATAATAATAGATCATGTTAATAACAGTCCTAAGAGTTGTTAACAAGAATAGTAACAAATAAAAAAATTTATAATTCTACTAAAATTTTCACATATCTGAAAATATTTTTACACATTTCAATGAACTTCAATAACAACAGTTATTACGGTTGCTTTTAACATTTTTTTTAGATAATATATCTTTCTTAAAATCAATAACAAAATAAAATGGAAAATTACAACCCAAAATAAATAATAAAAAAAACACTACGGGCTTACTTGGTAACCATTTCGTTTTCAGTTTATATTTATAAAAATTTAAAAAATTATCATAAAAACTTGTTTAATAATTTTTTTAGTTTATAAATAGTTGTCTGAATTTATAAATTTGAGGAAAAAACCTAAACTGAAAAAATGAGTTTACGTTGGCTTTTAAATAGAAATTTAAAAATTTGACTAACAAATTTTTTTTCAAATATATTTTTTTTCAATTTTTCTCCAATTTATTTTTTTTTTCAATTATTTTTTTAATTTTTTTTTTCAAGTATAATGTGTATGATCCCATTGTCATAAATAATAATAAATAAATATAAATACAAATATATTTTTTAGTTTATGTTTTTAAAATTTTTCAAACATTTTGTTCAAACCAAACGCGTTTGTAATTTATGTTTTTCTAAAAATAAACTAAAATTAATTTATAAAATTTTTGTAAATATAAACCAGAAATGTAAACGTTACCAAACACTAAGATTTGATCCTATAACAAAATAAACATTGAGTTTTTAATTTTGTATAATTTAAATAAAAATTTAATTTATTTTTGGTCATTAAACTCAATGTAAGTTTATATAAAACATCTAAAATATCACTTTTTATTGAGTTTAATAATTAAAATATTTTTTTCATCAATTTTACTTAATAGAAATAAGCTGACCCTAAAAAAAAATCAAAATTTTAAAATTTAAATTTTATAATATATTTTGATGTTACGTTTTTTTTTCCTGCAAAAAATAAGACTTGAATCTAGACATGAAACTAAAATGCATTCAGTAATAAGGCTCGACCCTAGACATGAAACTAAGAAGTGTTTTGGGAAGTTGATAAAAAATTGATTTTTTGATTTTTTTGACTTTTTTGGTGGTTTTTTTTTGACAAAAAGTTGATTTCTTTTGGCTAAAAATACTGATTTTTTGGGATAAAAAAATAAAAAAATAAAAAATTGACTTTTTTTAACTTGTTGCGAAAATGAGCCTAAATAAAATGAGTAATGTTAGGGATAATGAAAAAAATATCATGAAATGCATCATCAAAATTTTTCATCCTTTAATTAGTGCTTGGTGTTTTATTATGGGCAAGTTTGGGATCTTTTAAAAAAGATAAAAAGACAAAAAGTTACTCAAAAAGTTAAAAAGTTAATACTATTAATCAAAAGTCAACAATTACGGCTGCACAATTCCCAATTCGAAGTTTTCCCTACAAATCAATTTTTATAATTTTTTATTACATATTTTTTCATAAAAAGTCAAAAAGTTAATCCAAATATCCATATTTTTAATCTCAATTTTTTAGTTCAAAAAGATAAAAAATACACTTATTTAAGACATCCCAAACAAATATGTGTAACCTAAAAGTGAATAATCTTTTATGATTCTTTTCATAATTTTTTTTTTTTTAATAATTCTTGACATTATTCAAATAAAATACATTATACGGCAGTGATTGGTAGCTCGACACTTGAGGCTCGAGATTTGGCTCGAGGGTCAAAACGACGTCGTTTTGACCCTATTTTTTTTTTTTTTTTTTTTCTTTTCTTTTCTTATTTTCGACTTCATCTTCTCTAAATTTTTTTTTTTGCAGAAGAAGAAAACCAGGAAGAAGGGAGAGAGGAGGAGGAGGGAGGAGGAACTGGAGGGGGCCATTAAAATGGCGGTGGAGGCGAGGCGAGGCTGTTGCGGCGGAGGCGAGACGAGGCGAGGCTGCTGCGACGATCGGCGAGGTGAGGACGACCCACGGCGGGGCTGGGTTGCGACGAGGACGACCCACGATCGGCGAGGGGAGCAGCGGCAGACGGTCCTCTCCCTCCCTTCTCTTCTCTCCCTCCCTTCTCTTTCTCCTCTCCTTCTTTCGAGCCTCTCGAACCTCAAAAAAATCGAGCTCTGAGTCATTTTCCTACATTATAAATGAAGTTTGACCTAACATGAATCTGCGTGTACAGTTGTACAAGGAATATTGAACAACCGCACTACCACTAGGTCCACACCAAGAAAGGTGACAGTTGTAGTTTACCAACCGTCACGTTAGGAATTGAATCTCCGCCGTCCAATTCTCGAAACCATCACCGATCAAACCACGTATAGGAAAACTCGCGATTCACTGCCAACATTTGGCGTCGATTCCATCTACACATCGTGCGATTTTAATTTCTGACAGCTGCCAATTCCTCGTGCCAAAAAAAAACTAGGGGATATAGTAATGAGAATGGACTTTTCTCCCGTTTGTAAAGTAGATTAGATTGTATTATTAGATTTATGAGATTTTTCATAGATTTTGTTTTGATTATTTGAATTTTTTAATATGTAAAATTTATTAAGTAAGTATTTTATTTATATAAAAGATCATATTAGTTGAACATTAAAATATTTTTTTTGTAAAAATGAAATATTCGATGAATTTTTACACATTGTATAGTTTTTAGATCATCAAAACAAGACTTACGATGAGGTCCACAAATCTAATAGTACGGTCCAATCCACAAGCCCCATTTGACACTAGTGATACAGTTTTCTTTTGGGAATAATTTTTTTAATTTGAAATTTTTTATTTTTTTGGGTTATTAAGCCTAATTAAAAAAGTTTCGTTTAAAATGAATTATTGACTTTTTTGTATTTTTTGAGATAAAAAGTGAAATGATTAGGATTTGAATATGACATTTTATCTTATTAATTTTTAGCATATTTTGTCTTTTTGTAGGCAATTGGTCCCAATCATTTTGCTAACTAAATTTACAATAATTAATTTTTTTTTTTATAGAATCATGAAAAGGTATAATATTTTAATTATTAAAGTGTATAAATTTTACCACTGATTTATAATTTTTTTTTTTGTTATCACTCTGTTGTTATTCTCCCAAAAAACTATCTAATCTTATATATATATATTTTATATAATTATTTTTCTTTATATAATAATACTTATATATAATTTTTCTTACTAACAAAAAGTTAACAATTATATGATTATATATAATATTTTATTTATATATATTTTTAGAGGATCTTTGATCAGCAAGATTAATGCTAAGACGAGTAACAATCTATAGAAATAAATAATACTTTATTATTTGCCTTGTTGTTCAATGAATTTGAAGATATATAATTTTAATGTACATGTTTATTTTACATTATTAGTTGTAAGATTACAAAATTTATGACTTTTATTAGATAGAATGTCTATTGAAATCTAAACCAAATAATAAAAATTACAATTGAATATGAGTTCTATGATTAATAATTTCAATCATTTATAATAATTTGTCCAATCAAATAAGTTCTTAAGGTAAATGTTTAAAGGAATTAAAAAGATTGTACATTTTTTTAATGAAAAAGTCCATAATACAATAAACGATAATGCTACGTAACTCAAATTTTGTGGTTCAAATGGCCAAAACGACGTCGTTTTGAGTACAGAACAATATAAAAATAGTCAAAATAACGTCGTTTTGACCATTTAAATCACTTTTAAATCACAAAATTTGAATTACGAGGCATTTTCCTATAATAAAATTGAACACAAAAGTGTCAAAAGAAATTTAGATGAATGGTGTAAATTTAAAGCTATTGATTGTTGTGGGGCCGCACATGGAGTGAATTTTGACCGTAGTTTTTTTTGGGGGGGGGGGGGGGGGGGGTTGGGATCTGAAGCATTTTTAGGTATCTTTTTAAATTCATTAACATGACCAAAAAAAAAACTTGTATCACCATAAAAATTGCGGTTATCAATTAGTGTATGAATATTAATTATGAAATTATTATTGATTTCATTCATTATACAAATTATAAATATCAAGAATATATTAAATTAGGTTACATCATCAATTAATATACTAGTTGATATACTAATTGATTCATATAGTATTATTCTAAAAATTGAATTATTCTCCCACTGTCCACCTTAAATGCAAATTTTCTAATTTTCTTACCAGATGATTTGGTTGTAGTATTTTACTAATTTTAGCAAGTCAAAAGATAATCTATCTACTTTGGGAAAAAAAATTAAGCCATTTTTAGTCAAATAAGTCAAAAAAATAAAAATGTTTCCAAATATGCCTTTAATCAAATTTGACCCTTTTTTTTTTCCTTTTAAAAATTTTGTATAGCCAAAAACTTTAATATTCTATTTATTTAGAATGAGATAGAATGGAATGAAATGATTAATGCCACATTGTGAAGTAAATAATAATAATAATAATAAATTTATAATTCTAATAAAATTTTCACATATCGCAAAATAGTTTTGCATATTTCATTGTACTTCAATAACAACAACTCCTATGGTTGTTTTTAGCATTTTTCTTAAATAAGATATCTATATATAACCTTACTTTTTTTTAACAATAAATAACAAAATAAAATGGAAAATTACCCCCCCCAAAAAAAAAAAAATTCAAGATTTGATTTTTGTAATAAACATTGAGTTTTTAATTTTGTCAATTTAAACAAAAAAAATTTAATTTGTTTTTGATTTAAACCATCTGCATATTTTTGAGTAAGTAAAATTGATAGAAAAATAACTTTTTGTCATTAAATTCATTGTAAATGCACATAAAACATCTAAAATATCACTTTTCATTTAGTTTAATAACTTTTAAATATTTTTTTTTCATCAATTTTACTTAATAAAAATAAGTTGATGGTTTAGATTAAAAATAAATCAAAAGTGTAAAATTTAAATTGATAAAATTAAATTTTTATAATATATTTTATTGTTAATCTTATTTATTTTTTCCAAAAAATAAGACTCGAATCTAGGCATGAAACTACGGCCTTGTTTCGAAACTTGACTATTTTAATTGACTTTTTGAATTTTTGGTTATTTCATGAGATGAAAAAAAAAAAAGTGTTTAGAATGATTTGTGAATTTTTTGTAGTTGAATTGATTGGTTGTTATGAGAGAAAAATTAATTGAGTGATGTGTAAAATATGATATTTTGTCTTATTAATTATTTAAACATTTTTATTGGTTATTTTCGTCAAAAAATTGTTCCCAAATTGGGCTTATAAAATATTTGTAATAAAGCTTGAATCTAGACATGAAAAATACATTATAAATGAAGTTTGACCACAAATGAAGGTCTTGTTTAGAAATAAGTTATTTTAATAATGTTTTTAGCTTTTTATGAAAATATGTGTAAAAAAATAGAAAGAATGATGTGATAATTTTTAATAATTTTTAAGTTTTGTGGCTAAAATACATAATTATCAAACGAGACCTAAGAGTTTGTTTGGCACCTCTTAAATAAGTTATTTGAATCATATTACTTTTATATTTTTTTACATATTTATTTTGTAAAAAATTAAAAAATACACTTATTTAGATCATTGAAACACCTTTAGTTTGGCAATAGGTTTTTTCAGTTGCCTTTTTAGTGTTTTTGATTATTTTATCTTGGGACTAAAAGTTTGTTTGGTTTGATTTTTTTGATTTTTTTGACTTTTATAAGAGAAAAAAATAAAATAATTATAGTTTAAATATGATATTTTATCTTATTAATTTATTTAACTTATTTTATCTTTCAAAAATGTTAGAGACCCCAAAAGTTCTACCAAATGTCTCACATGAGTGTGAGACCCACACCATGTGTGTTCCATGTGAGTCCTACACTCATGTGAGACATTTGATAGAACTTTTGGTAAAAATTTTAGGGTCTCTAGTATTAGGCCAAGTTTGGCAAGTCCATAAAAAGTCAAAAAATTACTCAAAAAGTTAAAAAGTTATCACTATTTATCAAAAGTCAAAAATTACTGCTACACAACTCCCAATCCTAATTTTCCCCTACACATTAATTTAAACAATTTTTTAATACACATTTTTTCATAAAAAGTTAAAAAATTAACCTAAACATCCATATTTTTTTTCTTAATTTTTTAATCTAAAAATACAAAAAGTACATTTAGAACACCCTAAACAACTTATCTTTTGTGTTTTTTTAATAAAAAATTATTTGCCAAGCCTTAAACATAGACAGTTGTTTAAGGAATATTAAACAACCTCATTACTAGGTTCACACCAAAGAAAGGTGACGTTTGACCAACCGTTATGTTAGGGAATTGAATCTTCAAAACCAATTCTCGAAACCATCGTCGATCAAACCACGTATAGGAAAACTCGCGCTTCACTGCTAAATTTGGCGTCGAGTCCTACCACTCTTCGTGCGATTTTATTTCTGACAACTGCCAATTCCTCGTGCTAAAAAAATTTAGGGGACATAACTGTACAGCGATAGAGAAAAAATATATATATATAATTATAAAAAAAAATAATATTTTAATTATTAAAATATATAATTTTTATTATTAATTTATAATTTTTTTTCCTGTTATACTGTTGTTCCCAAAAAAACTATCTAATCTTTTTTTAATGTATATTTTATATAATTATTTTTCTCTATATGATAATACTTTATATAATTTTTCTTACTAAAAAAAAGTTGTCGACAATTATATGATTATATAGTATTTTATTAACTTGTATTTTTGGAGGATCTTTGATCAGTAAGATTAATATTGAGATGATTAACAATTTATAGAATTAGTGTAACAGTAGTTATTTAAGTGGATTAGTGAAATAACTAATATTTTATTATTTGTGTTGTTTTTCAACGAATTTGAAAATATATAATTTCAATTATATATTTGTTTTACATTATTAGTTGTAAAATTACAAAATTTATGTGTTTGGTTTGAATAGAATATCTATCCAAATCTAATTCGAATAACAAAAACTACAATTGAATGTTAGTCTTACTTGACATGAATAGGCCCATAAAGGATACAGCCCACAGTGAACAGACCCAAGCCCACCATTTGGACCCCATTGCATAACCCGGTTGGTAAAGTCCAGGACAGCTGGAGGCCAACTAGGCATGAGGAGCCAATGACATTCGGATACATGGCAGGTGCAGAACAGGCCACGTCAGCAAACAAAGATCTGCAAAGTTATTGCCACAAGACATCACCATTAATGTAGCCCATCACAGCATTTATTATGATAACACCTCCCCGTCGGAACAGCGCCCCCTTACCCTGTACAAGGTAAGCCACAGCACAGGCTTTCGGCGAGGGGGGCACGTCGGAAGGGATAGTGAAATGATTACCAAAGGATATAAGCAAGCATCGAAGACAAAAAGAAGGTTAAGTTTTTCTATCTCCAATATTTCTCAACATACTCCATCTCTTTTTTATTTACTAATTTGCTCGTCGGAGGGTTCGCTGGGGGACTACCTCGTTCCTCATTGAACTGATTTGCAAGTCATCTAGTGGGCTTCATCACTCGGACGTGGGCTCGAGGAGCTTGGATTAGTCCAGTCTATCCACCGAGAACGAACTGCATCATCAGTTGGCGTCGTCTGTGGGAACTTGGTTTGTCCGTGCGCCAGTTGTGTTCATTGCCACTGGAGACCCTGTTCCAGTAACCTTTTCACCTCACCCGTCAAGTGTATGGTCACGACTAGATCCATGGCTTCCCACCATAATGCTGCCGATCATCAAACCGACCCTCCCAATCCAAACAACCCACCACAATACTTCATCGAACTTACCAACAGCATCAACCACATGGCCGAGCAAAACCAGGCCTTAATAAATACTCTGCTCCAGAGAAACCTTCCATTCCTCCACCGCCACCTCTAGATATTCCACTCCATCCAGAACAAACTCCAAGCCATACTGTCCCACAACCCAATCCACCTAACTCGGGAGTTTTGCAACCTCCTCACCCACACATAAATCCACCACCTCTACCCCCACGTCCATCAGTTGTAACACCAGCTCCCGAGGGAGAAGTCAGCAGCGTCCAACACCTGTCTCTCTCTGGTGGTGACAACATTCCCCTTTGGGACGTTGAACTCCGAGCCATGAAGCTTCAGCTCCAAGGGGTTAGGCAGAATATCCAGCATAAGCCTTCCACTATGGCAAACTCACCATTTGTCGCCTTCATCCGAGACAAACCCCTGCCCGCCAAATTCAAAATGCCCACTATCGACTCCTTCGACGGAACGACCGACCCCGTCAACCACCTGGAGACCTACCGCACCCTCATGATCCTCCATGCCTTTCCTGACGAAATCATGTGCCGGGCCTTTCCCGTGACTCTGAAGGAGTCAGCTCGGCCAATAGTTCACCGATTACCACGGACTGTCTACTTTTTCAAAGATCTCAGTGACTCTTTCCTGAGACACTTTATCGGGGCCCAGCGCCAACGGCGCCCGGCCACTCAACTCCTCAACATTCGTCAGACCGAGGGGGAGTCACTGCGCAGTTTCGTTACTCGCTTCAATACCGAAGCCCTACAAGTAGCGGAACACGACGACAAGGTCATCCTCACGGCTTTCATGGTCGGTCTGCGGTCGTCCGATTTCTTTTTTTCCTTCTCTAAAAACCCCCTACCTCCATGGCCGTACTACTCTCCAAAGCCCAAAAGTACATGAATGCCGAAGATTCATTGGTCGCTCGGCAGGACCCAATAACTAAGAACCCCACCCCCAGAGATAAACGAAAAGACGCCGAACCCAAAAACGCCCAGTATTATAGCCAAACACCCCACTTTAATGACCGACCTCCTCGAGCTGACCGATCGGCATCAAACCGACCACCTGGTCGGTTCGAGCGGTACACGCCCCTCAATTCTCCCATGGAACACGTCCTTAATCAGATCCAACGAGACTACCCCCTCAAATGGCCCTTGCCGTCCCGAACCCCTTCAAATCGGAAAGATCAGTCCAAGTACTGCCGCTTCCACCAGGACCATGACCATAACACTGACGATTGCGTCAACCTCAAAGATTAGGTGGAGACCTTGATACATCAGAGGCGCCTCAGCCGGTTCACAGACACTCGCCCTCAGCAGAGGCAACGAACCGAGCCCCACAGGAACAACCGCCGGCACACCCCACCCCGACCGCCAGCCCAACCTACTCAAGGCCATGATCGACCTCCACAACACCCTCGGCCATAAGGTAACCCACCACCGCCTGTTGGTGAAATTAGAGTTATTTCAGGTGGACTTGCCTGCGGGGGACTATTCTGCTCGGCTCAGAGGGCGGAACTAAGAAAAATAAGGTAGGGCTCAGACAAGGCGATCGCCATCAGAGACCGACCTCCAAACAAATTTCAAACAAAGGGATGAGCCCATCACCTTTACGGACGCCGACTGTACAGGCATCTGTTACCCACATGATGACCCTCTTGTCATTTCGGCCATCCTCTCCAACTACAAGATCAGACGAGTTCTCATCGACAACGGCAGCTCTTCAGACATCATCTCCCTCAATTGCTTCCGCCAGCTCAAGATTGGGGAAGAAAGCATGTCTCTACTCCAAACCCCCTTGGTCGGCTTCACTGGCGACCGTGTGACCTCTATTGGTTCCATTGACCTTCCCATCACCATCGGCGAATACCCACGGTAGGCCACGAAGTTGTTCACCTTCTTTGTGGTCGATTGCCCATCTGCCTACAACATCATCCTTGACCGCACCGCCCTAAATGCTTTCCAAGCCATCACATCCACCTATCATCTTGCCCTCAAGTTTCCCACCGATCTCGGGGTTGGAACAGTCAGAGGAGAGCAGACCGTGGCCAGGGAGTGTTATGTTGCTTCACTTAAAGAAGTCAAACTGAAGGAGGCAATGATCATTGAAGGACTTGACGTCCGGGATGAGGACGAGCTGGTCAGAGGAGAACCTGTGGAGGAGCTCGTTGAGGTCCCTATTGACCCCACCAACCCACTGAAAACTGCTAAGATCGGCAGCCAACTATCCCCCCAAGCAAAATCCGATCTTACTGCCCTTTTGACTGAGCGCAATGACGTCTTTGCTTGGACCCATTCAGACATGCCAGGCATTGACCACTCCTTCATAACTCACCACCTCAGCATCGAACCTCATTTCCGACCTTACCGTCAAAAGCAGCGTATTTTCCAACCAGAGCGCAATAATCTCATAGCCGCAGAAGTTGACAAACTCCTTGAGGCTCAATTGATCCAAAATGTAGACTATCCTAAGTGGCTGTCCAATGTGGTTCTAGTCCGCAAGAACAATGGAAAATGGCGTCTCTGAGTCGATTACTCTGACTTGAACCGAGCTTGCCCCAAAGACAACTATCTACTCCCCCGCATAGATCTGCTGGTCGATGCCACGGCCGATCACCAAATGCTCAGCTTCATGGATGCTTTCTCCAGGTACAACCAAATCATGATGCATTCATCCGATCGGGAACACACATCCTTCATCACCAACCGAGGTACCTACCACTACTGTGTAATGCCGTTCGAACTGAAGAATGTTGGGGCCACCTACCAACGATTAGTCAATGCAGTTTTCCACCATCAGATCGGTCGGAACATAGAAGTGTATGTGGACGACATGCTAGTCAAGAGCAAACTCTCCACTGACCACCTGACCGACCTACGAGAGACCTTTGCCACCCTTCGCAAGTATCAAATGAAGCTCAATCCAGAGAAGTGCGCCTTTGGCGTAGGATCTGGAAAGTTCTTGGGTTTTATGGTCAGTCAGAGCGGTATTGAGGCCAACCCTGAGAAGATCAGGGTCTTGATTGAGATGCAGTCACCCAAAACTGTCAAAGAAATTCAAAGACTCACTGGCAGAGTGGCGGCCCTCAACCGCTTCATTTCTCACGCAACAGATAAGTGCCTACCATTCTTCAAAGTTCTTCGGCAGACTTTTGAATGGACAACTGAATCCGAAGAGGCTTTTCAGCAGCTAAAGCAATGCATGGCCAATCCCCCCTTATTTCACAGGCAATTACAGACGACCCCCTTTTCTTCTATTTAGCAGTATCGAACATTGCTGTCAGTGTAGCTCTTATCAGGGAAGACGGCTCAGTCCAACGATCGGTCTACTACATCAGTCGAGCTCTCAGGGGAGCGGAGTAGAATTACCCATTGCTAGAAAAGTTATCCCTGGCCTTGGTCGCCGCCTCCAGACGACTTCGTCTTTACTTCCAGGCCCATTCCATAGTAGTCCTCACCGACCAGCCCCTAAAGAAGGTCATGCAAAGAACGAGCTTTCGGCGACTTATGCAAAGGGTCGATGGAACTCAACCAGTTTGACATCTCCTACTATCCTCGCACAGCAATCAAGGGATAGGCCATAGCTGACTTCATCCTAGAATTTACCAACCCTACCCCAACCACTACCTCTCCACCCCCACCAACTCTTGCCGACGCAGAAGACCCCCATTCTTGGACTCTCAACGTCGACGGGTCATCCCGGAGGGAAGGTAGCGGGGCTGGCCTCATCCTCACCTCCTCAGAGGGTGGTTATTTCAAATGTGCTCTTCGTCTCTTGTTTGAGGCCAGCAATAATGAGGCCGAATATGAAGCATTGATAGCAGGACTCCGCCTGGCTAAGGATATTGGTGTCGATCCGAAAGTGTTCAAGAACTCATAGCTCATCGTCGGTCGACATAGAGAATTCGATGCCAAGGATGGCACAATGCGGCTTCTGAGGACATGGCGCTCCCTCTTGTTCGCCTCTTCAATGCTTTCCAGATCAAGCACATACCTCGGGCGAAAAACTCCAAAGCAGATGAGATGGCTCAGTTGGCCTCTGCAGATCAGTCCGACCTTAGCCACGGAGTCCTCCTCGAATACCTAACTCATCCGGCCATCTTGCTCGACCCGCACGAGGTGTAGTTCCTCCAAAATGAACCCATTCCCTGGGCATCCGACATCACCCTATTTTTGACAACAGGGGAACTCCCAGATGACCAACAGCAGGCCGCCAAGGTCAAGGCTTGGTCGTCTAACTACGTCCTGGTCAATGGCATCTTGTACAAACGTGGTTTTTCACGACCATATCTGCGATGCCTTAACTCAACCCAAGCAACCTATGTAATGCAAGAAATCCATGAGGGAATTTGTGGCAATCATTCGGGCGGCAGATCTTTGGCCCACAAAATACTCCGTACTGGTTATTTCTGGCCGACTCTCAATCAAGATGCTACTGATTTTGTCCTCAAATGTGATAAGTGTCAGCGCTTTGCCAACATCCCCCATGCTTCTCCCATTGAACTGATTACGCTTTGCAGCCCGTACCTGTTCGCCAAATGGGGGATCGACCTAATTGGTCCACTTCCCACCGGCCGAGGCCAGACCAAGTTCGCGGTTGTTGCCATTGATTACTTTACCAAGTGGGTCGAGGCAGAACCCCTCGCCACCATCACCGAACAGAACACAACCAAATTCATCTGGCAGTTAATTGTTTGCAGGTTTGGCATCCCTCAGGCCATCGTGTCAGACAACTGCAAACAATTCGACAACGCCAGATATCGAAAGTTCTATGCAGACCTCCAGATCCAACCATGTTTCTTCTCCCCCAGTCATCCCCAAGCCAATGGCCAAGTTGAGGTCACCAATTGTTCTCTTCTGAAGATCATCAAGGCTAAACTGGAAGCTGCTAAGGGACTCTGGGCCGAGGAACTACCGAATGTACTCTGGGCCTACCGAACTACAGCTCGGACTCCCACCGGGGAAACCCCTTTCCGCCTAACATACGGCGCTGAGGCGGTTATTCCAGTGGAAGTCGGTCTACCAACCCCAGGGTTTCACATCTGGATCCAGCGCTCACTGAAGAGCTCCGTCGAGCGGACCTAGACCTAATTGAAGAACTCAGGGAAACCACTGCTGTCAGATTGGCCTCATACCAACAAAAGATGAGAACACATTACAACCGCAAGGTCCGATCAAAGGAGTTTGCTGTTGGGGACTTAGTGTTGAGAGAAGCAACCCTCGCCACCAAGAATCCGACTGAGGGTAAATTGGCAGCCAAATGGGAGGGACCTTATATTGTGAAAGCCAGACCACGTCCAGGCACTTACCGGCTTCAGGATCTGGAAGGTCGAGACCTCCCGCACCCCTGGAACGCCAAACACTTGAAACGTTATTTTCAATAAACTACTACTTTGGAGTTGCTCAGTTATTGTATTTTCTTTTCGAAAAATTACACTCTTGAACATTCCTGTCATCCTTTTTGTGCAAAGTAATTTATTGACATTTATATATCTTAGTCATCCATATGGTGTCTCAATGATGTTTTAGTTCGATGGCCTCAACGGTGAAAGCCTTTGCAAAGCCTCACCAGCCGAGCACTTCAACGCCTCTCGGCCGGACTAAGCACTTCAAAAGCCTCGGCCAGAGGCCAGATCGCAAAGCCCTCGGTCGGTGAGCACTTCAAAAACCTCGGTCGGTGAGCACTTCAAAAGCCTCGGCGGACCAAGCACTTCAAAGCCTCGGCCAGACTAAGCCTTTGCAAAAGCCTTGGCGGACCAAGCACTTCAAAGCCTCGGTCGGGCCAGGCACTTCAAAAGCCTCAGCTAGACTGAGCACTTCCAAAGCATCAGCCAGACTGAGCACTGCAAAAGCCTCGGCCAGACCGAGCACTTCCAAAGCCTCAGTCAGACTGAGCACTTCAAAAGCCTCGGCCAGACCGAGCACTTCCAAAGTCTCAGTCAGACTGAGCACTTCAAAAGCCTCAGCCAAACCGAGCACTTCAGAAGCCTCGGCCAGATCAAGACACTTCGAGGCTCAACCAGACTAAGCACCATGATCACCTTAACCAAACCGAGTGCCATCACCTCAGGTCCAGAAAATTGCTTAACTTTAGCCTTAGTAACACACTTAGTCACAATTTGAGGTCAACATTTTTATACCACCCTTTACTTAGTTAAACTCCCAGAGACTTTCTTTCACTTTTTCTTCACCAATCAGATTACTTCCTCAGCAGTACGCTACATTGAGGAATTCCTAACTTCACTTTACATTATTACAAATTCGGATTCACTATACAAAGCGGAATTTCTAACTTAACTCTGTATTATTACGAATTCAATTTCATTCTGCGTCTAGGCGTCCCTAGCCTTACTCAACTATTATCACCAGTTTCTATCACAGGTCTTCATCCATTTCAGACGCATGGGTAAACATACTCAATTGCGAAACAAAATTGAAATTTTATTTATTCAGAAATGTGTACATCAGTTCACTACAGTACTTCAAAAAAAGAAAAAAAAGAAAAGAAAAGATACAATGGGCTTGTTTGGTTTGTTTTTGGGAGAGTTGTTTTTGAAAAAAAATTTGGAGAGAAAGTTTAAAATTTTTTTTGATTTGTTTGGTTGTATATTTTGGGAGAGTTGTTTTTTTGGGAGTTTGGGATGATTTGATATTTTTTGGGAGTTTGGGATGATTTCAGTAGATGTGTGTGAGAGAAAAAGTAATTGAGAAGGAGAGAGGAGAGAGGAGAGAGAAAAAGTGATTGATTGATGTGTAAGAGAGAGAAAGTGATTTTGGAAATTTTTTGAGAAAAACTCAAACCAAACCATTTTTTGGAAATTTTTTTCTAAAACACATCTCCCAAACTCAAACCAAACATACCCAATGTGTATACAAAAATAAAAAAAAAACTCTTAAGTACACACATCTTCAATTCACTCCTTTTCTTCACTAGAGACAAGATCTGCTTCTTCAATTCCTTCATCCAAGGGGGTCTAGGCCACGTCATCCTCCCCAATCGTAACACTACTCAGGTCAAGCTCTGGGAACAGCTCTTCAGCCCTACGTTTGAACATCTTCCACCCGCTGTCCCAGTACTCAGCCATTTCATGTTTGTAGAAGTCCGACTGCTGGAAGCTCTCAATGACTTCAGACTCAGTTCTCCCCCCAGCAGTCGTCTTTGATGGCCCAACCCCCTCAAATTCCACCCCAGCTAGGCTGCTGGCGACTGCGGCATCCACTGCCATATGAAATTCAGGAGATCCCTTGAATTGGTTAACTGCTGCAACGTACAGATCGGGGTAGGCCGCCCTTTCCGACGCCGCCTTCGCCCTTTCTTCGTCCAACTCTCTTTGTAGGGTCACCTTCTCAGAGGATGCTTTGGCCCTTTTTGTTTTCAGCTCTTTACGCAGAGCCTCCATTTCAGCGGCAGCCTTGGCCTTCTCCTCCTCAAACTCTTTCTTTAGGTTCTCCCTCTCCACTGCTGCCTTGCCTCGCTCGGCCTCCAACTCCTTCTGCAGAACGCCAATCTTAGCGTCTACCTCATCCTTCTGCCTCACAACCTCCTCATTGTTGATCATTGCCTCTTCATGCCGTTCGACGGCGACCACACAAGCTGCTTTGGCCTCTTCCAACTTCTTTCGCTTGCTGGCCAGTTGGAACTCGAGCGACACAACCTGACGGCGTGTGCTCTCCAGCTCTGACTTGGCCCCTTGGAGGTCAGCGTAAGCACTCTTCCAACTAGCGCTCTCCTCCTTTAATTTTGCAAGCTCTGCCTTGGTGTCACGACCCAAACCCGCCCCTATAGGTTTAGCATGGTAACCGGCCAGTAATCCTTGGATTACCGAAGGCCTCTGTACAGATTAACATAAGATGAGGGGCTAGCGGAAGCAGATACGTAAATATAGTTGTCCAATGAGCTGTGTTGACTTACATGAAACAGAGTATTTTAAAAACTTTATATACATAACCATAAGTCAACCATACATCATATTATACCACACACATTACAGTATCTTCCGTACAGACAACATAATTAAAATAAAGTCCCATGCATAAACAGAATTAATCAACACTTGAACCCAAGACACTTCGGGAACCTCCTCGTGAGGCACAAAGGCTGGCTGACAACAGAATAGAACTTTAGGCAAAAGCCTTCGGGCTCGAACTCCAAAATGCTCACCTAAATACATATATATACAAACAGTGAGCTAAAGCCCAGTGAATAACATTAAGGTAAAGGGGTTAGTGAACGAATTCTGAACATTTCATACGTATAAAATAGATCATAGCATAATCATAGTCATATCAGAACATAATAATGGCATATCCCATAGAACATATCGAACATACCACATAACGTCTTCCGACTAGAGTAACCGGTCCCGGACACCGATTAAACACATATCACCACAATGAAGTGGCTAACGAGATCTCGTAAATGTCATGGACCCGCATTTTCAGGCCGTCCCCTATGACTTGGGACTATCTATGGATGCCATAATAGATTTCAAACTTGGAATGTTCGTTCACAGAAGCATATATCATTTCAGAAAACATAACATATCATATCTCGTTTGGAACATAATTTCATATAAACGTATCTTTACGATAACGTTACTCACAGTGGTTCCGTAGATGGTCAATCACTTCTCGGACGTTGACCTACAATCACAAAGGCACATAACACAACGTATCTCATCATTACACATGTACTTGGCCAATACGGCTTAGCTTTCATTATGTTGGTTCATGCTCATTCTTATCACAATGTTAGAACACACACACCCTTGCATTCTCTTGACTTAGCATGTTCATGCATTAGTGTGTTTCTAACCCATAACCTCATTACTATAGCTCAATTAAGGCTTAGGAATGCCTAAGATGCAATGAGGATGTCAAAACATGCCTTGGAACACTTAGGAAAAATTTCAGAATTTTAGGCCCTCGCTCGAGCGTAGGTTTCCTCGCTCGAGCGGACATGCAGAAATGAAACTCCGCTCGAGCGTAGACTTCCTCGCTCGAGCAGACATGCAAAACAATGTAAACTGTCGCTCGAGCGCACATACATTCGCTCGAGCGATTTGCAAATGGCATGAAACTTCTGGAAGCTTGCAATTCACATCGCTCGAGCGGAGTGCACGCTCGCAGAGTGGTCGCTCGAGCGAGAAATCCTTCGCTTGAGCGTAGATGCAATTTCTGGAATTTCCAGATTGCATCTCCAAGTTCAAAACTCGAGTTTAACTATCCAAAATACCTCTCTTGGGCCCCAAAACTTGGAATAACGTAGTAAACTTGTAAAACATGATGAATTGAGGATCATTTCATAAAATCATGGCCCAAGAGTTTGTTAAAAACTCACATTTTCAACTTAAAACATGATAAATGCTCAAGAACACAACATGCAAGGATTTCTTTGAATTCAAACCCTTCAAAACATAATTAAACTTGATAATTTGATGGAAAACAAGATGAACTCATGGATTAAAGCAATAATATGGACATGCATGAAAGGATCTCCATGAAACAACTTGAAATTCCATGATATGCACATGCATGCATGATTTAGCTCACTATGCAACTCCTCTAACTTAAATCTTGACTTTGAACCTCAAATCTTCATGAACCATGCAAGATAACACTTAAATGCATAAACCAAAGGAGGAATAATCTACTTTAGGCCTTGAGTCTAGAGTATGGAAGCTCAATTTGTCAAGTTCTCTTCAATCTACCAAGTCTTCAAGCAAAACCAAGATAAAAACAAGTTTTCCTCTTCTCCCTCTCTCTCTAGTCGACTATAGCTCTCAAAAGGTTGATGAAAATGTTTGGTTGAATGAAAGAAGGCTGAAATAGATGGCTCTTGAATTAATCCACCAGTGGCAATTTGGTAATTACGTGGACTAATGTGATTTAACTTTATTTAATCTAATTTAATCATACCAAATCATATTTTAGTTAAATATACCATAAAATCACATTAATTCTAGTGATCATAAAACATTAATCAATTTCTGGTTCGGCCGCCGATAAGGCCTTCAATTTACAGTCTCAAACGTAAATCATGAACAGATAATTTTACAGTCAACAGATAGAAAGCCAATTATGACGCAAATTACATATTAATCTCGTAATTCATCTTATTCACTTAATTAACATCCTTAATTACTGATTAGTGGCTAATTACGGGTCAAGGTTATTACAGTCTTCCCCCTTTAAAAGAGTTTGGTCCCCAAACTCGAGTCATCTTATATTAGAAAAACAACTCCAACTCATTACAAAGTAGAAGCATAACCATGCTTACAGATTCAGATACATGTTCAGTTTCATATTCTTGTCCAGATCATACATGGATGTCACATTTCTTGCTTAAACATATGTGGTGCATTCATTAGCACTAACAGAGCAAAACAGAACGCATAAGCGTAACAGAACAGATACTGATTCACATACATATTCATAATCATTTTCATATTCAGACTTTGCATATACTCAAACGTGGTACACCAATTAGTTATCAGATTCATTTGGTCCAGAGACCCACATACATAGCCATGGTATTGTTACCCCCTGGCAAGGGCCATATACAGATTGGCCGCGGTATTCTTACCCCCGGGCGAGGGCCATATGAACTAAGGGTGCCACAAACATTTCAGAGAATTGAACATTCATTCAGTATGCAACATATAACATTTCAGAAAACTTATTTCATGACATAGAACATAAATATAGTTGCACACAACTTTACTGCATCATTACACACACTACTCACATCAAACACTTATCGGGGTTATAGATTGTACCAGTCCCATTTTCCCCCGTTAAGTTACTGAAATTCGATTTATTTATTTTCGAGTCGATCATTCAGTTTTTTTTTTTTTGTTCAATTCGGTTCTCAGTTCGGTATTCCATTACAGTCAGTCCAAGTCATTTTGAAGTTATCCGGAATATAAGGTAATTTCGTACAAGTTATCAGTAAACGGAATTCTGAAGTAACCATTCATATACTTTCCCCCAGTCTCAGTTTTCACAGATTCAATCATACTATGTGTTGATACAGAAGCAGTCATATTGATTACATATACCCCCAAATAGTCAAAGTTTATAATCAAACCAGCCTGTTGTCAACAAATCCCATCAGTTCTGAAGTATAGTAACACCAAAGCAGTCATTCTCTAGTCAAACAGGTTCATGGTCAAACGGTAATACCAGGTAATTAATCACATGTCATATATATACAGTATTCCCATATCTCCCAAGTATAAGGTACCAGATTTCATAGTCACATAGTCTGCTACTGACGGTTCAAATTCTTCCTAAGTGTTCAGGACCAATTCACATTTTTGTTTGGTTAATTCCCTTAGCAACACAGTCCTGTCATTCAGTCATAAGTAATTTACAATCCCCCATAATGTAATCAAATCATACAGTAGCTCTCAATAAAGGGTCTCCTTAGATCAAATCAATAAAAGTTTTACCCGATCATCTCAGATGAAGTTCTACCCAGTCATATCAAGTAACGGTTTCAAGCGTGAGTCATCAAACAAAAATTCTATCAGTCAAACAAAGGTCTCATCAGACTACAGTTCTATCAGATTAGATCAGGTAAACGTTCCCGCCTTATTATTTCCAACGAAGTACATTAATTCTATAGTTCTTACTTTATTAGCTTTGGTGCATAGTCAGTAGTTCTACAGTCGTTCTAAATTCCTCGGTTCTCAAATCACAACAGAGTCATGTATCATAGTAGTTCATACCAAGGAGTTCGGGTCATATACAATGTTACATTCTCCAAGTAAGTTCACATGTGGGTGCATAGGTATATAATTGTTCATATCAAAGGTAAACATCATAGTCAATATAGCGATTTCCCAACTAAGTTCATGTAAGTATAAGGTACGCAATAGCAGATCGTTATACAGAGGTTTCAGATTGGTCATACAGTCATTAAAGCATAGGCTCACTGGTCTAGTCAACAGTCTGGTCAATGTTCAACAATCATAGTCCACCGTTCAAAGGTCATCAACAAATAATCACATCGATCATTCTGAGCAAAGGTATAGTCATATATGTACATGTCCAGAGTCTAATAACCTTTCCAATACAGATTCACGAGTTCTATATACAGATGAACGCAAAACAGTTTCTCCAGATATAACGATTAAGGCAACAAGTCATAAGTCTACCCAGTCTAGATACAATGTAATTAACCAACATTCCATGCAAAGGTATAGATATATGTGAATTCAACATGTTCCACATACAGTCGATACTAGTGTGTCTTCATATTTAACAGTTCAAGCACAGTTCAACAGGTTAATCACGATAGTTCATATTAGCTAGTAGGTCTCAAAATGTTCATTAATCACAATTCAATCCCATCAGTTCTAATAGGCTCACAAGCGAGGGCATATATACATATACAGATACGAGTCTAAGATCAATTATCATTTAGGCATTCGTTCACAAATTCATAAGCAGAAGTTCATTCTTCCCAGCTGACATAGGTTCTCAATTTCAGAAATTCCCTACGTAACTGATTCATATATATACAATGCGAGGTCACGGGTCTAATCATTCGATGTTGTCAGTCGATACATAACGGTTCAATTCTAGTCATGGTCATACAGATTTCCCAGTTACAGCCAATCATAATGCGTTCCCACATTCAACAGTTCTAGCATAGTTCAAAAGTTCACACTTAACAGTTCATATTAGATTTTCACAATACGGTACAAAGGTTTAACCCGACAAATTCCCACTATTCATAAGTTCCAGTGATTTCCAAAGCACAGGTGGTTTGTTAAGTTCACAAGGTTCAGTTAATATGGGTTCATAATTCTAACAATTCAAATTACCCAACTAATATGTCCACAATCTACATCAAGTTAAGAAACATATGATTCACACACAAATTCCCATAAAACAATTACACATGGTTAAAGTAATACCTGCGTTAGTCATTTCGGTGTTCTGAGCATGTTTTGGAACTAGGGTGCAGATTTAGGCTTATTTGTTATTCGGACGAGTTCGCGGGCAAGATTTAGGCCAAGTTTGGCATGAGTCAAAAAAGACAAAAAGTCAAAAAGTCACTATCCTATTTAAGTCACATCATTTTATTTAAGTCATATCACCTCTCTAACACATCACTTCAAACCCAACCCAAACCCAACCCATATTTCATAAAAAGTCAAAAAGTACACTTATTTAGTCTTCCCAAACTAGGCCTTAGCCAAGTGTCCTTTCTGACCACATCCAAAACAAGCTCCTGACAAACGGCGACAAATGCCCCAATGTTGTTTCCCACATTCTCTAAAGACAGGTATATCTTTGTTCACATTACTCCCCTGACCTTATTTGTTCACAGTTATAGCCCCGAATTTTTCGGTTGTAGGGGTCATCGAATTACCAGTCATTTCAACTTTCTGTTTCTTTTGTTTCATTCTTTCTGATTCAGTTGACTTGGATATTTTCAAGGCTGCTATATTTGCTTCGGGCATTAAGGCCCTATCAAGAACATCCACGTACTTTGGTAATTTTAAGATGCCAACTCGGTCATACACATCAAAGTCAAGCCCACCTTCAAATTTCCTAGCCTTTTTGTAGTCGGTGTCAATCATATGGGGTGCATATCGGGCTAACTCAGTAAATTTTGTTTCATATTCGGCCACAGTCATTTTGCCTTGTTTCAGTTGTTCAAATTCGGATACCTTCCTATCCCAGATGCATTGGGGAAAATATTTTTCGAAGAAAATTTCTTTAAATCTATCCCATGTTACACCCTCATTATCATTTTGCACTAACATCCACCATCTCCTAGCTTCTTCTTTAAGTGTGAATGTTGCCAACAAAACTTTCTGTGCCTCAGTACACGGAAATACCTCAAATATTTTCTCAGTTTCTAAAACCCAAGCGTCGGCTTTTAACGGTTCAATACCCCCCAGAAATTCAGGTGGTTTCATCTTATTGTATTTCTGTGTCAGTGTTATCATATCGTAACTAACTGGTTCAAGTACACATGTTTGCCCTTATTGCTGTTGTTTCAGATTTTCAGTTAAGCCTCCAACCATTTCCTCTAACCGGCTAATTCTAGCGTCAGAAGATTCAGATTCACCTACATTGCTTGTCCTTTCCATTGATCTACACACAAATAAGGTAACCATTAACAGAGGGAAAGTCCTCACTGATTCCACATTTCATTTCATATCAGATGGTTTTACACTGCTAGTTCAATTCAGATACAGTCACAGGATTCCTTACTTTCATGCGTTCATGTTCACATAGATTCCACATTTGGTATTTGAAATTCTCATGACATGTTATTCCACTTAACTCATAGATTCATTTCAATTCGTTTTCAGTTCAAATATGTTCATACGCTTACACATGACAATGCAATGTCTCTATTTTATTTCTAGGACATCCTATAGCTTATATGGACTCGTGTGTGCAGTATAACTCGTGCTCTGATACCACTCTGTCACGACCCAAACCCGCCCCTATAGGTTTAGCATCGTAACCGGCCAGTAATTCTTGGATTACCGAAGGCCTCTGTACAGATTAACATAAGATAAGGGGCTAGCGGAAGTAGATACGTAAATATAGTTGTCCAATGAGCTGTGTTGACTTATACGAAACAGAGTATTTTAAAAACTTTATATACATAACCATAAGTCAACCATACATCATATTATACCACACACATTACAGTATCTTCCGTACAGACAACATAATTAAAATAAAGTCCCATGCATAAACAGAATTAATCAACACTTGAACCCAAGACACTTCGGGAACCTCCTCGTGAGGCAAAAAGGCTGGCTGACAACAGAACAGAACTCCAGGCAAAAGCCTTCGGGCTCGAACTCCAAAATGCTCACCTAAATACATATATATACAAACAGTGAGCTAAAGCCCAGTGAATAACATTAAGGTAAAGGGGTTAGTGAACGAATTCTGAACATTTCATACGTATAAAACAGATCATAGCATAATCGTAGTCATATCAGAACATAATAATGACATATCCCATAGAACATATCGAACATATCATATAACGTTTTCCGACTAGAGTAACCGGTCCCGGACACCGATTAAACACATATCACCACAATGAAGTGGCTAACGAGATCTCGTAAATGTCATGGACCCGTATTTTCAGGCCGTCCCCCCATGACTTGGGACTATCTATGGATGCCATAATAGATTTCAAACTTGGAATGTTTGTTCACAGAAGCATATATCATTTCAGAAAACATAACATATCATATCTCGTTTGGAACATAATTTCATATAAACGTATCTTTACGATAACGTTACACACAGTGGTTCCGTAGATGGTCAATCACTTCTCGGACGTTGACCTACAATCACAAAGGCACATAACACAACGTATCTCATCATTACACATGTACATGGCCAACACGGCTTAGCTTTCATTATGTTGGTTCATGTTCATTCTTATCACAATGTTAGAACACATACACCCTTGCATTCTCTTGACTTAACACGTTCATGCATTAGTGTGTTTCTAACCCATAACCTCATTACTATAGCTCAATTAAGGCTTAGGAATGCCTAAGATGCAATGAGGATGTCAAAACATGCCTTGGAATACTTAGGAAAAATTTCAGAATTTTAGGCCCTCGCTCGAGCGTAGGTTTCCTCGCTCGAGCGGACATGCAGAAATGAAACTCCGCTCGAGCGTAGACTTCTTCACTCGAGCAGACATGCAAAACAATGTAAACTGTCGCTCGAGCGCACATACCTTCGCTCGAGCGATCTGCAAATGGCATGAAACTTCTGGGAGCTTGCAATTCATGCTCGAGCATACTTTTGGTCGCTCGAGCGGAGTGCATGCTCGCAGAGTGGTCGCTCGAGCGAGAAATCCTTCGCTCGAACGTAGATGCAATTTCTGGAATTTCTAGATTGCATCTTCAAGTTCAACACTCGAGTTTAACCATCCAAAATACCTCTCTTGGGCCCCAAAACTTGGAATAACGTAGTAAACTTTTAAAACATGATGAATTGAGGATCATTTCATAAAATCATGGCCTAAGAGTTTGTTAAAAACTCACATTTTCAACTTAAAACATGATAAATGCTCAAGAACACAACATGCAAGGATTTCTTTGAATTCAAACTCTCCAAAACATAATTAAACTTGATAATTTGATGGAAAACAAGATGAACTCATGGATTAAAGCAATAATATGGACATGCATGCAAAGATCTCCATGAAACTACTTGAAACTCCATGATATGCACATGCATGCATGATTTAGCTCACTATGCAACTCCTCTAACTTAAATCTTGACTTTAAACCTCAAATCTTCATGAACCATGCAAGATAACACTTAAATGCATAAACCAAAGGAGGAATAATCTACCTTAGGCCTTGATTCTAGAGTATAGACGCTCAATTTGTCAAGTTCTCTTCAATCTACCAAGTCTCCAAGCAAAACCAAGATAAAAACAAGTTTTCCTCTTCTCCCTCTCTAGTTGACTATAGCTCTCAAAAGGCTGATGAAAATGTTTGGTTGAATGAAAGAAGGCTGAAATAGATGGCTCTTGAATTAATCCACCAGTGGCAATTTGGTAATTACGTGGACTAATGTGATTTAACTTTATTTAATCTAATTTAATCATACCAAATCATATTTTAGTTAAATATACCATAAAATCACATTAATTCTAGTGATCATAAAACATTAATCAATTTCTGGTTCGGCCGCCGATAAGGCCTTCAATTTACAGTCTCAAACGTAAATCATGAACAGATAATTTAATAGTCAACAGATAGAAAGCCAATTATGATGCAAATTACATATTAATCTCGTAATTCATCTTATTCACTTAATTAACATCCTTAATTACTGATTAGTGGCTAATTACGGGTCAGGGTTATTACACTTGGCTTCCTTTGCTTTCAGTTTGGTAGCCTCCGCTTTCCTCAAGAGGGCCCCTGCTACGGTAGTCACTTCCATTTGAGCGGAGCACAACCTCCTCAGCAGGTCTGCCTCGTTGAATCTAGATGCCGAGCGTAGGGCTGCTTCCTCCACGATGCCCACCAAGCGATCTGCCCCAGCTCTGGCTGGGTCTTCTTCTCCCTCCAGACGCCCTGCCACCACCTGAGCGTGATAAATCGCTGTGGTCAGGCTAACTCCTCCACGTTGGGGGGCAGGTCCCCCCTGGGGCTCTTCCCTCCTTCTAACTTCAGGAGCGACCCCACCAACCCCTACACCAACTGCTGCCACTACTAGCATAAGCTCCTTCACTCTTGAGGCGACGTCTACCACCTCTGGGGCGATTCCTCCCTCTGGAGTCTCCTCCGCCCCAACAACTTCTCCCTCCTTGGCCAGACTGGCCTTCTCTGCCCTAGCTTCCTTCCTTCTCTTCTGGGCAGGCTCCTCCTCGCTCCGCCTCAATCTCTTCTTCCTCTTCCCCACTCCCAGCGCCTCCATCTCCTTCAACGACCTCTCCTTTAAAAGGTCCTTTGGCCGTGGTCGTGGTACAAACTCATCCAAGTTTTTCTCTCCCAAGGGTTTGGGGCGAGGGCGAATCCTTTCCCTAGCCACTGGTTGTGGTGGTCGGTCGGCCTGGGACTCTTTGAATTTTTGGGCCTTGGCAAGGATGGCCTGATCTTCTGCCTCTTGGATTTTTCTTCTTGCTTCCAACTCCGCTCGATCGAGGTCCCCACCGATCGGCTGGGGGCCCAACCCTACCTCAAACAAAATGATCACGAACAAGCTCGTCCCACTTGGATTTTTCCCTCTCCCTCCACTCCTTTACCTTTTTCACCTTGTCCTCTGCTTCTGCCCCTAATTTTGGCTCCATCGACCGAGTAGGCACCTTCCAAATGGTGCGCACACCAACCCCTCCATTGGCACCCACGTAGAACCACCGTGGTCTCCACCCCTTGATCGACGAGGCGCCACACTTCTTTCGGTGCACAAGAGTCATCCAAGTTTCTTGCTGCCCCGAGGCCTTGTAACACGCGAAGAACTCGTCCACTGTCATGGCCTCCCCTTCATTCGCCTTTGGCCAGGCACTTGCACAAGCTAGCAAGATCTTCCAGGCATTGGGCATTAGTTGCTCTGGTGCTACCTCTAGACGGTTGAGCACATCCACCACTATTTGCGGCAATGGCAACCTCAAGCCCCCCTTCAACGCTTCCTTGTAAAGGGAAAACTGCCCTGGCCTCCCGTCCGATGGCCTCTCCGTCGACGTTGGCGAATGCCTCTACTTCATCGAATCTGGTATTTCTCGGATAGCCTCCAACTCCGCATGCGATTGTGGATTTGTCAGCCTTAGTATGCCAATGATCTGGCTCTACCTGGCTTATTGGCTTTGGAGACGCTATCATGGTGGACGCCTGGGATCGTGCCACCGATTCCTCCATCGTCACCATTCGCGTCTCCGTCTTATCGCGTCTTGCTAACTCCTCTGCTCTTCACCGAGTGGGTCTACCTCACAATCGCCTTCTTGTGCCATTTCTAGGGTATGTTTACGAATCGCTTCTGATGCAGGAGCAAGAAGATTGAAGAAGTGTTGCAAAGGCGTATCGTGAGCAACAAATGAACTAAGACTTGGAATGTTTTGGTTTTTTGTAAACAAGTAAGTGAATCGCACAACGCCAAAAGCCCACGGTTTGCCCGTATTCCAAGGATCCCAATTAATTTTCGCCAGTTTGAAAACTTTTCAAATCATCCGCCAAAACTGTCTTTTCAACCCCATAATGACTTATCGTTTCATTTTTGCTCCAACGCCTAACTTCCCCCTCACGATATCGCCACGTGTATGGCTGCGATGCACTGCCCTCCCACCTTTCCCTGTCATTTCCACTTTAAATCCTCATTTCACACGCCCTCTCTTGAGCCCCACGCCCCTTCGCCCGGCATGCACACAGTCGGCACTCCCCACGGTCGGCCCTCCCACTCGGCTCCCTTCGCTTCCAAGACTCCTCACTGTCGCCCTCCCACGCTCCCTCGTGGTCGGACTCCTTCACGCGGTCGGCCTTCCCACTCGACTCGTGGTCTTTCACCTCATGGCCTCGGTCCTTCCGCTTCGGCCCCTTCCCACTAACCCGACATGGATAGGCCCATAAAGGTCACAGCCCATAGTGAACAGACCCAAGCCCACCATTTGGACCCCATTGCATAACCCGGTTGGTAAAGTCCAGGACAGTTGGAGACCAACTAGGCATGAGGAGCCAATGACATTCGGACACATGGCAGGTGCAGACAAAGATCTGCAAAGTTATTGCCACAACACATCACCATTAATGCAGCCCATCACAGCATTTATTACGACAACACCCCTCGTTCGAATAATACTTACCTTGTATAAGGTAAGCCACAAAGACAAAGCTTTCTGGCGAGGGGCACGCCGAAGGATGAAATGATTACCAAAGGATATAAGCAAGTATCGAAGACAAGAAGAAGGTTAAGTTTTTCTATCTTCAATCTCTCTCAACATACTCCATCTCTTTTTTATTTGCTAACTTGCTCGTCGGAGGGTTCGTTGGGAGACTACCCCGTTCCCCATTGAACTTACTTGCAGGTCATCTAGTGGGCTTCGTCACTCGGACGTGGCCTCGAGGAGCTTGAATCAGTCTAGTCCATCCACCGCGAACGAACTGCATCATCACTACTATTAATAATTACAATCATATATTATAATTCATCCAATAGTATAAGTTTTTAACCTAAATGTTTAGAGGAATTAAAAAGATTGTATATTTTTTAATGGAAAAGTCCATAGCACAAGAAAATTGACTAAAAAGTATCAAGAAATTTAGATCAATGGTGTAAATTTAAAGTTGTTGATTGTTATGGGGCCACACATTGAGTGAATCTTGACAGTAGTAGGTGTTAAATTGCAGATTTTATTTATTTATTTTAATTTTAAATTCAGGATTTGAAGCTTTTTTGGGTATCTTTTCAAATTTATTGACATGCTAAAAAAATAAATAAATACTTGTACCACTACAAAAATTGAATTAATCTCCCACTGTCCACCTTAAATGCAAATTTTCCAGTTTTCTCAAGATGATTTGGTTGTAATATTTTGCTAAAAAATAAAATTATATTTACTAATTAGTATACCAATTAGTGTATTAACAGATAATGTGACATAATTTTAGAGGTTTTTGGTGTTTGTATAATAGTTGGGGTCTATAATTTTAAATTAACAATGTTATAACATATGTTGGTACACTAATTAATATATATAGTACCACTGTTTATTAAATTATTAAAGTCAAAAGATAATCTATCTACTTTGGAAAAAAACTTAAACCATTTTTAGTCAAATAAGTTAAAAAAATAAAAATGTTTCCTTACGTGCCTTTGTTTAAATTTGACTTTGTTTTTTTGTTTAGCCAAAAACTCTAATATTCTATAATGAAATGAAATGATCATTTTTTAAAATCATCTATAGTTATGGAATAATTATTTCCTTACAATATTAAATGATAATTTCATTTATAATGCATTTTTCATTATTTTTGTAGTCAATCCAACTTAAGAATAAATATTTTGCTGGAATAACTATTTCATTCTAATTCATTACAGTATAGTAACCAAACACTATTTAAAAAATTACAAATTTCACCCAAAAAATTGAAAGTTCACTAAAAAGGAAAAGACTTAAAAACCTTTTCTCAAATAAATACATCATTTGAATAAAAATTATAGTATAAATACTTAAAATAAGATTTTAAATTTATTTTCTATTTAACTCCCATTATATTAAATTCAAATCTAAATTACACTTAATTTTTTTAATTTTTATTTTATAATGTTGCGGTATATAGCTTAAAAAATACTTTGAACCAAGGAGAAATTATTCAATACTCTTGGAACAATAATTTATTATATTTATAGGTTAACATTTTGTCTCTTAAAACTCTAATACAAAAGTGATGAATCCCATAACTTAGAATAATAACTGCTCATTTGGAGCACCACTTAGACTTGTTTCACGAGTATTAAATAATTTCTTATGCAGCAAAACTTATCAACCAATAATTTGTCAAGAATGTGTTTATATGATGAAAATTAAATTGATAAAAGTGAGATATATGAATAAAATGAATTTCAACAATTGATTCTTGCGTTATTGATATAGCTTTTCCACAAAATATGTATCTTTATATGACAACTCAACCCAAATCGTCTAGGATTTGGGGTTACTGATATCCTTAATGCACAATGGTGATTGTCGTGCGGTCTATGGGAGTTGTTTTGTGTTTTTATTTTGATAATTTGAATTGTTTAAATTTTATAAAATATTAATAAGAATATACTTGTAAACAATCAAGTTAATCAGATATCGATAATCCTTACATCAAAGCATATTTGTTTATAAAAAATAAATAAATATTTATGTATCAAACTAAAGTGTTTGGGAACTTGGGTTGATCTAAAATATCAATAAAAGACAAAATATATTAAAATAATTAATAATATAAAATATTACATTCAAATTATAATCATTTTATATTTTTTTCTTACAATCATCAAATCAACTAAAATAAATAACTATCATCGCAAACACAATTTTTTTTTTGTCACACTAAAAAGTTGTTTGTAGTGAATTAGGAAAGTGTACTTACATATTTTTTATTTATATATATATATATATTTTAAAAAATTTAAAAATATAATTATTTAAATCATTCCAAACCATTACTAAAAGGGTGAATTACACTAACACTATGTTTGGATTGAGTGATTTGGAGAGAAAAGAAAAGAAATGGAGAGAAATATATTTCTCTTACTTGTTTGGATAACTTAAGTGGAGAGAAATGGAAAGAAATAGAGAGAAATAGAGAGAAACTCATTTCTCTTATAAGCCTCATTTTCAATCTTTCCAAAAGTAGAGAGATTGAGAGAGAAAAGAAACCACTATTTTCATAATATCATTTTTGTCCTTATAAAAATAAAAGAAATAAAATGATTGAAAATATAAAAATGTTATTTTAGTAATATAACATAAATAATTTCTTTTCTTTTCTCTTAATGAAATCTAACCAAACAAGAAGGAAAGAAATCACAATAATTTCTTTTCTTTTATTTGTTCATTATCCAAACAAAAAGGAGAGAAATCATAATCATTTCTTTTCTCTTATAACTTAAGTAATCATTTCTTCTCTTTTCTCTCATAAGTTCCCAAACTTAGCCTAATAGTTCTTATAGTTTGGGGTTTGTATCAATTTGGTCCATGACTTTTCAATTGTGACATATTTGACCCTGAATTTGAATCTTATACCAAATAAAGACAATTGAAAATCTCATTAGATTTTTCAAGAGTAAAACCGTCAATTTGATAAAATATAAACTAATTAGAAAAAAATAAATATCAAACAAATATTTTTTAATTTTTAAAAATTATTTCTACTTACCAAAAATAAAATTATATAAAATTGATAAATCTTTTAGACATTTATTTATTTTATTACCAAATTAATTTTTATTATGTGTTTGAATAATGATCATGTAAAATTAATTTTTAAAAATTAATCATGTAATTTTTATCAATTTTAAACAATTTTTATTAATGGTGGATAAAAATAATTTTAAAAAAATTAAAAATATTTTTTTGTCATATATTTTTATCAAATTAGTTTATATTTTATTAAATTGACGATTTTGTCCTTAAAATTAAATAATGATATCTTTAATTGTCCTTATTTAAAATAAGATTTAAAATTCAGAGTTAAATGTGTCTCTAAATTAAAAAATCAATAACTAAAATGACATAAATCTCAAACTATAAAGATTATTAGTGTAATTTGCCCTTCCTAAAATAACGAAAAAGACAAAAGGCCAACTAAAGCAAAGTTGCCAATCCAGCCCTATATATGATGCGGCCGTGACATTAACCTTTTCACGCGTCAACCCCAACTTGCTTCTTACTCTCCGCCATTTCGACCCCTTTCCAGCTGGTACTCTCTCCTTCCTCTACCTCTCCTTTGTCTCCGCATGTTTGAATATACTGTGTATAGAATCTCTTGACTTTCTATTAGTGTATAGATCTGAATATATTTGTTTTTTCTCGTAATAATTGAGTAATGGAGGAATAGATAAATAACTTTGGCCCATTTTAGCAATAAAAAAAAAATCATCTATTTTTTTGAATTTTCTTATTTTTAGTATTTTTTTTTTTCAAAATTATGTTAGAATCTTGTTGAGAAGAATTTAAAAATATATTTTTATTGAAAAAAAAATAAAAAAAATTCGAGAAACTAAAGCATTTAAAATTTTTTTCAAAAAAGTTCACTGCAATTAAAATAAGCCAAAAAAAAAAGAGGTTAAATTGTTGATATCTTACGTGTGATTTGCGTAATGGAATGAATTTTGATTTATATAATATATTAAAAAAAAAAAATTAAGTGTTCATTGTCAAATGTCAATTGAAGGCCCCACGTATTCTATAAGAGAGTCCTTGTGTTGATCGCAACTTCTTTGTTATTTATCTCAGACCCGGCAGCGAATATTGCTCTGTCGATTTATATACCAGAACGTTTTGTAATCTGCTTCATTGAAAGGTTTTGAATCCAAATCTTCAAGATATAGAGGTATTTTGTAGAAAATAGTATTCAGATTAAACCACTTGAAGTCATTTTTTTTTTTGTTGGTGTTATAAATCGTATTTTCTGACAAAGATTCGACTCTGTTTGGTTGCTCTGGAAATGGAGAGAAAAAAGAAGAAAGGAAAACAGAAATCGAATTTCGGATGTGTTTTGGGTCAAAATTTCAATCTCGTTTTCATCTGAATCGTTTTCTCAGCAACCAAACATACACCAAAACGCCTTTTCCGCTTCCTGTTGTTTTTTAGAAACAAGTAAACCATATAGAGATGGTTTCTCAGCAACGAAACAAAGTTTCAGTAAACACTAGCCTAGACAGTTATATCCCCTGTATGTAGACATTTTCCTTCATTTTCTCGGGAACCAAACACTCATTAAACTTTCTCTTTTTGTCCAGAGATGGGGTACGGAAACGATGGAGGAGGAGAGGGAATCAAGAGGAGAGGTTGTACATTCTCAAAAGGCGATTTTCTCCCCGAAGAATCGTTCCAAAGTTGGGCCCACTACGTGAACGCTTTGAAGCAAACTCCGGCGAGGCTGATGGACCGAGTCTTGACCCGGTCACTCGACTCGGCCGAGTTGGAAGTGAAGGCTCGGAGCAATAACGAGATGAAGAGGACTCTTACTTGGTGGGACCTCATGTGGTTCGGCATGGGTGCTGTGATCGGCGCCGGAATCTTCGTCCTCACCGGACTTGAGGCCCAATCCGTTGCCGGACCTGCCGTCGTCTTGTCCTACGTGGTCTCCGGCGTCTCCGCCTTGCTTTCTGTTTTCTGTTATACTGAGTTCGCCGTGGAGATACCTGTTGCAGGTTTGCTATCTCACTTCTCTTCTCACCTTCTTTTTAATTTTTTTTGCATGAATTTTAAAAAATAAAATAAGAATTAAGGTGTTATAAAAATCCCCCCCCCCCCCCCCCAAAATATTGCCTAACGTTTGGCAAAATTGAGAAGTAAACTTATTTTTTTGGGATTTATTTTTTTCTAAATTTTGTGTCAAATTTTTTTTTGTTTTTATTTCAACTTTAAAAAATTACTAAACATGAAAATAAGTCAAATTTCATAAATTAAAAAAGCTTAGAAGAATGAATTTATTTTTTCAATTTTTTAAATTTATTTTTAAATATAAAAGTATAATTATTTAAGGCATTATTTAAAAAAAAAATCACTATAGATAAAAATAAGCAAGACTAGGCCTTGTTTGGGAATATAAATTTTTTATTTTTATTTTTACTTTTATGAATGTCAATTATTTTTTTGTTAGATTAACATCTATGGGAGTTAGACTCCTCACCTTTACAAAACATCAACTGTTTGTCTCATAATTCAACTCTTCCTTTCCCCTTAGAATTAGAGTCATGGTAAGAAATATTGAATTGTGGTTAAAAAGTTAATATAAATTATCAAATTATTCTTTTTGACTTTTCGTACATCTTTTCATAAAAAAAAATTAAAATATTACTAAAACAATCTATTCTTAAAACAACTTAACTCCAAAACAAACCTTAAAAGATCATAAATTCATTTGTAATTATAATGATGTAATAAGGGAGTTCATATCATTGTTAGATGTGTAATAAATTAAAAATTGATACATATGATATCATATCCTTGTGGTGTAATTGTGATTTTTTTTTTTTTTTTTTTTTTTGTGTGTGTGTGTGTGTGTGTGTAGGTTTTAAACATTTTCCTAATTACTCAATGTTTGCCCCAATTTAGTATTATTTATCATTTAACTTTTATGATTATCACATTTTAGATTATTAGTTACAAGAATTAAAATAATTATAAATTTGTTCATTTCAACTTTTGGTTTCTTAAATAAGTGGTCACATAAATTTATTATTATTATAATTAAAACAAAAGAATAACTTGAAAAAAAAAAACTTCTTTTATTAATTAAACTGAAAAAATAATCCAAAATTCCAATAAAAAACGATACGGATCATACTAAAAAATAGGCCATAAACTCGTTCAAATTCAAACTTATAATCTAATATTACGTAAGACGTCCAAATACGCCAGAACGGTGAGAAAGCAGTGAGTGGCTTTCCAATTTTTTTTCCAAACTAGCCGATGATGAGATATGAATGTCTAACTTGGTAAGTCCAACTTCCAAGTTTCACCTAACATCCAGAGTCCCTATTCTCGTGTGCGAAATTCCTGCTTGCTCTAATTAAATTGGCACTAGCACATTAACTTAAGCACGGTTACGAGTTGACTTTTTTTTTAATTTTTTATTAATTTAAAAAAAAAAGAAAAAAAAGATAGAATGATGATTTGATAATGTAAAAGGAAAATTCTAAATATATATAAAATTTAGGAAATATTAGTGAAATGTCCTCTCCAACTTTGTGCAGTAAGAGAGGTCTAAAATATTTTTTTTATTAGTTAAGATCTTTCAATATTTTTACAGACTCAGAAAAATTCTGCCTGACTCAAAGAAATTTTAAAATTTCTCTGGTAATCAGAGAGAAATCTAAGAAATTTCTCTGAGTCGAACAAAATTTCTTTGAGTCGAATTTTCTCTGTAAAAATGTTGAGTAACTTTAACTATTATGAAAATATTGTATATCTTTTATTTTATAAAATTTTAATTTCAAGATCTTAAAAAAAATTCTCATAAAATTTATATAAAATAGGTCTTAAGGGCGTTGGGAATAATTTTCTGTCAGTCCAAGCAAGTGCGTTAGCATTTTAAGCAAGGTTATCAGGCCACCACACGTCTGGGTATTTTTTAGACAGTTCTACCACGTTTTTAGATTCCATGTCGGTAGTGAATTTTTAACGACCAATTCAAAGTTACAATCGTAATCAAATGACATTGAATTATATATATATTCTTTAATATGATTTATTGACCTGTCTTAGCACTGTTTTTAGCGATCAAATTTAAGAATATAAGTTTTCATTTGGGATGTGAATTGATTTTTTGAATTTTTGACTATTTTAATTTAGAACTAAAAAGTTTCATTTAGAATAGACTTTTTAACTTTTTTGACTTTCTGAGAGAAAAAAATGAAATATTTATGATTTGAATGTGATGTTTTGTCTTATTGAGATAAAAAACATATTTTATTTTTTTGTGTTTGTTTTAGCATAAATATGACATGCCAAACAAAACCTAAGAATATGGAGGAATTCTAATATACAATCCTTCAAAAATGGCGTATTATATGCGACTCTAATTATAACCAATTTTTTTATTTAGTTATGACATTAATTTAGTTATGTTTATTATTGTGTTTAATTATGACATTTTTTTTTAGTTATGATTCAGAAAATTGAAGTTATGCCATTTTTATTTTTAATTATAAAGTAGATATGATGCACCCCCATTGAATTAACAACTATAGGGACCCCAGCACCCCCCACTGGCATTTCATTAGCCAGTTTTTTTTTTTTTTTTTTCAATCACCTACCCCTACGTGGGGTTGGGGTCATTGGGGGTGGGAAAATACAGGGGGTCTAGCGCATTTTTGTTGAATTAAAAGGTGTGCACCATAGTGTTTCTCCATTCTCTCTCTACGTGAGAGATTGGTTTTTCTTAAGTTGTCATCTCAACTTAAAAGAATGTTTGGATTTAGCAAGTCCATTTTGAAATTAATTTTTGTGTTTCAAATTGTTCTCTTTTTAGGACTCGTTTCTTTAAAATCAAGTCTAACCATTTTGAATAAAAATTAAATGTTTAGACATTGGTAGCTATATATTTGAATCAATATGAACGGTTCAGATTATCGAATTCGATTCCAAAAATAGACCTATCAAACCCAAAAGTTTTCTAAAGTTGAGATGATCAATATGAGAGAAACCTAACCCGAGAAAAGATTCTGGAAGGCTTATTTTAGGGTTTTTATAATTCGATCCATTAAAATAAATGTATTAGTATAATTTCATTACATTTGTTTCAAAGTATACTGTCAATTTTTTAAAGAATAAATCAGATAAAATTATTTAACCACTAATATCAAATTAGTTTACTTTTTTCATAAATCATCTACACACAAATACTGAAAAAAATAAACATCATCATCAAAGTGTGATGGATAAGCCCATAAAATGTCCAATATTTTATTCCAACTACACACAAGTTAAACATCGCATTTATATCATGCTTTGCATAAATTAAAAAAAAAACTTTAATTAATAATAATTTTAGATAATATGAAAAATTAATTAAAATTTTACTATGAAAATAAAGTGTAACTTGTAGATTTAAAATTAACATATTATGAGTCATATGCATAATAAATTTTGTACACATGTTAAAATTTGTAAAAGTTTAAATAATTTTTTTTCTAGTATACAGTACTCGCGAAAGCTTACCACATATAGAAAAACACTGCTCCGATAACCAAAAATTTCAATCACCAGTGTCTGTGATTTTGATACACTTTTTTTTTTTTTTTATAAATTTTTTTTATGCACCTATCTTTTTCATCCATAAATATTGTTCGAAAAAATAAATGATTAAAAATTTTGAATTTTTTATATTTTGTGTTTTGTTATAATTTTTTTTTTTATATTATTTGGTATAAACTAAAAAATTCACTTATTTGAGTTATGTTATTTCTCTATTTTTCTGTATGTAATTTCATAAAAATTTAAAAAATATACTTATTTAGATTATTTCAAAACACAAGGTCGTAAAATCTTTCACCAGCTAGCCAAATGCAGGGATTGAAGTACAATCTCTCAAATTTTCATTTTTACAGGTGGTTCATTCGCCTACTTAAGAGTAGAACTCGGCGACTTCGTAGCCTTCATAGCAGCCGGTAACATCCTCCTCGAATACGTGATCGGTGGCGCCGCCGTAGCCCGTTCATGGACCTCATACTTCGCCACCCTCTGCAATCAAAAACCCGAAAACTTCCGCATCCACGCCCACGGCCTCACCAAAGGCTACAACGAGCTCGACCCCATCGCCATTGGCGTCCTCATCGCCATCTGCATCATCGCTGTCGTCAGCACCAAAGCCTCTTCTCGCCTCAACTACGTTGCTTCCATCGTCCACATCATTATCATTGTCTTCATCATCATTGCCGGTCTCATCAAAGCTGATACCAAGAATTATGCCGATTTTGCGCCTTTCGGTCCTCGAGGGGTGTTTCAGGCTTCGGCAGTGTTGTTTTTTGCTTATGTTGGGTTTGATGCTGTGTCGACGATGGCGGAGGAGACGAAGAACCCGGCGAGGGATATTCCAATTGGGCTTGTGGGATCGATGGTGGTTACTACCACTGTGTATTGCTTGTTGGCTGTTACTCTTTGCCTTATGCAACCGTATGCCTCGATTGATCCTGATGCTCCGTTTTCCGTGGCGTTCCATGCTGTTGGGTGGGATTGGGCTAAATATATTGTTGCTGCCGGTGCACTCAAAGGTAGTTTTTATAATTTTATTTAAATTTAAACTCTTATAATAAATTGGGTTAATTACATTTACCCTGTGTTTGGTTGGAGGATTTGAAGAGGGCTGTGTTTGGTTGGAGGATTTGAAGAGGGATTTGGAAAAGGAAAGGGAAAAGTTTGGTGAAATGTAAATAAAATATACATACATTTCACCTAGTTTCACACACCTTTTCCCTTTCCAAATCCCTCCCCAAATCCTTCAACCAAACACAACATTATATTATATAAATTAGTAGCGTACTGAATATCATTTTCATTTTGTATTTCATTTACCTTTTTCTTTTTGCTTTTTAGATCCTTACTTATAGTTGAGGAATCAAAATGAACAAGTCTATAAATTAGGGATTAACTGATATTTGTGTCTGGGTATAATTAACCCAAATAAAATTGCACAAATGAATTAAATTTAGAAAATGACTTGCAAATAAAAAGTTACATAGAGCATGTGTTAATCACAGTTACTGTTGGTTTTTTTTTTTTTTTTTATTGAAAATGAATAAACTTGAAGAAGCCGCAACATTCTCTATTGAAATTTTTTTGTACACAAATTAAACTTTAAAAACATGGAACAGTGGGATTGAAAATGATTAATTACACTTTGCCCCTCAACTAGAATGCCATTTTGGATTCTTTAACTATTAAAATTGTTTCATTTTCTCCTTCTGAAAAGTGAGCAGTGTGACCATTGTTTTTGAAAGTTGAGGCAGTTCTAAAATTTGAAGAACAAATTCATATTCAATAGTTGAAAGAAGGTAGTCTAGATAAACATGTAATAACTATTTTAATATTGTTGTTCTTTTCAAATGATGTATAATATCTCTAATATAAAACTCAATTTGCTCATTGTATTTCTTGTCGAAAGAATATGAATTAGTGACGAATGATAATTGCCAAAGAAAACAATATAAAATTTTTGAAAAAAGATTAATAGAAGGGAAAATTGGAGTAGTAACGAATTAGAATTATACATAGAATGATTGTTGAAACTGTTTTTAATAATTTTGTTAATTTTGACAGGTATGACATCAGTGTTGCTGGTCGGAGCGGTGGGTCAGGCTCGCTATCTGACCCACATAGCCCGAACCCACATGATGCCACCATGGTTTGCTCTCGTGGATGCCAAAACCGGCACACCCGTAAACGCCACAGTTAGCATGCTGGCCGCCACCGCAGTCATCGCCTTCTTCACCAACCTCGGCATTCTCTCAAACCTCCTCTCAATCTCCACCCTCTTCATCTTCATGCTAGTTGCCCTTGCCCTCCTCGTCCGCCGCTACTACGTGGCCGGTGTCACCACCCCAGCCGATCGCATCAAGCTAATCGTCTGTCTCCTCCTCATCCTCGCCTCTTCGATCGCCACTTCAGTTTACTGGGCACTCTCCCAAAAGGGTTGGATTGGGTACTGCATTACAGTTCCCATTTGGGTTTTGGCTACAATTGGGCTCAGGGTTTTTGTTCCCATGGCAAGGCAAGCCAAGCTTTGGGGAGTACCATTGGTACCATGGTTGCCATCTGCATCCATTGCGATCAATATATTTCTTCTTGGGTCGATTGACAAGGACTCGTTTATCAGGTTTGCGGTCTGGACTGTTTTTTTGTTGGCGTATTATTTCTTGTTTGGATTGCATGCTTCGTATGATACGGCGAAGAAGTATGAAGGGGGGGATTGGAGGAAGGTTGAGGAGGGGAACAAGGATGGTGGTGTTGTGGATAATCAAAGTTCTGAAGCAATTCGTCCTGTTAGTAGCTTACAAATGGTAGAATAGTTTGTTTGGGAGTTTGATGTATTGAATGTTGTGTGCAAAGCAAAAGTGGGAGTTTGATGTGTGGAATGTTATGTGCAAAGAAAAAGTGTTTTCTATGTTTTAATCATTTTATATTTTATATTTTTTTGAAAGTATCTAGTTTTTATATGCATGGTGGGAAAGTTTTGTTCCATTAATAATTGAAAAAGTTTCCATGGTTTGGGACTGGTTTTCTCAATGCAATTTTGTTAAATTTTTTTTTTTCTTTTTATTTGTAGTGAATTTTAAATGTTGTTTGGGGTCTCCCAAATTTTAGCGACCTCTTTTTAAATTTTTTTATTTTTAGTGATTTTTTTAAAATTATGACATTTTTAAAAATTTTTGATCTGTCATTGTGTAGATAACTTTAAAAAGTAAAAAAATTACACATATTTTATAAAAAATGAAAAGGCTAAAATAAGATAAAAAAAAATTCACTATTTCTTACTTGTTTTTGTCTTTAATGAATTTTTATAGATTTAAAAAAAAAAATTAATTGATTCGTCAAGTGTAATTTAAAAACCTAATCAACGCTTAGATATCTTTTCTACGTGTGATTTCTATGTTATGTATGACCGTGCCTAAGGGCATATCAGTTGAAGTAAATTCTTCTTTTTGATTAATCAAAACCCCTTCTCAAACTGTGTAAGTTTCTTCCAAAGTGTACGGCTTTTTGGATGTAAATGATGATATCTTATTTGAGCAGTGATTCATCCCCCATTTTCCCCCACTCTCTTTGACCCCCCCTCTCTCTCATTGGTTACATTTTTTTTTTTTTTTTTTTTCCTGCTTCTCCAATCACTACCCGTCACATGGCAAAGGGGGTGAGGGGGTGACCCCCAAAAGGGGGTCTCAAGCATTATTCATCTTATTTATACAAATGGATTATACATATATATATATATATATATATATATATATCATATAACGTAGTACCCCATGAGGGGATATATAGGAATCCAAATCTGTCGAATCGCTCATGTTATGATCTTCTACATCCTAGGTCTTCTCATTTCGTCATCTGGCTTATGTTCTTCATGTAGCATTCAAATCGAATTTACAAAAAAAAAAAAAAAATAAGGAAAAAAAAAATCACCAAAAAAAGCAAATCTCAATTTAAGTTCTCACCAAATCTTACAAAAATAGTAATGTTAGGGATCTTAAATATTTTATCAAATGAGTGTGGAATCCACATGGTATGGGTTCTACATCCATATAAGACATTTGGTAAAATATTTTGGATCCCTAACATTTTTCTTACAAAAACAAAAAAATAAGCTCTTACCAAATGTAGAATTATATTATGGGTTGGACTTGGGGTTGCTAGGTTGGGCTCAGGGTTGGACACTGGCCCACAAGTTGACCCAACCCAATCTTATTTTTTCAGAGTTTGGGATTAGTATTTTGGGTCATTGAGCCGAGTAGGTTTAATTTTTTAAACACATTCAATTTTCCGCTTAGATTGGGAATTTTTGGTTTTCGGCCTAGCCCAGCATGCTAATAAAATATTTTTTTACTTTTAAATATATTTTTTTTATAAACTGTACGGGGGCGAAATATCTTCTGCTTTCTATACTCCTTGAATTCAAGCTTCACGTGACGGCGTCTAACTTGGCAACACAGAAACGGTGAGCTGCCCGGCGGTGGGTTGCCAGATAGACCCTCCGATGGTCAAGTCATATCACTTGAGGAAGAAGAAGGCTGTTAGAGAGAGAGTGTGTTTCAGATGGCATCAATTGCTTACCTCTAACGTTTATCTTCCCTTCTTTTTTCTAGGCTGGCCATGCAGCCTCAGGATTGTGCGCGCACTACCTCTGTTGTTCTTCCCTGGACAGGTGGCGATGCTCGCCTCCCACCACCTTACGCGTGTAAAGGCCAAATCCTCTATCCAATACATGCAAAACTGCCAAGCGGTATTGACGCGTGCCTAGAGCAGATTTCCTCTCCCTCACGCCATTGGCCCAAGTGGCACACCTGATCGGCATACCAAAATCGGCCTATTCCTTGGAGAAAATCATAACCACAGAGAACACGACCGAGCTTCCGAGCTATCCGGTCGGGCGCACACCAACCACCATCCTGGTCCTAACTCTCCGGGTTAACTGAAGGTGAAGCGTGCTGGTCTTCTTCTCGGCCTAGACTCATTCCGGACTGTCATTTGCTCGGTTGTGCCGTGCTAACGCGCACCTATCGCCAAACGTCTAGCAGTCACAGCTCGGCCAGGCCTTAGACCATGCCTGGTCGGCCAACCTACCTTGGCCGTGTATGACAGGCCGAAGGGCCGCGCAAATTGAAAAGATAGCTCGGCACTATGAGGTTTGCCACACCCGCGTTACCGTAGCTCGGCTGTACTGTCCAGTGCAAATCTCCCCTCTCAATTGCCCCTTAATCCCATCCGAGCTAATCGTGACTGGGGTTAGCACCATGACTGAGCTAACAGTCCCTTAGTTGCGCCAGTACCAAGCCGAGCGTGATTGGGGTCGAAGCAATTATTGAGCTATCCCATTTGGTCAGTTTTCGAATTCTGCCCGTAGTCCTATCAAGGGTCGTACAACCGTACTGACAGCCGTCCTTTTGATGCCACGTGGCTTCATCCCATTGGCCCCGTGCAGCCTCAAAGCTGTCTTTTCATGCGCGAAATTCAAACGGCGCAGCCGTTTGGTTTTCCCCCCTTTTTATGCACAAACGAAGGGTCATTTGCACCTACACTATTAATCTCCTCTTTCAAGCCAAAACCCTAGCCCTCAACACTCCAAACTTCCACCATTACTGCCGTTGCTCCCCTTCACTCCCTAATGTCCATTTCTGTTCCTTCTGAAGTTGCAAACAAGCTTGAGGGGTCGACTTTGCTAGGCATCTGACATTGATAAGTCCCTCTATCCATATTTCGTACTTTCAGTCTTTACTCTTCAAGTTTTTCAACTGTGTTCTTCGTGTTCTTGCTTGGAGATGTTGGAATCACAACAGTCCCCCTCCCCTTTAGACTAATAATGATACACCCTAGAAAAAACTGGAACTAGGGGAGCATTTGGGGTTTTCGTGCCCCTTGATTCCCCAAGCCTCAAAGCACAAACTCTGCACTTAGGATGAACAATTTAAATCTGGGTAGAACCGAGCTAAGTAGGCAACTTAGATCAATAAAGAAAACTTCAGCCGAGCAAAAACTAGTTTGTGGCTTCTCGTTGAGGCCGCGACCGTGCTGGATATAGGGAGTCAGAATCGAACTAGGAAGGCCAAATCGGCCGGATAGTCGAGCCGAGATAGGGGCTAGACCGGCTACATATAACGGGGGATTTTGATTGAGCTAGGAGTTCCAATAGGAGCCGTGCAATTTATGCCGTGCTAACCCTTGGGCTTATTTTTTAACAATGCAGAACAAACTAGGACCGACCAGGCCCCTTCAGCATTACCACCGGTGGAGCTCAAAGTCTGAGCAAATATACCAGAATTTTCCACCGAGATACAAATTAAACCACCAAATAAGTAAAACCAAGATAGATGGGGAAGTACTGGTTTATGGTGAGCTCGCCCAGTGCACTAGCCGAGTTTCGTAGGAAGTACAACATTCCAGACGATGTCCATTTAGAGCTGGCCAAGAAGGGAGATACCCCATGGGGTGACCTAGATCGGTGCCCCTTTACGGTCGTATCCATCGTGGAAGGAGGGCTTCGCTTCTCGGTCCAACCCTTGATCTGCGAATTTTTGAGGCAGACAAGGCTTTGTCCGACCCAAGTCTCAAATAACATGTACAAGATAATAAACGGCGTGGCCGAGCTAAATCAGAGGCTCGGTCTCAATCTCGGTCTCGCCGAGATATTACATCAATACAGCCTTAGCAAAAATAAAGATGGGTTTTGCTGGTACCTGAAGGTCAAGAAGGGCCGAGCAAAACTCATAGAGGGTAACCCAGATAAGGAGACAAACGACAATGACTTTTTGTGGGTGTTCGGTCGTTATGAGGACACCGAGGCGCCCATACTGGGCTGGTACATTAGGAAAGATTTTGGCAGTGCTGGTGAGTAGCTCGGCAAACTGCACTACTTTCTTTTTGCATTGATTTTCTTCTTGCCGATCTAACACTTGTCCCATTTTTTGCAGATTACAAGCTCTTGGCCAACGACTACTCCTGAGCTAATCAAGAGGCCATCAGAGTTCTGCTTCGTCATCCGGTCGAGGAAAGAGAGTCTCCAAAACTCTTCGGCTTCGAACTGACCTACCACTACATAGCACCGCGCAAAAGCAGGGTGACTGACTTTCTTCGTGTGCCCTCCCCAAAACCAGATCCAAATCTCCCACGGATCAAACTTGTTCCTCTCACCGCCGAACAAGAAATGGAAAAAATCCGGGCAATCAAATCAATAATCACCGGAGAACCGAGCGACTCCCAGCCACCAGAGGTATTTGGGGGGACTTCCTCCACTCCAGCCGGGCAAAAGGAGGGGGCTGTGCTAGCTCTTGCAAGCGAACAACCAACAGGCCGGTCGAAGAAGCGACCGAGAAAAGACCAAACTGGGCAGCATCTAGTCGACGAAGATTCAACTGAGCATGCATCCACCGAGTTGGGTGACCAGACCGAACAACTACTCAGCGGGCCATCCAAAACCCCAACTGCCCCCCTGGTCTGGGCGCCCGAGATCAGGTACAAAGGCCGGGTTGTCTCTAAGGGCGATTCAGTGTACACGGACAAGGATTACTCCCTCAGTTTCAACATGACCAAGGGGCTGATCCTTCCCGCCGACATGAAGAAGCATGATGAGCTGTCCGACCTGAAGGTGCTTCGCTCGGCGACAAAATCGATCGTTTTGGTAAGTTCTTCACTTTTTTTTCTTCAAGTTATTGACCGGTTTTTGCTTGGTTTTCTGAATTCTTACAATCTTTCATTCGTTTTCAGGCCGCGCAAAAGAACTATTTAGCCTACGAGCGAAAGATCGCAGTGCGGCAGAGCCTGCGGGATGCCATTGCTAAAAACAAGGCCAAAATGGCCGAAATTGCCAAGTTGAAGGCCGCGCAAGAGGCGACCGAGGCCGAGCGCGATACGCTAAGCCAGAAGTTGTACCGGGCTGAAGCGGACAAACAGCGGGCCATGAAGTCGACGAAAGCTCGGTACCTCGCCAAGCTGCGTAGACTTCGCGACGCCCATAAAGAAGAGAGGGATAAGGCGGTTGACGACGCCGAAGATCGGGGGTATGCCCAGGGCGAAAAAACTTATGAACGGCAGGTGCAGGCGACGAAGGACATCTTTTTCTAGTACAGTTGGAAAGCCGCCGTGGAAAAAGTTTGCCTTAGACAAGACGCTGAGATGTTCCAGCATCCGCCCGCTGCCTATATCCTGGTCTACATGCAGGCGTATGCCACCGTCGCTCAAAAAAGGCTCATTGAAAAGGCGAAGAAAACCGCCGGGGAAGAAGCCGCCGCTGCACAGCCCGCCGACCAAACCCCTCATGAAACTTCTGAGACGGCCGAAGATGGCGAGGCCGAGCAGGAAGTTGTTGCTGCGGAAGATGAGACCGAGGAGGGATTGACCGAGCAGACAACAACGACTGCCGAATAAACCGTTGAGATCGATCTTGACTGAAGACCCACTGTTTCCTGCCCTTGTTGCTTTTTATTTTTCTCTCTCTCTCTTTTTTTTTGAATGTAATCGGGCTCGACCCCACCTTTGTAATGTAATTTCCTTAATCAATGCAAATTTGAACTTTTTGCTCGATGATTTTCTATTTCTGTTCGGTTGCGACGTGCAAAATTTCTTTATTCAAATGTTCATGAATCACAACTGGTAGGTCGGCTATGCCAAGCCAAAATCAGAACTCCTTCAATTTTTAAGCGAATGTCACCATTTCATTTGGCAGAGCTAAAATCAGTTCGGCTTCATGAATTGGGAAAAATGCGAACGCTCTGATTTGGGCGAGCGAAAATCAGCTCGGACCTTGTAGATGAAATAAAACACTAATATTTCGAAGGGACCGAGGAAAAATCAGCTTGGCCCTATAGGAGGTTGGATGTATCGCCAAAATTTCATTTTGGCAAAGCAAAATCGGCTCGGCCCCTTTCATTTTGATAAAACGCCAAGCATCATGGCCCTTTCGCCGAGCAAAAATCATCTTAGCCTTCTTAGATTGGCAGAACACCAATATGTCCATGTGGCTGAGCAAAATTAGCTCAGACTGTTTGAGTTGCGTAAAACGCCAACATTTCATTTGTCTGAGCAAAGTCAGCTTGGCTCTTGTAAGTTGGACAAGACACCAACATTTCGTTGGGCCGAGCAAAGTCAGCTCGGCTCGTTTCAGTTGGACAAAACACCAACATTTTGATTTGGCCGAGCAAAATCAGCTCGGCCTGTGGATTGGTCAGAACACCAATATTTCATTTAAGTTGGTCATGACGCCAACATCCCAATTGGGTGAGCAAAAATCAGCTCGGGCCGTATGCAAATTGGACAATACACCAATTATTTCACTGGACAATACACCAATTGTTTGTGCGGTCTGTTTCTATACCGGCGAGAGGAGATCAGTTCGGCCCCTTTCAGGTTGGTCTCCATGCCCCTGGCATCCTCAGAGGCCCAATATCCTTGCAAATCACATAGTATAAACAAAAAGTAGAGACATTTTTCATTACAAAAAGCAGGGCTATCCTTACATCAAATGCCAAAGAGTTAAAAGCTAAAAAAGCTACGTAACAAAAACGATTACATTTCAAAAGTAAAAGATCTTAAGGTTGGCTGCATTCCACGGTCTGGGGACAGCTTTGCCATCTAAATCTTCAAGATGGTATGCCCCTTTGCCTGCCAGGCCAGTCACCTTGTATGGTCCTTCCTAATTTGTACCAAGTTTTCCTTCGCCAGGGACCACTGTGTTGCCCATCACCTTTGTTAAGACCCGGTCCCTGATTTTGAACAGCCTGGGGTGTACAGCCTTGTTGTATTTCTTGGAGAGTTCTTGCTGATAAGCCGTTATGTGGATCAGAGCCCGCTCCATTCTTTCCTCAGCTAGGTCAAGCTCCAAAACCACTACTTCATTGTTCAAATCTGGCTGGAAGCTTTCAGACCGGATGGTTGGCATATCAATTTCCAGCAGGATAACGGCTTCCATGCCATAGGCCAAGGTGAATGGTGTCTCTCCGGTTGACCGCCTTGGCGTAGTGCGATATGCCCAGAGCACATTAGGGAGTTCTTCAGCCCACTTCCCTTTGGCTTTTTCAAGCCGCTTCTTCAGTCCGTCTAGGATGGTCTTGTTCGAGGCCTCCGCTTGACCATTTGACTGGGGATAGGCTAGTGTTGAATTGTAGAACTCGATCTTTAACTCCTTTTAAAATCCGCGAAAGAGTTTCCCGTCGAATTGAGTGCCATTATCTGAGATGAGGGCCTTTGGTATACCGAAGCGAGTGATAACATTTTGCCAAACAAACTTCTTCACATCTTTTTCCTTTATTGTTGCCAACGGCTCGGCCTCTACCCACTTGGTGAAGTAGTCGGTAGCGGTGATAAAGAATTTGCAATTGCCCGGAGCTGCTGGGAGTGGCCCCACTATATCCAGTCCTCAAAATGCGAATGACCAATGACTTGTAAGGGGGAGCAATTCTCTCGCTGGCTGATGGATTTGGTGAGCAAATTTCTGACATTTCTCACACTTACGAACGTATTTCTGCGCGTCCGCCTGCATGCACGGCCACCAGTAACCTTGGGAAATTGCTCGGTAAGCTAAAGACCTGCCCTCAGTATGGCTTCCGCAAATGCCTTCATGGATCTCATAGAGGAAAGCTTCTACCTTGGCGGGGTGGACACACTTCAGATACGGCCCAGTAAAAGACTTTTTGTACAAGGCTCTGGACGGCAAGAGCCAAAATCGCTCCGATTTGGCCCGGATCTTGTTGGCCGCCTTCTTTTCTTCTGGTAGCACTCTATCTTTTAGGAAGGCGATGATGGGGTCCATCCAGGAAGGTCCCAAGTCGGTGCAGAGTACCTCGGTTACTTCTGGTTCCTCAATACTTGGTCGAGGTAAGAATTCTATCATTAAAGGGTTAGGAAAAGCTGTCTGGGTAGATGCCAGCCCGACCAATTCATTAGCTATGTTGTTTTTCTCGCGGTTGATCTGTTCCACTCTAATGGCGGCGAACTTCTTGATCTCTGCGCGCACCAGTGCCTGATATTTGGCCATTCTTTCATCCCTGGCTTCATACTCCCCAGAGACCTGATTGATCACCAATTTAGAGTCGCTGAACACCATGAGGGTTGACGCTTTCATTCTCAAAGCACTCTTTAGCTCGGCAAGGAGGGCCTTATATTCCGCTTCATTGTTAGACGCCGGGAAACCGAGCGTAATTGCTTGTTCGATGACTAGCTCGTCCGGGGAAGTCAACACGATACCCAGCCCGGCGCCATGCCTGTTGGAGGCCCTATCGACGAAAAGCTTCCACGTCTCGCCGATGAACAGCTTCCAGCAATCAGATGGGTTTTGCGAGCTTCTCAACTCCAAGTCTCTAATCGGCTCATTCTGGTCTCTTCCCTTGTCTTGGTTGGGTTCGTCTTCTAATAAGTTACCCGACTTCTCTAGTTCGGTCGCCCTTTGCCCTTCTTCCACTTGTGAGCCAACACTTGTCTCCGTTGTCTGACCTGAGGGCCGTGCCAAATCCGCACTAGCCAAATCAACCGGGCAAACCGGATGCATTCCAGGGGAAAACTCCACCACAAAGTCTGCAAGAGCTTGAGCCTTGATCGCGGTACGCGGTCTAAACTTGATGTCGTACTGCCCCAATTCCACGGCCCATTTCAGAATTCGCCCGGTAAAGTCTGCATTTTCAAAGAGTACCTTAAGCGGAAACTCGGTTAGCACAACTATTGTATGGGCATGGAAATAGTGCGCCAGCTTTCTCGAAGCCATCATCAGGGCCAGGCCTAATTTTTCTAGCGGTAGATATCTTGATTCAGCGGGGAGCAAGGTCTTGTTTACGTTGAAGATTGGTAGGTGCTGGATGCCTTCAGCCCGAACCAATACCGCGCTAACCGTGTGTTGAGAGACAGCCAAGTAGAGATACAACTCGTCGCCCAGCTGAGGTGTGACTAAGATAGGGGCTGAGGAAAGGTATACTTTTAATTCTGCCAGTGCACGGTCGCACTCGTCATCCCAGAAGAACTTGGCCTTCAAAGTTTTAAAGAAGGGCCTGCAACGATCTGAAGACCGGCTGATAAATCTGCTTAGCGCGGCTGTCATCCCGACAAGATGTTGCATGTCCTTCGTGGAGTTTGGGCGCTCCAGCTCTTGTATCGCCTTGATTTGGGATGGGTCGGCTTCAATTCCTCGGTTTGTGACTAGAAAACCCAGAAACTTTCCGGTGCCGACTCCGAAGACGCATTTGGAGGCATTCAAACGAAGCTTGTGGTGTTTAAGTATAGCAAACATCTCCGTTAGGTCGGTGAGGTGTTGAGACTTTTCTTTACTCTTTACCACCATATCATCGATGTAGGCCTCCATGGTGTGGCCCAGAAGTGGAGCGAACATCTTTGTCACCATCCTTTGAAAAGTTGCCCCGGCGTTCTTCAGTCTGAACGGCATGACTTTATAGCAATACAGGCCTCTAGGAGTAGTGAACGATGTGATCTCTCGGTTCGGTTCATACATGGCTATCTGGTGGTAGCTGCGATATGCATCCAGGAAGCTAAACCTCTGATGGCCAGCGGTCAAGTCCACCAGCTGGTCGATTCGAGGGAGCGGGAAGCTATCCTTTGGGCATGCACGGTTGACCATCTTGTAGTCAACGTAGACTCGCCACTTGCCATTCTTTTTCGGGACAACTACCGTATTGGATATCTATTGAGGGTATTGCACCTCTTCTATAGCCCCAGCTTCCAATAAGTTCTTCACTTCTTCTGCCACTACCTCGGCATGGTGCAAGGCTGAGCGGCGTGTTCTTTGGATGACCGGTCGTGCATTAGGGAGGACATTCAACTGATGGCAAATGAAGCTAGGGTTGACACTAGGTATATCGTAAGGTGTCCACGCAAAAGCTTCCATATTGGAGATCAGAAAGTCAACATACTTATGTCGCTTGGTGCTGGACAGGGATGAGCCCAAAAAAAAGAACTTGGTTGGATCATTCTCATCAATTCGCATCTCCACCAAATCCTCGACCGATTTTTCCTGGGCCTTCTTTCCCACGTCTTCAAGGACCTCGTTTCCCTTGGGTCTCTCTATCATCTGGACAAACCGTTTGGCGGCTCGGCTGCCATTCACCGCAACGAAGCATTGATTTGCCATCATCTGGTCTCTCCAAACTTCCTCTATTTGTCCGGTTGGCGCCGGAAAGTGCAAGACCTGATGATATGTCGACGCTACTGCCTGCATGGCGTGTAACCAGTCCCTGCCCAAAATTAAGTTGTAGGTGGATGGGACCTTAAGCACCAAGGATTCGACTTGCTTTATGACTGAACCCGCGTTGACCGGCAATATGATCTTTCCCACCGGCCATTCTGGCTGAGAGTTGAAACCAACCAAAGGAGATGTTGCAGGAGCCAAGTCCTTGTCCTCCAACTTCATCTGCTTGAATGCGTTGTAGTACATGATTTCAACCGAACTCCCTTGGTTGATCAAGATTCTCTTGATGTCAAAGTCTTTAATGCGAAGAGTTACCACTAGGGCATCATTGTGGGGCATTTGAATCTGCTCCAAATCCTTGCTTGAAAAGGTAAGGATGTCCCTTTCTTCGGTCTTCCCTTTCTTCACAGTGGGCTGAACGGAGAGCACTTCCCTTATGTGTTCGGCCTTCTTGATCATCCCTCTCAGCTCGCAGACCCTGGCTGGTTCAATGATGCCATGGATGACATTGATAACGCCTTGGGGCGCTGCCTCAATGGCAGCTAGGCCGTTTGGCTTGGTCTGACCCAATGGGGTGGCTTTCATACCCCAATTTATGTATTGATCAAGATGCCCTGCTGCAACCAACTCCTCCAAGTGTTGTTTGAGCGGCAAGTAGTCCTCTGTTCGGTGCCCCTGTTCTTCATGGAAGGTGCATCGAAACCTTGAGTTAAAGCCTCTCTGTGCACTCCCCAACTTGGCCGGCCAACGGACAAAAGACTCTCCTCGGATCTCACTCAAGATGCGGTAGATAGGGATTTTGAAGACTGTGATGATTCCAGTCCGCACCTTCAATGTTCTCTTGGCATCCTCCTTTGCATCACGGGGAGCGTCAGCTCGGTTATTTTTGCGACCTTTGTTCCTATCATCACGATTTGAGCCACGACGTTGATTTTTTGACCGGTCATTTGGGTGGTTATCTTCTTGCTCGACCGAGTGAACCTTCCCTGCCACCCTTCTGTCCGTCGCGACCGGATTAGCCTTCTTGGTCGTGGAGGCGGCATTATCCTCCACACGAATGTGCTCATTGATCCGCTGCATCAAGGACTCCATGGTTGTGGGCTGGTGCATTATGAGCGAATCTCGCAGCCTATGTCCAACTGGGAGACCTCGCTTGTACTGAGTGATCGCCAGATTGGTAGGGCAGTCGAGGATCTCGTTGTAAGTTTCCCAGTACCTTGCATTGTATGCCTTCAACGAACCTCCAGATTCCATTTTGACGCCCAGGACATGGTCGACCTCCTTCGGTGTTCAAGTATTGGTTTTGAATTTGGTGACGAAGGCTTCCGCTAGTTGCTGCCACCCCTCGATACTCCCATCTGGAAGCCTTTCGAACCATTTCAGGCCCAGTTCTCCCAAGCTTGCTGGGAATATGAGGCACATCAGGCGTCAGCGTCATTATGACCATTACTTGCTTGGGTAATGACTCACGTGCATGTACGGATCCGTCTTGCCGTCGTACAAGGTGAACTTAGGCTGGTAGAATCTGGCAGGGAGTGGTGTACTCTCGATTTCTGGAGTCAGCGACGTGGCTGTAAGTCTCGCCAACTCTTTGTCCACTAGTGCAGGAGCCATCACCCTGGGTGTTGGCGTTGCCACTTCTTCGCTACAACGAACTTGGGTGCCCAACCTCTGCAACGCCGGCACTCTCTGAGCCTCTCGACGGTGTGCCCTCTCCTCCAACACATCCCTCAGGTCTCTGGAACGGGTGGAGAAAGAGTATCATGACGTCGACGAGGGGTGCAAGGGGTGGTGAGTGCTGTCGCGAGTGAGGGATCTGCCATCTTTTTGGTCAGAATCTCCAACCCTATAGTTCCTGGTGATAGAGAGAGAGTGAGTCCTTTCCTGGCGGCGACTGCTAGAACAAGGGGACAGGGTGCGCTCACTAAGGTCGCCCTCTCCAGCAACACCCTTTCCCTTAATCTGGCGTTTCAGCATCTCCATCTCAGCCGCCATCTTGCGGATGAGGGCATCCTGGTCCTTGAGTTTGTGCTCCAGGCGCTGCGCGCGGGACTCCCTCCGCCGCCGACGGCCCTCTGGACTCTTCGAGCAATCAGTACTCCTCCCGCGTTTGTCTCGTGCACCTCGCGAAGAAGTTTCTAGGCCCGCCATGGCTGGAACATTCGGGAGGCCTTCTCTCCGTCGGACAGACTCTGGCGTGACGCCATCGACGACGGACAGTGGAGTTTCGTCGTTGTTGGCCATGGAAATGGTCGTAGAAGCTTGGAGAGCAAGGTTTGAGTATCAAAGAGTTTCCATAGACGGCGCCAATTGTACGGGGATGAAATATCCTCTGCTTTCCGTACTCCTTGGATTCAAGCTTCACGTGACGGCGTCTAACCTGGCAACACAGAAACGGTGAGTTGCCCGGCGGTGGGTTGTCGGATAGACCCTCCGAAGGTCAAGTCAGATCACTTGAGGAAGAAGAAGGCCGTTAGAGAGAGAGAGAGTGTGTTTCAGATGGCATCAATTGCTTACCTCTAACGTTCATCTTCCCTTCCTTTTTCTAGGCTGGCCATGCAGCCTCAGGATTGTGCGCGCACTGCCTCTGCTGTCATTCCCTGGACAGGTGGCGGTGCTCGCCTCCCACCACCTTACGCGTGTAAAGACCAAATCCTCCATCCAGTACATGCAAAACTGCCAAATGGTATTGACGCGTGCCTGGAGTAGATTTCCTCTCCCTCACGCCATTGGCCCATGTGGCACACCTGACCAGCATACCAAAACCGGCCTATTCCTTGGAGAAAATCACAACCACAGAGAACACGACCAAGCTTCCGAGCTATCCGGTCGGGCGCATGCCGACCAACATCCTGGTCCAAACTCTCTGGGTTAACTGAAGGTGAAGCGTGCTGGTCTTCTTCTCGGCCTAGACTCATTTCGGACTGTCATTTGCTCGGTTGTGCCGTGCTAACGCGCGCCTATCGCCGAACGTCTAGCAGTCACAGCTCGGCCAGGCCTTAGACCATGCCTGGTCGGCCAACCTACCTCGGCCGTGTACGACAGGCCGGAGGGCCACGCCAATTGAGAAGATAGCTCGGCACCGTGAGGTTTGCCACACCCGCGTTACCGTAGCTCGGCCGTATTGTCCGGTGCAAATCTCCCTTCTCATAAACTATTTATATATTGTTTAGTGCATATTCCATATAAACTATTTGCTTGTAGAACAACTAGGGGTGTGAAAAAACAATCAGCGGAATCGGTAAATAGATTCGATTCATCTAAATCACCGATTTAATCTAATTTTTATTGGCTTCTATTTTAGTTCTAATTTGAAAAATGGTGGAATCATTTAAATCGGTCTAATTCCTGATTTTAAGACTTTGGTTACAGCTTCAAACTAGACTGTAGCATATTTATTTATTATTTTTTATATGTAAAAATTAAAATATAAAAAGTATCTTATAAGATATGAACACTAACTTTCATTGTGAAATTGATAAACTCTAATCAAATTGACTAAATTATTGTTAGTTTGTTTATTAATATAAAATATATATCATATTTATTGTAATATAAAATATGTAAAATAGAATCGAACTAAATTGGTTTTTATAATTTGGTTATGATCCGATTCCACAATTAATTTTTTATAACAAAAATAAGCTGATAATTTAAATTGAAAATGAATAAAAAAATTAAAGTTGATAAAATTAAAATCTGAAAGCTTATTTTGTTATAAGAGTTCAAGTTGATAATTCAATCACTTTCATTTCACTTTTATCACCTAAACTATCTTTTTATTTCATTTCTAAACTTTGAATTTCATCTATGTAGTCTTATTTATTTATTGATTTCAGTTCATATGTTTCAATTGAAAATAGTTTGTTCAAATCAATAAGAGTTAAAGCCTAATTTGATAAGTAAAAAGGTCATTTTCAAAATTTAAACATACAATCAATCACTCAATTGAGGGATGGAGAATAATGATAATAATAATAATATGAGTTACAGAGTATGTTCATTGAACTTTTTCTATTTAATAATTTTTAGAAACGATAATTGAAATTCATGTTTGTTACACGTCATACTATCTAAGGGTTTGGTTGGTTCATTTAAGTTTGGAGTTGGTAAGCCATTTTTTCTTTTCCCTTAAAACTAGAATGCCTTGAAGTAATATCTATAAATGTTGGATTGTATATGGATTTAACTCTACATATTTGATACTCGCTTGGAAATGGATGTGCTGGTTTCTGTTATGAAATCAGATTCATCGATTGGATCTCCCAAATTTGGCTGTTTTGATTACTTGGTTGGACTATTCTTATGAGGGAAAGATGAAAGTGGATGTTAGAATTGATAAATGGTCATCTAGAGATGCTTGTATGATTGATGAAATTAGGGGGTATTAGGCAAGGCTTATCATGAATTATGATATGGAGTGCTGGGCAATCAGCAATATGGGAAAGCTAAAGCCACAAAAATGCACAGTTGTGAGATAAATGATGTAGCTTAATTGGGGGCAGGATGTAAGAGAATTTAAAGGCCCAAAAGTGCAATGGTGAGGATGAAGTTAGATTTCTATTTCATGCACTAAAGAAAAGCCTGAAGAACATGAATCAGGTTGCAAGAGAATAAGATTTTATGAGAGAAAACATGGTCTAGATAAAGCAGGATATGTTTGTCTTAAAAAGGTGACGATATAAGCGCTACTGAACTGTAAGTGCACATGGAAGAATATATGAGCCATTGGATGATGGATTCAGTTCTTTTTTGGATACTAACATGGGCCTCGTTCTGTCATGAAATCTATATAGTTAGAACCCAAACAAAGTCTAATTAGAAATCTCAATCCCCTAGTTTTGTGTTGTATACATTGTTGTCAAAATCGTATGATAGGTGATACATGTCGTATTGTATACACTACAACAAAATTGAACTTTTACGACTTGCAATGCATGTCGTAAAAACTCTTTCACAGCATGCACACAAATGTCGTTATATGACATGCCGTGAAAAGTTGATTGTCATTTATGGTATACGAGTAAAGTTGTAAAAAGTAACAAATTAAACATTAATAACATACTTTGTATGTCGTATAAAAATTTTTACGACATTTTTTTTCATGTCATAAATCATTATACTTTTTATGGCATAATGTTGAATGTTGTAGAAGGTTATTTTTAATATATTTATGACATACTATGTATACCGTATATAATCTTTTACGACATTTTCTTGCATGTCATAAATCATTACACTTTTCATGACATAATTTTGTATGCTATAAAAGGTTATTTTTAATATATTTCTGACATACTTTGTATACCGTATATAATCTTTTACGACATTTTCATGCATGTCATAAATCATTACAACTTTTACGACATAATTTTATACGCTGTAGAAGGCTATTTTTAATATTTTATATATATATATATATATATAGAGAGAGAGAGAGAGAGAGGAAAATTTATGAGAGTGAAAATAATTTTTTTAAAAAAAATTTTCCAATAAGAATTTTCACTGCATAGTAATGCATGTCGTGTAAAATTATGATAAATTATAACGTAAAATACATGTTATCTTAAATATAGATATTTCACGGCATATTTTTACAAGCCATAAAAGTATATAAGTTATTTTTGTATTAAAAAAAATCTAGATTGTAACTAGAATATTTGGTTTATTGGGAAAAAAAAATAAAAATTTCTCATATCTACTAGAAATTTATAAATATTTAGAAACATCTAGAATTTTTTTTTTATTATTTATAATTAAAATATAATTTCTCTGGAGAATGAGAAGGTTTGGGACAAAAACAAGTATGGATCTAGAATGAGACGGTGTGTGGCGTAAGTTTTTTAATAAATTTTTTCTTTTTAAATCCAAATAATTTACGTATACTTAGAAGGAAAATATTTTTTAATTTTCTAAAATAATCACTAAATTCAAAAAAATATAAAATTTAATATTTTACAACAAAAAATGTATGTTGTCTTAAATGTAAATATTTTATAACATATTTTGGTATGCCGCAAAAATATACATTTTTTTACGACATACTTTTGCATGTTATAAAAAAATCGGATTAGTTTTTTTTTTTTTTTTTTTTTTGTAGAAGTTTTCACGACATTCATTAGCATGTCGTGTAAAGTTATAATATTTTACAACATGAAATGTATGTCGTCTTAAGTGCAAATATTTTACGACATATTTTTGTAAGTCTTAAAAACATACATTTTTTACGGTATACTTTTGTATGCCATAAATATATGAATTAACGATTTACATGGTATATATGCTGTTATTGACAAAATATTAACGACTTGTAAAAAAAAAAAAAAAATCGTAGAATGTATTAACTATGACATGTATTTAATGCATGCTGTAAACATGATGCCGTAAATAGTTAGTTTTGTTGAAGTAGTTGAACTTGGCTCATTTTTCAAATTATCAGTTTTCTTGATTTGCATGACTTTGTTGTGTTGATAGAGTTTTGTGTATTTAAAATATATATATATATATATATATATCACCTATAAATGGCCATATAACTCAACTTCATACATTATATTACCGAAGGACTCATATTGGAAACCATGTCTGATCAATCTAAAAATTACCAAACTACTAGTAACCTCTAATTATAAGAAAGTCGTTCTAGCAGCATAGATTTCAAAAACCATCTTAAAAAAACACTAAAATTGAACAATAACTTTTGTTAGAGAAAGTCCAATGCATGCTGATGTAGGACAACTGCTAAGTATTACTCTTCTACAAATAGTGAGCCCCCAAATTTGATGTATAGCAGAAAAGCTGGGTTTTGGGATATTTTAGTTGATTTTTATATTATTAATATAGAGGTTCTTTGGTCTTATATGGAGTAATAAAAGAGTAAACGAAAGGAGAAGATTTTGGGGCCGGGGGTGGTTCTGGTTTCTGTGAGCAGTACCCGTGAATGGCACTTTGCCGGTTTTATATTTTTCTGCAAGTTAGGGTGCTAGGGTTGAGGAACTATGATATCCGAGTGTTGAATAAGGGCTAATGCAGATGTGGTTTTGTGGTTCTAGAGGCCAAAAAAAAAAAAAAAATACTCATAGAATTAGGATGTAGGCATCACACCCAGATTCCCAAAGGCATCACCTAGGGAGGAGGGAATTGATCAACGCAATGCACAAGAGGGCTCAATAGCTTCAACTCAAAATCGACTTTGTTGAATTAAAAGCATGCTTTATAGGGACATTTGAGAAATCCTACTCTTAATAGAATGTGACATAGTTGGAAACTAAGGGTGTGTTTGGATTTTAAATATGCAAAGGGAAAGAAAGGAGAAGGGAAAGTGAATGAAATAGAAGCTAAATTACACTATAAATACTTACAATAATATTTAAAATTTATCTTCTATTTAACTTACATTATATTAAATTCAAATCTAAATTACATTTAATTTTTTTTATTTTTTATTTTATAATGTTTCGATATATAGCTTGAAAAATGCTTTGAACTAAGGAGAAATTATTCAATACTCTTGGAACAATGTTCTATTATACTTATAGGTTAGCACTTTAATATTTTGTCTTCTAAAACTCTTATGCAAAAGTAGTGGATTTCATAATTTAGAATAATAACTGTTTATTTAGAATATCACCTAAACTTGTTTCACGAGCATTAAATAATTTCTCATGAAGCAAAACTTATCAATTCATAATTTGTGAAGAATGTGTTTATATGATGAAAATTAAATTGATAAAATGTGACATATATGAGTAAAATGAATTTCAACAATTGATTCCTGCCTTATTGATATAGCTTTTCTGCAAAATTTGTATATTTATTTGACAATTCAATCCAAATCGTCTAAAATTTGGGGTTACCTGATGTCCTTAATGCACAAAGGTGATTGTTGTGGGTTTGTAAGAGTTGTTTTGGGTCTTTATTTTGATAATTTGAACAGTTTAAATTTTATGAAATATTGAGAAGAATATATCTGTAAAAAATTAAGTTAATCTGATATCGATAATTCATTCATTAAAACATATTTGTTTATAATATATATATATATATCAAACTAAAGTGTTTGGGAACTTGGGTTGGGCTAAAATATCAATAAAAGACAAAATATATCAAAATAGCCAATAACATAGAATATCACATCAAACTATAATTATTTTATATGTATTTTTTTCTTCACAATTAGCAAATCAATTAAAACAAATAACTATAGCCACAAATACAAATTTTTAGTCATACGGTTCTTTGGGGTGCATTACAAAAGTGTACTTATGTGTCTTTAGTAACATAATATCTATTTTTTATTTTTTTAGGGAGAGTGACTAAGAAATCTCATATTTTCGATTTATAATCCATGTAGTCTCGTATTTTTTCTTGTAATCTATTTAGTCTTTTTGGATATGTAATAATTCATTTACCCGTTACATTGGAGTGTCATATTTACAAAAAGTATACTAAAGAATTTTTTAGTGTCATATTATACCCGCTACGTTAAAGTGTTACATTTGAAAAAATTACATTAAAGAGTTTTTAATTTTTTTTGAGTGTCACATCATACCCGCTATATTGGAGTGTCACATGTCAAGTTTGAGAAAAGTACACTAAGAAGTTTTTAATTTTTTTAGACTTTCATATGATACCCGTCACATTGTTACGTTTAGAAAAAGTGTAGTAAGGAGTTTTTAATTTTTTTTAAAGTTTCATTTCATATTCGTCATATTGTCACGTTTGAGAAAAGTATACTAAAGAGTTTTTATTTTTTTTTGAAGTGTTACATCATACCAACCACGTTGTCACATTTGAAAAAAATACACTAAAAAGCTTTTATTTTTTTTGGAGTAAAAGTTCTGGAGTGTCACATCATATTTGTCACGTTGTCACATTTAAGAAAAGTACACTAAAGAATTTAATTTTTTTGGAGTGTCACATCGTTAGAGTGTCACATCAATACTTATCATATTGGAGTATCACATCATACGTGTCACATTAATAAAAAGATATATCTGTTTATCAAAATAATACTAAAATAAAAAATAGGATTACACGAAAAAAAATCTCTGCTAATAGGACTTAACAGACCAATAAAAAAAACTTGAGACTAATTAAAATACTTGTTTATGAGATTAAATTTATTGATAAGAGTAGTGTTAGAGAGCTCGAAAGAGCTCCCCCAAATTCCCCCCGAATCGAAAACGACGCCGTTTTCGGCTTTTTCTTTTTTTTTTTTTTTTTTTTTGCAGAATCAGAGAAGGAAGACGAAGAAACAGAGGGAGGAAGAGAAGAAGAAAGAAGAAGAAAGAAAGAAGAAGAAAGAAGAAGAGAAGGCAGGGGCGGAGATCGGCGGAGCTCGACGATAGGCGGAGCTCGACGATCAGACGAACTCGACGGAGATCGGCGGAGCTCGACGATCGGCGAGGCTCGACGATCGGACGAACTCGACGATCGGAAGCTCGCCCGGAATGCACGGGCCCCTCTGTGTGTGTGTGTGTCTCCCTCTCTCCTCTCCGCTCTCCCTCTCTCTCTCCCTCTCTCCCTCCCTCACCGTTTCAGAGTCGCGAGGAAGAAGAAAAAAAAAAAAAAAAACGTGAAACGACGTCGTTTCACGGATTTCGGGGGATTCGGGGGAGCTCGGTTTCGAGCTCCCAAGCTTTATCCTATTGATAAATATTCTTTTTTTTAATACATTTTTTTATAAAAAATTAAAAGATATATATTTATTTAAATCATCCAAAATAATTCTTAAAATAACGAAAAAGACAAAAGGGCAACTAATAAGCCAAGTTGCCAATCCAGACCCATCTATATATACATGCTGCCGTGATAATATCTCTCTCCTTTCTCTCCACATGTTTTTATATATGTATATTGAATCTTTATCTTTGAGTTTTTATTAGCGTACAGATCTGAATCTATTTGTTTTTTCTAGTAATAATTGAGTAATGGAGGAATAGATATATAATTTTTGGCCCATTTTACCAATTAAGAAAAAAATCATCTATTTTTTTTGAATTTTCTTGTTTTTAGTGATTTTTTTTCAAAATTATGATAGAATTTTGTTGAGATGAATTTTAAAAGTATATTTTTTTTGAATTTTTTTATAAAAAAAATCACTAAAATGCAAATAAGCTAAAAAGATTGATTATTTTTGTTATTTCTGAATTGTTTTTAAAAAAATTATAATTTTTTGGTTTATCTTGTTGAGCTGAATCTAGAAACTAAAGCACTTAATTTTTATTTTTATTTTTTTATAAAAAAGTTCACTACAATTAAAATAAGCCAAAAAAAAAAGGGCTAAAATTGTTGATAGCTTACGTGTGATTTGCGAAATGGATTGAATTTTGATTTATATAATATATTAAAAAAAAAAAAAAAAAGAGTGTTCACTGTCAAATGTGAATTGAAGGCGTCACGTATTCTATAAGAGAGTCGTTGTGTCGATCGCAACTTTTTTGTTCTCAAACCCGGCAGCGAATATTGCTCTTTCCATTTATATACCAGAACATTTTGTAATCTGCTTCATTGAAAGGTTTTGTATCCAAATATTCAAGATATAGAGGTATTTTGTAGAACATAGTATTCAGATTAAACCTTTTGAATTCAATTTTTTTTTTCCTGCATTGATTTTTTTTTTTGGTAATAAATTGTATTTTCTGAGAAAGACTCGACTCTGTTTGATTTCTCTGGAAATGGAGAGAAAAAAGAAGAAAGGAAAACAGGAATCGAATTTCGGATGTGTTTTGGTTCAAAATTTCAATCTCGTTTTCATCTGAATCGTTTTCTCAGTAACAGAACATATACCAAAACGCCTTCCTGTTGTGTTTTAGAAACAAGTAAACCATATAGAGATGGTTTATGAACATCTTCTCAGAAACCAAACAAAATTTCAGTATCGTTTTCTGTTGTTGTGTTGGAAACACTAGCCTAGACAGTTATATCCCATGTATGTAGACATTTTCCTTCATTTTCGGGAACCAAACACTCATTAACACTATGTTTGGGAACTTAGGAGAGAAAAGAAAAGAAATGATTAGTTAAGTTATAAGAGAAAAGAAAAGAAAAGAAAAGAAATGATTGTGATTTCTCTCATTTTTGTTTGGATAAGGAAGAAATAAAATAAAAGAAATGATTGTGATTTCTCTCATTTTTATTTGGTTAGATTTCATTAAGAGAAAAGAAAAGAAATTATTTTATGTTATGTTACCAAAATAACCTTTTTATATTTTCAATTATTTTATTTCTTTTATTTTTATAGGGACAAAATTGGTATTATAAAAATAGTGGTTTCTTTTCTCTCTCAATCTCTCAACTTTTAGGAAGATTAAAAATGAAACTTATAAGAGAAATGAGTTTCTCTCTATTTCTCTCTACTTAAGTTATCCAAATAAGTAAGAGAAATACATATCTCTCCATTTCTTTTCTTTTCTCTCCAAATCACTCAATCCAAACATAGCGTAAACTTTCTCTTTTTGTCCAGAGATGGGGTACGACAACGATAGAGGAGGAGAGGGAATCAAGAGGAGAGGTTGCTCATTCTCAAAAGGCGATTTTCTCCCCGAAGAATCGTTCCAAAGTTGAGCGAACTACGGGAAGGCTCTAAAGCAAACTTCGGCGAGGCTGATGGACCGAGTCTTGACTCGGTCACTCGATTCTGCCGAGTTAGAAGTGAAGGCTCGGAGCAATAACGAGATGAAGATGACTCTTACTTGGTGGGACCTCATGTGGTTCGGCATGGGTGCTGTGATCGGTGTCGGAATCTTTGTCCTCACCGGACTTGAGGCAAAAACCATGGCTGGACCAGCCGTCATCTTGTCCTACGTGGTGTCTGGCGTCTCCGCCTTGCTTTTCTGTTATAATCGAGTTCATGTGGAGATCCTCACGAGTTTGCTATCTCACTTCTCACCTTCTTTTTAATTTTTTTTACTTGAATTTTAAAAAATAAAATAAAAATTATGGTGTTATGAAAGTCATCAAATATATATAAATATATATTGCCTAACGTTTGGCAAAATTGAGAAGTAAACTTATTTTTTTAAAATCTTATGTCATTTTTTTATATAGTTTGTATGTCAACTTAAAAAAAAATTACTAAACATGAAAAAAAGAGAGTCAAATTTCATAAATTAAAAAAGCTTACAAGAATGAATTTATTTTTTCAATTTTTTAATTTATTTTTAAATATAAAAGTATAATCACTTAAGTCATCATTTAAAAAAAAAAAATTACTTAAGATAAAAATAGGGCAATGATATATAACACTAAAAGTGCTTGCTCTAAAGCACCACTACTGAGTTGGCACACACTTAAAAAAAAAGGTACAACAATACTGTGACAATGGGTGGAGTCCACTGCCACATCATTAATGTTACTACTAATTAATGATCTCAATTATCTTCTATAAAAATAAGTAGACGTAGGCCTTGTCTAAGAGTATAGTTTTTTTATTTTATTTTTTATTTATTTATTTATTTATTTTTTGGGTTAGATTAACATCTCTATGGGAGTTAGACTCCTCACCTTTGTAAAACACCAATTGTTTGTCTCATAATTCAACTCTTTCTAAATCCATGACTTTTTCCTTGGATTGTAGTTAAAAAGTTAATATAAATTGTCAAATTATTCTTTTGACATTTCGTACGTCTTTTATAAAAAATTAAAACAATTTATTTTTAGCTGAGTCTTAAAACAACCTAACTCCAAAACGAATTCTAAAAGATCATAAATAAAATTGGATGGACATTCAAGCGTGCCCTGTTAAGGGGTGTTCTTGAGGAGTATAGATCTTGAGATTAGTTAGTCTAGTAATGTTAGAGGCTTACATTTTTAAGCTCATAAATTTATTTATAATTATAATGATGGAATAAAGGAGTTTGGCCTAATATAATTGATGTGTAAGAGCATCTCCAACGGTTACTCAGATTTTTCACTAAATCTGAGTAAAAAAGTGACTATTTCCTTAATCTGATACTTCGCGCTCCAACGGTTCAGTATCAAATTCTTTTTATCAAATTTGTGCCGGACAACCGGTTGGTTGACCGGCCGGTCAACCGGTAACGGTAAAATATTTTATTTTATTTTATTTTTTTTTTGAACTTTTTGAACATTTTGGTGGTCGACCGGTTAGGCAAAAAAAAAATTTTTTTTTTTTTTGACTGGTTTGAACTTTTTTTGAGAACTGTTTGAACTTTTGGTGGGCGACCGGTTGGTCAACCGGCCGGTCGACCGGTTCGTCTCCTGTGCAACGGTCATGTACAATGTTTTGGTGAAACGCGGAGTCTGTCATCAGTTTGGTGAAACTTTTGCTGAAATCTCATTTTGGTATGACTTTGGTGCAACCGTTGGAGCATGAAAAAGTGGATTTTTCATCAAAATTTAAATCTGATGCTGGATTTGATTCACCGTTGGAGATGGTCTAACAAATTAAAAATTGATACATATGATATCATATCATTGTGATACAATTGTGAGAATTTTGTGCGGGTCTTAAATATTTTCTTACTTACTCAATGTTTGCCCCAATTTAGAATTATTTATCATTTAATTTTTATGATTATCACATTTTAGATTATTAGTTACAAGAATTAAAATAATTATAAATTTGTTCACTTCAACTTTTGATAATTTGTTAAAAAAAAATTTATCCTGTTTGCTTAAATAAGTGGTCACATAAATTTATTATTATAATTAAAACAAAAGAATAACTTTAAAAAACACTTTTTTTATTAATTAAACTGAAAAAATAATCCAAAATTCCAATAAAAAACGATATGAATCATACTAAAAAATAGGCCATAAACTCGTGCAAATTCAAACCTATACGCCATAACGGTGAGAACGCAGTGGTTTTCCATTTTTTTTTCTCCAGACTAGTCCGTGAGATATGAATGTCTAACTTGATAAGTCCAACTTCAGAGTTTCACCAAACATTCAAAGATTCTCGTGTGCGAAATTCTTGGGTTTGGGTAGCATTACTCAATAATTTAGCTATTTGATAAGAAAAATATTTTAGAGAGCTCGAATAAGTTGATGGTGGATCCCACTTATTGATGATATGATGCATGTTTTTTTTTTTCTCTCTCTGTCACGTCAGTGGAGAGCTCTACCATTAGAGCCCGAATCAGTTTTGATTTGAAAATTTATAATTATTATTTTTTTACTAAATTGTTTGATTTCATTTCTGATCATAGCTAATTAGATCCTGCACGGTATTTGTGGGGGCCGAGTAAATTATTACGTAGGATAGTCAAATATATTAAAGAAGGAAAGTAGATCATGTACTATACGGCTCCAACCCTGAGGGACAGAAGCCGAATTTCTAGATCGGCCTCTATCAGTTGTAGATTGGGCCGAATATGAAGAGATAACCGAATGAGCGATTGTTCATTGGACGAAAGGTGGACCCAACCATCAGCATCGAGGACGACTATAAATAAAAGGAGCATTAGCCAAAAGAGGTATGTGAGAAAAAATATAACTTGAGATATAAGCAACCAAAAGAGTATACACTGACTTATCCGTCGGAGTGCTAATTTTGGCACTCCCGACCGGAGTGTTTATTCCTTTTCAAATGACTAGCTGAGGATAATGAGCGTTCTACATGATCTAAAGAGTATTTCCGAACCACTTCTCCACAATTGGCGTCGTCTATGGGAATACTTCAGCATATCCATGGCTGGCGTGACGGAAGATCCTTCGGTAGTCGCTGATGATCTTACACCACGAGATGATACCATTCCAAGCAACATGCTTGGACCAGAGAATATTACTGCACAAAGGGCCTTGAACTTCGACTCACCGTCGACTTCAGTGCATGAGACAATGCAAGCGATTATGGATCAAGCGAAGCAAAATGAACAGAGGTTGGAAAACATGATTGTTGAGAACGAACGCTTTACACAGGATTTGGCCTTGGAGGTGGCAAAATCCCAACAGGCCGCGCGCCAAGACCCAGGCCGATCTCTGAGAAAGGACGATCGACAACCTCGAGTTCGGAGACACGATAGTGGCAATGATTCTGACTCATCATTCCCAGAACCTGCAAAGAAGGGACGAGTTGAAGTCTCCAGCTCTTCTGAAGGAAGTCCGCGTGCACGGAATAAGCGAAGAAGAAATGATTCAGACGAAGAGGATCAACATGACCTTTTTGTGTGACGGATTGCAAGGGCAGTACTACCCAAAAAGTTCAAAGCTCCATCGTTCATCCTATATGACGGGAAATCGAATTCCATTGATCACATTTGTCATTATAAGTAAGCCATGACGCTACATGTAGATGACGAGGCCCTCATGTGCCGAATATTTTCGAGCAGTTTGAGACCATTGGCCGTTAGATGGTATTATAAATTGGAACCGACATCGATTAAGAGCTTCCATCAATTCCAAAATCCTTCAGGGCAAGGTTCATTACCAATGAGGTCCAGCCGAAGCAAGCCGATTCTCTCTGGGCAATGCAAATCAACTAGGGGAAACCTTACGTGCGTATTTGGCGCGCTATTAGGAATGCTTTAATCTCGTAGATGATGCTTGCAATGACTCCATGGTCATCACCGCCTTTAAAATGAGATTGCATCCTGATAGTGCCCTCTGCAGTTCCTTGACCAGAAGGCCCCCTAAAACAATTTGATCGTTAATGAAGAAAGACGAGGAATATTGCAAAATGGAATATGACGCCTTGCGGGTAAAAACCGGACATAAGGCCAACAAGACGGCCCCATCTGAAATCGTTCAACCGATAGATTCTGTACCATTACGGAGCCCTGAACCACGGAATTGGGCTAAACGAGACAAAAGACGAGATTCACACCGATCAAATGACCAATGTTCCCACCGAGCTAATGAACAACTTCAAGTGGATAGCAGGCGCACAAGGCGCGTGGACAAGAAATATACAGAGTTGTCGGAACTGATCAGCACGGTTATGCCTAAAGTTCAACACCTTCCGTTCTTCAAATGACCATCCAAAATGGTGGGACCTCCCGACACAAGGAGACGGAATAGGCGGTGCGAATATCACAAGGACCACGGATGTGATACCGACAGTTGTTATGCGTTGAATGATCACCTTGAGGAGTTGGTACAAGACAGTCGGCTTAAGCAATACGTCTGAAAGAACAATTCAACCAAAATAGTTGTTTTACGGCAGGAGTCACCTCCACTCGGCGTAATTCATATGATATATAGCTTGCTGACGGCATCCGCGGTACATACAATTCAGTCGCATCCTAACCTCTAAAACAAATCACACCGACGAAACGGCTCCATGAAGCCGCGAATATTTCTTTCGATGATTCTGATTTGGTCGGCGTAACACTCCCTCACATTGATCCCTTGGTCATCGAACTATGTGTAAACCGATTCACCGTTGAACGTGTTCTCATTGACTAGAGGAGTACTTCGGAAGTTATGTACTGCAAGACCTTCATCAAACTCGGCTTCTATGAGTCGGACCTGTCTCCAGCTCATTATCCGTTATTTGGCTTCAACTCTAATCCAGAATATCTGTTAGACAAAATCACGCTTCCAGTTCGAGCGAGCTCCCGATCAGTGGATGTGGAATTTTTGGTTGTCAAGCTTTCTTTGCTGTATAATCTCATCATGGGACGAACTTGGCTACATACTATGCAGGTTGTGCCAAACACCTATCATCAACTACTTCGCTTCCTAACTGAACGCGGCATTGAACAAATTCGTGTTCCCAGAAATCGGCACAAGCATGTTATCTTCTTGCCGCAAAGACACTAAGAGAGCTGGAAGTGAATTCTATTGAGGTACCGGATCGAGAGAGCCACGACGATGTTGGGTGTCTCCCAAGTGAAAAGGCAACGGAGGCCCTGGATCGAGTAGAAATTGATGGGAATCCTGACAAGTTCTTCATGGTCGGCGCCACCTTGAATAAAGTCAACATGCATCAGCTAATTTTCTTCTTACTCAGTAACCTTGATGTATTTGCATGGTCACCATATGAAATGCCGGGGGTGGATCCATCTGTTTCTCATCACCGTTTAAACGTTGACCCCAAATGTAAATCGATTATTCAGAAAAGCTGGCGGTCAGCTGCAGAACACATTGCTGCCGTTGTTGAAGAAGTTGATTAGTTGCTTGATGCCGGGGCGATCCGGGAAGTGACCTATCCCACATGGTTGTCGAATACTGTGGTTGTAAAGAAGAAAAATGGGATTTGACGTGTTTGTGTGGATTTCACGGACTTAAATAAAGCTTATCCCAAGGATTGCTTTCCCCTCCCCAGAATAGACCAACTCGTAGATGCCACGGCACATCATCAATGTATGAGCTTCCTGGATGCCTACAGAGACTACCATTAAATTGCCATGCATCTGGAGGACCAAGACAAAATTGCATTCCTCACCCCAAGAGGAACCTATTGCTACAAGGTTATGCCTTTCGGGCTGAAGAATAAGCGGACAACTTACTAAAGACTAGTCACTGCCATGTTCAAGGAGCAATTCGGCCGTACTATGGAAGTGTATATTGACGATATGGTGGTCAAGTCCAAAGAAGAGCAAACTCACCTAGTCGATCTAGAAGAGACATTCGGCATTCTACGCAAGTACAAAATGAAGCTGAACGCCTCCAAATGTGTATTTGGGATCGGATCCGGCAAATTCCTTGGCTTCATTGTTAACCACCATGGAATCGAAGCCTACCTGAGGCAAATCACAGCAATCCTAGAACTCGGCTCTCCTCGGTCGGTCAAAGAGGTTCAAAAGCTGATGGGGATGGCCGCTGCACTCAATAGGTTCATCAGTCATTCCACAAATTACTGCCGACAATTCTTTCATGCCCTTCGGCAGGGTAAAGCTTTTGAATGGACCTCCGAGTGCGAAGCCACTTTGAACGGTTTGAAGACTTACCTACGATCAGTTCCACTCTTGACAACAGCTTCGGCAGGTGATTCGCTCATTTTATATCTAGCAGTTTCCGACTGGGCTGTCAGCGCCGTACTAATAAAGAAAGAACTTGGGGAGCAGCGGCCAGTTTATTATGTGAGCAAAGCAATGGTTGACGCTGAAACACGTTACTTTTCGTTGGAGAAACTCGTCCTTGCTCTTGTCATGGCAGCAAGAAAACTGATGCATTACTTTCAGAGACATACCATTGGGATACTAATGGACTACCCTTTCCGGTTAGTACTTCGTAGTGCGAAAGCATCAGGGCATATTTCAAAGTGGGGTCTTGAACTCGGCCAGTACAATATTCAATTTCTGCCTAGGACCTCAATCAAAGGGCAAGTGCTCGCTGACTTCATAGCCGAGTTCACTGGAGGCCTCGCCGACTTTAAGTCTGATCAAATTCAACCTAAGCCGAACTGGAGAATTTATGTTGGGGACATTTGGCAATTGTATTGTGACAGGTCGTCCAACCAACGTGGTAGTGGGGCAGGCGTAGTGATCATGGCTCCTGACGGGGCAATAATCGAGCATGCTATCAAACTAGACATCGAAGCATCAAATAATGAGGCCGAATATGAAGCATTGTTAACCGGCTTACGAAACGCACATCTCCTTGGTGCTCAGTGACTACTTGCCTTCTACGACTCAAAGCTAGTCATCAACCAATTGAAAGGGGAATACGCAGCTAAAAATGACCGTATGTTAGCTTATATGAAGACGACGATTTCTTTGCTGGCAAAATTAGACCATGATGAACTAAATCAAAAAACCCGGGATTAGAACACACACGCTGATGCCTTGGCTTGCCTAGCCTTTGCTATCAACTCAGAAATTAAATGGACAATTGAGGTAGGATTCATCCCTGAGCTGAGCATTGCCTCCTTAGAGTCAAGTCAGATCAATATCATAGAATCATGTGCAAGTTGGATAGACCCTATCACTGCATTTCTATCTTCCGAACAGCTCCCGACGGATAAGAAAGAAGTGCACAATTGCAAAACAAAGCCCTGTGGTATTACCTAGATTCGCAGGGAAAGCTCTACAAAAAATCCTTTTCTGGTCCATACCTATAATGTGTTCATCCGGATAAAGTCGAAGAACTCTTGACTGAAATACATGAAAGTAGTTGCAGTGCCCATTCTGGTGGGCGTTCTCTGGTTCATCGAGCTGTAACACAGGGGTACTACTGGCCGACCATGAGAGCTGATGTCGAGTGTTACATTAAGAAATGTGAACAATGCCAAAAGTTTTCCCCTTTAACCCATTTGCCTGCTGAGGAGTTGAGCTCAATCACCAGCCCTTGGCCGTTTGCTCAATGGGGGCTTGATATCATCGGGCCATTACCACGGGCCCCAGGGAACAGGCGATTCTTGATAGCCGCGACAGATTAGTTCACAAAATGGGTCGAAGCGGAGGCTCTAACACACATTCAGATACTGATGTTGGGCATTTTGTATAGAAGAATATCATAACGCGATTCGGCATTCCAAGAGCACTTATTTCAGACAACGGCACTGTCACGCCCCAAACCCGCCCCAAGAGGTTTGGCGACGAGACCGGCCAGTAATCCTAGATTACCACAGGCCTTTCTATACATCACATAAATAAAATGGGGCTCGCGGAAGCACATGCAAAAACTATAGTCCAAGAGCTGTGCATTTATATGAACAAGTGTATATACATGCCCAAAAATAATAATAATAATAATAATTACACACACAATGATACATGACATGATCCAGAACATAACATGATCAAGAACATTACATAAGTCCAAGCTACAAATAACAAAAAGACAAAACTCTCTCACGGCCTTCCAGGCCTAGCCCCAGCTCGGAGGCACTCAAAACTTCTGGTAAGGCTTCAAAACGGCGGTTAGCTCAAGACTCCGCCTAGGCTTGGCTACCTGATTGCTCACCTATAAATACATAAATACAAACAATGAGCTAAAGCTCAGCAAGTAACATTTAAGTAAAGGGTTAGTGAACGAATTCCAACATTTCATATTTACAGTCATAAACAGTCAACAGTCATTAATGGCATAATCCATAGAGCCTTTCATAACCTTTCATAACAGTCTATCAATTAAACAGTCTAACAGTCTACGAGATCTCGTGATTGGTTATGGGCCTTCATCTTCATGCCCTAACCCATGACTGATCAGATCATGAGTCTGCATGTTCATGTCGCACCTATGACCTAACTATCCATGGATGCCATACTAGATTTGCAATAAGGACATTCGTTCACAGTTTAAAATCACCTTTCAAACATATCATACCATAACATATCGCTTTGAAACATAATTCATTATAACATATCTTTACAGAAACGTTACTTACAGCGGGTTTCCAATACCGGTTGCACGGTCTTCGAGGTTTGTCCTGCAATTAACATCATAAACATTCCTTAACATTCATTATTGTCATACATTAAACCATTCATGCCTCTCTTTTCTTTCCTTTACTTTAATTCATGTCATTTCATTCATTCATTCTTTACTTCATTTCTTATTCATTTCATGCTCATGAGATGCTAGATGATACAATTAACATGATAAAATCAAGTATACAACTTCCTCAAAAAGTTCCTGAAATAAGCCTTCCCGCTCGAGCGCCACTTTGGCCGCTCGAGCGGACTGAAGAAATGCCCAAAACTGCTGGGAGGGTGTTTTCTGCGCTCGAGCGGGCTTCCCTCCGCTCGAGCGGTCCATGCAAAAGTCCGAAACTCTGGTTTTTCTTCCCTCTTTCAAACTCCAATCTCTTCTTCACCAAATCAACTTCTAATACATGAAATACAACCTCTCAAACACTTGATTAACACTTTAATTAACTCATTACATCTTCAATCAAAACTCAAAATATCATGTAGAAGATCAATCCTTGATTTAAGATGAAAACCCAAAAACATATACATACAAGCCCCCTATCTCTATATCCATGGAGGTTCTACCTCAAATCTTTTCAAAAATCATAAATTCATGCCATGTAAAGCCATATATACTCAAATTAAGCATAGTTTCCCTTTCCATTCCATCTATTTGTCATAAAATCATGAAGGATTTAACTCTATTTCAAGAAATTAGAGATAGATTCTTACCTTTTTCTTTCCCCTTTGCTTTATCTTCTTCTCTTGGTCTCTCTCTCTCTTTCTCCACGATTTTCTTCTCTCTCTCTCCTAGATTTTTTTACTCTTTCCTTTTGTTTTTGAGTCAACACAAGAGTCAAGCCTTATCTATATATATTATAATAAACCATTTTGCTCAACCACTTAGCCAAACAGGGCCCTTGTTCTTATAAATAGAATTGTGCCATAACACTTGAGCCAAACGGGACTTAGCGAATCAGACGGAATTCAGTCTTCAATTTATTCTCTCGAACAGTTCTAAAAATTCCCGGTGTCACATAGGCATGGTCAATTGCATTTTCTGATCCCATTACAGTCTTCAATTTCAGTCTTCCATTAAATCATACTAACACATAATTAATTACTGATAATCACATCAGACAGTTCCGGGTCATTACAGGCACCTAGTTTGATTGTGGAGTCTATCGAGAATTATGCAGCACGTATGGTATTCGGCTCTATTTTTCCACCCTGGCTTATCCATAAAGCAATGGTCAAGCTGACGCCTCAAACAAAGTCATCTTGGACGGCATCAAGAAGAGGTTGGAGAAAGCTAAAGACAGATGGGTCGAAGAGTTGCCGAGTGTATTATGGGCTCATCGCACTACACCGAAGCGATCCACTGGAGAAACGCCATTTGCTTTATGCTTCGGAACCTAGGCAATCATCCCCCTGGAGATCGGCCTCCCAACCTTGAAATCGAAAGTTTTTGATATGGGTCGAAATGACATGATGTTGGCCTTGGATTTCACTATGATTGAAGAACGGCGAGATCGTGCCCTTGCATCCATGGCACAGTATCAACAATAGCTTGCTAAGTCGTATAATCAACGTGTTCATCTAAGCCGTTATACACCAGGAGAATTGGTCCTCAAGAAAGTACTCCCAGCTGCTAGGAATCCGGATGATGAAAAACTGGGTCCTAATTAGGACGGCCCCTATCAGATTGATTCCATCGTGAGAACAGGGGCATATCGGCTCAAAGACATGACCGGGAGAAGTCTGCCGCATCCTTAGAATTCCACGTATTTGCGTAAATTGTATCATTAACCCGACTGGTGGGGCATGATTGTTTCTTTTGAATGCTCGTTGTGTACAAAATTTCACTTTTGTAATGCAAGATTACTTATCTCACTATATGAAATTTTAGTTTGAAGTTAAAAGCCTTTGAATTTGGAGACCCATCAGTGAATGACACCTATGGGCCGAGTAAGCCTCCGGATTCGGAGCGCCCTTCGTGGAATTGATGATTGGTCAAGTTAAAAACCTCCGAATTCGGAGCTCTATCAGTGAATGACACTTTTGGGCCGAGTAAGACTCCGGATTCGGAGCGCCCTTCGTGGAAATCACGATTGGCCAAGTTAAAAGCCTCCGAATTCGGAGCCCCATCAGTGAATGATACTTTTGGACCGAGTAAGCCTCCAGATTTGGAGCGCCGTTCGTGGAAATCACGATTGGCCAAGTTAAAAGCCTCTTGGAGCCCCATTCGTGCAAGACACGTTTGGGCTGAATAAGCCTCCAGATTCGGAGCGCCCTTCGTGGAATTCACGATTGGCTAAGTTAAAAACCTCCGAATTCGAAGCCCCATCAGCGAATGACATTTTTGGGCCAAGTAAACCTCCGGATTCGGAGCGCCCTTCGTGGAATTCATGATTGGCCAAATTAAAAGCTTCCGAATTTGGAGCCCCATCAGTGAATGACACTTTAGGGATGAGTAAGCCTTCGGATTCGAAGTGCCTTTCGTGAAATTCACGATTGGCCAAGTTAAAAGCCTCCAAATTCGGAGCCCCATCCGTGAAAGACACGTTTGGGCCGAGTAAGCCTCCGGATTCAGAACGCCTCTCGTGGAATTCACGATCGGCCAAGTTAGAAGCCTCTGAATTCGGATCCTTCTAATTCGGCACACTTTTCATATATTATGATTAACAAGTATAAACGTAGTTGACTGAAAATGGAAGATGATCGATAATATGTTTAGACATAAATTGAAACAACATACAAACATTTAAAAAAATATGTTTTATTGAATTAATCTATAATACATAATTCGCTCCCAATCTACGTTGGAGCGGTATAATATCTTCGGTTTTATTCGGCATCTCCCTCATCATCACCCTTCTCAACTTCGAAAGCCGCAACGGAAAAATGTTGATTTTGATATAACGGCGATGCCGAATCGACGCCTGCTACCTAAAGAGCCTTTGCGGCCTGAAGAGCCTTTACCCACCCGCGCTTAAACCCACAGTTCTCGCACTGACAACCTCATCAGCAAGATTTTCTTTCATTTTCGCTGTCCTAACTTTTCGGCCCTCATGGAAGCCCTGTTCATAAGCCCTGGTCTTTGCAGCCTCTATTGCAAACATGCTTGTCGTATCACAATCGGCAATCGCGTGACTTATAAGCTGTTGGGTCACCCTTTCATCCACAATCGGGTTAGCTCGGCCGGCCGAATGAGTCTCGGCGGCTTTGGTTTTTCTTAACTCCTACTCGGCTTTCTCCGCGCGAGCTTCTAAATTACGAATGCGTTCATCTTTCTGTTCGATCTCCCGCCGCGCGGCACGAAGGTGCATACTGATCTTATAGGCGGTGTATAGTCATTTCATCGCTCTGTGAACGCCCTTTCGAAACACTTCGAAATCTGGTCGACCAATCATCGACTACTGGACTTCTGGAGGAAAAATCTGTCATGCCAATTCAACTACCACGCTTGGATCTCGGATGATCGAATCTGCTTCCGTCATCAGTTTGTTCCCGATAAAGACTGAAAAACTCAACGGGCGCGGTGGCCTACTGGTCTCACTTCGCGGATGAGGGGAGCTCCCTCATTGTCGCTTCTTCCTTCTAGGTGACCTACTTCGACGACGTGGAGAGTGACGCCTCTCCCGCTCTCCAAATGTCCTACTTCCCGTTCGTGAAGGTTTCTCACCTCGATTCGTCGTTGCATCTAGCTCAGCCAATGTCCTGCCTTCTCCCTTGCTGTTGAAGAATAGCCTACTTGACATTCACACTTGTCTAACCTTCTTCGACAGACTTGTTTGAGTTGAGTTTGAACACACTAATGGGACCTAGGCGCACGAAGAAACCACCATTTTATTACCTGGTGGCGCACCGCTCCCAAAGCGATCTCTTCAATGCTGCCCAAGCCAATTCATAAATGGCTTCTAATCGGCGGCCACGTTCACTAATCCACTAGGGCAAGGGCAAATTAACTAATCTATTCGGCCTAGCATCAATCGTCTGTGCCGAAAAGATAGGCTGCCCCAGCCAATCTATGAATGGCTGATTATCATTGGCCACGTTCACTAATCCGCTGGGGCAAGGGCAGATTAACTAATCTATTCGGCCTAATATCAATCATCTGTGCCAAAAAGATAGGCTGTCCCAGCCAATCCATGAATGGTCGATTATCGTTGGCCACGTTTACATTCGTTGGGGCAAGGGCAGATTAACTAATCTATTCGGTCTAACATCAATCGTCTGTGCTGATAAGATAGGCTGCCCCAGCCAATCCATGGATGGCCGATTATCGTTGGCCACATTCACTGATCCGCTGGGGCAAGGGCAGATTAACTAATCTATTCGGCCTAATATCAATCCTTTGTGCCGAAAAGATAGGCTGCCCCAGCCAATCCATGAATGGCCGATTATCGTTGGCCACGTTCACTAATCTACTGGGGCAAGGGCAGACTAATTAATATATTCGGCCCAACATCAATCCTTTCTGCCAAAACGATAGGCTGGAAGCTAAGCAGTTAATTTAGCGCCGAATTAATTTAATAATTGTGTTAAAACTTATTGCGTAAATTTACACTTTACTTGGCTATTAACACGCATATTCAATAAGCTGAAAAGCAAAGGCAATTTTCATTCATAAATTGAGTACAAACAGAAGTCATTTTACAAATGAAAACTACCCCACATTAGCTTTTGACAAAACTCTAACACAACCTAACAAAACCTAACAAAATCTACCAAAACAAAACGAAAATACTTTTGACCCTAGATCAGTTTTTAGGGTCAGACTCCAGCGGCTCAATGTGTACCTGCTCGTACAAAATCGGCTGCTCCGATACCACGTTAGCGGCAGCTAAGGCTTTGAACTAGCCGTGTTTGAACCCCCTATTTTTGACCTTCGGCACCTCTTCTACGTAATTCTCCAAGGCCGCATCCTTGCCAGCTTAGAATGACTTGGAGATCTTAGATTCGGCGTTTGCTATCGTCCTCTTCGACTCCTTCAAATCGGCCTCCAGCGTGGTAATGGTTTCATTGGCCAATTTGAGTGCTTCTTCGCTGGCATTCGCCTTGTCCTCGGTGGCCAATCTCAGTCAGTCAGCAGCTTCGGTTTTATTTGCTTCGGCATCGGTCCTTGCTATTCTGCCGCTGCTTTCATGGCCTCAGATTCGGCTCTGAGAGAGGCCTCTACAACCTTCCCCTTCTCGTTTTGCACCTCGACCGTGAGAAAGCCGATCTGTTCGATAGCATCGTGTTAGCAACGGCCAATCTCAGTTATCTTACTCGCCGCTTACAAAACAAGAAATCGGTAAGCCAATATAAAATTTTCTTTTGGTTATCCCTGCAAAATTACAATTAAGAATCATGTACCAATATCGCCGATTGAGCGGCTAATGCGATGGACAGTAGATCGTGCTATGCCTTAAAGGTTGCTCTATCAACCGGCAGAGAAAATGGAGGAGGCCAAGCTCAAGGCCACAGCTAGGTCTTTTGCAGTTGTCGCATTGGAGGCAATCGGCGTGTTCCTTATCCTTAGTTGTATTACGAATGGTACGACCAGGTCTGAATCCTCCAATCGTGGCCGTTTATCCACTTGGTCTTCTGAATAGCCGGCTTCTTGTTCGGTCGGACCTTTTTTCCCTCTTTGCTCCGTCAGGTCTTGTTGATCAACAACAGGCTTCGTCTCGGCCACATCAGTCTGAATTACCTCCTCAACGGGGGCAGGTGCAATTTCTAGCGCCGGGTGGAGAGGGCAGAGGTTCACTTCTCTTGGCCTCGGCTCTCTTACGGGCAATCATCCTTTCGACATTTTTGCGCCTGGCCATCTGAGTGAGCGACTCACCAGCCATGCCGTCAGTATACGAGCCGGGTAGGTCCTCCAAGTCGGTAAAAATGTCTTCGAAGGACACGTCCGCTCGGCCATAAGTGGGTGGAGGATTAATGTAATAACCCCGACCCTGATTAGCGCTAATTGGGACTTAATTATGTTTAATAATAATTAAGGGAAAAATATGGAATTTAATTGCGTGTGCATTGCATGACTTATGTGTTTTATCTGTTCGGTGTCGGAATATCTGTTCGTGTTTTAAACTTTAAACTGCAAATTGGGAGCCTTATCGGCACCCGATTCCGAAATTGATTGGTGTTTTGAACTCGTTAGATTTTATGTGAATTTATGGTAGGTTCAATTAAAATTTGATTTGGAATGTTTAAAACTGATTAAATAACATTTTAATAATGAGCCTAGCTTAATTACAGAATTGCCATTGGGTGGCCATTGTTTAATTTTACTCTTGAGTTCATACACTTCAACAAAACACTTTCCTTCAAATTCTATTTTGAGTCTCAAATTCGGCTAGAGAGAGAGAGGGTGAGGGGAGATTGATTTCATCTTGGTTTGCTAGAGGAATTGCTTGGACATTAGGAAGATTGAAGGAGCCTTGCATTTCCAACCTCATACTTCTTGCATTCAAGGTCTAAGGTCATGTGCCGCAATCTGTTGACCCTTTGACTTCGTCTACTTGTATCAACGCCTACTGTGAGTAATAACTTAGTAAAGTTATGTTCAATTGTATCTACTTTCTGTGTGATGAAACAAGATCTGTTTTCTGAAATGATATTTCTGTATGAATGAATGGTTGTCCAATGTTTTTTGAAATGTATACGTGACATTCTTAGCCTCAATTATATTCTGTTTCGTCCCTTTATGGGCCAACTGTACGTCTCATGAGCCAACTGTTTATGGATCTTTACGTCCCTTTATGGGCCAACTGCTCGCCTCATGAGCCCATCGCTTATTACGTCCTTATGGGCCAATCGCATCGCCTCCGTGCACGTGAGTCAACTGTTTGCCTTTATGGCCGTCCCTTTTTGGGTCAACTGTATCTGTGAGGGCTATTGAATGTTTCACGCATAGTTATGCAAGACTTCTGATTTCCGTAAATGATCTATACAAGTATGGCTTTGTTATGAACTGAATTTGAATTTCAATCAGATGGACACATTCATTTCAACCCTTTACTCGCTTATTATTCACTGGCTTTCGCCTACGCTTTATTATATATATATGTAGGTGAGCCAAGACCACTCGCCAGAGTTGATGGCCCTCGCTCTTTTGTGTTGGTCAAGCCACCTGTCGCGCCTCCCGAGGGAGGTTCCGTTGGAAGCCTGTTGTTTGGGCAGTTTTGCACATCATGCTAGTTGATGGTTATGTTTTGTAATGTCGGATCCTGGGGCATACTTATGTAAATATCTTGTAAATATTGGTGTACATTGACTAGCATGCTATGTATATAAATAAGTTTTAAATTTTCTGTCCCATGTATGTCATCACAGCTCATTGGACCTTGTTTACTTTCTGTATTTGCTTCCGCACCTTTATTATTTGTTATTCGCTTGAGGCCGAGGTAATCCATGGATTATTGGCCTACGCCGCCAAACCTATAGGCGGTTCGGTCGTGACAGAGTGGTATCGAGCACGAGTCAGACCACATACACACGGGTCCATATGAGCTTAGGATGTCCTAGTAAGAATTAGGGGCATTCCATTTGCATGTGTGAGTGTGTGGTAATACAACTGAGCATTAAAACCGAATGTACACCTGAATATACATATGCTTAATATCTTTCAATGTCTGTCTAGTAAAATGGAGAACCCAGGGGGAAGTGGTGAAAGTGAAACATCTGAGGCTCGTATGAGCCGAATGGAACAAATGCTAGCAACCTTGATCGTGGTGATGCAAGCAGAGACAACAACCTGCACTTCTCCACCTCACAAGACAAAGCCGGGTGAACAAGTTGAAATTATTAACTTGACACAGAAATTCCTGAAAATGAAACCGCCGATGTTCTATGGTGGGATTGAGCCTTTGAAAGCTGAAACATGGTTGCTTGAGATGGAAAAGTTGTATGAGGTGTTCCCTTGTTCTGAAATTCAGAAAGTTTTGTTGGCTACCTACACACTGAAAGATGAAGCTCGCAGGTGGTGGTTACTGATTCGAAATGGTCACGAAAACATGACATGGACTCAGTTTAATGCAATCTTTTATGACAAGTATTTCCCTCAGTGCTTTCGAAACCGGAAAGTCTCAGAATTTCAGGAACTTAAACAGGGCAAGATGTCTGTAGCCCAGTATGAGGCCAAATTCACCGAGCTAGCTAGGTTTGCTCCTCATATGGTGGACACAGAAGACAAGAAGGCCCGCAAGTTTGAGGATGGATTGGATCTGGACATACTGGATAGGGTGGGAGTTCTAAATCTACCCACATATGTGAGCGTTTTGGATAGGGCATTAATGGCAGAATCCATTCTAGCAGCAAAGAAACAAACCTCCGCTCCACGGACTGAGTGGACAGGGAAAAGATCTGGGAATAGTTTTAAGAAGGGTCAATCATTCTCTGGGAATAAGAAGCGTAATACCGGGTCGTACAGTAATTCGAGTCAAGGTAGTGGGCCTCCTCCAGTTTGTTCTGATTGTGGTAATAGACACAGGGGTGTGTGGCATCGAGTGTCTGGTGCATGTTATCGATGTGGCCAACCAGGCCATGTAGTGAGAGATTGTCCCTTCAGAAGTGAGAACACTAACCGTCCTGCCGTGAGTTCAGCGGGATCCGCTTCAGTGGCCAAAACCAATGTCAAAGCCAATGCAGGAAAGGCACCTTTGAAAGAAGGCCGAGTGTTTGCCTTAGTGCCCGGGGACGTGTCGAACACCTATACAGTAGTGTCAGGTACACTTTTTGTATGTTCTCAATATGCATATGTGTTGATAGATTCTGGTTCTACGCATTCCTTCGTGTCGCATGCCTTTTCTCAAAATTTGACTAGGCCACTAGAACATATGACATGTGTATTATCTGTATCTACACCCTCTGGGGATTCTACGATGTGTACTCATGTTTATCCGGCATGTGATATTGTAGTGGGTGATATGACGTTGTATGTGGATTTATTGCCTTTGGACATTCATCATTTTGATTGTATTTTGGGGATGGATTGGTTGACTAAATACTGTGCTACTATTGATTGTGCAAACAAAACTGTGGTGTTTAGACCGCCGGGTATGCCTGAATTTACCTTTAAAGGGAATGGGGTGGTTCCTCCCCCATACTTAATTTCGGCTATGAAAGCTGTAAAACTACTTAGGAAGGGTTGTAGGGGTTATCTGTGTTGCATATTGACTACATCATCTGATGGTCCTACTGTAGAAACAATTCCTGTTGTTTGTGACTTCCCTGATGTGTTTCCAACTGATTTACCGGGGGATTTAGTCGATAGAGAAATTGAATTTACTGTTGAGGTGTTTCCGGGGACACAACCTATTTCCAAGACTCCTTATAGAATGTCCATTTCTGAATTGAAAGGCCTATGAGCTAGCTTGATCTGAAAAGTTTGAAGGGCCTAAGAGCTAGTCTGATATACAGGCCTAAGAGCTAGTCCGATATGAAAGTTTGAAAAGGCCAAGGACTAGTTGACATGAATGAATTGGGCCCCAGGCCGTCTGCTGTATAATGCTTCAATGCATTTCCTTTACTTGATATTATTCACTGGGCTTTCACTCACGCTCATTCATGTGTTTGTAGGTGAGCCAAGGGAGGTCCAGACCCAGCCCCAGTAAAGCCTAAGTGGATCAACATAGGTTTTGGAAAGTCAGCCCTCGTGTCTCACGCACGAGATCCATCTTCTCCCTTTTGTTATGTGGTTATATTTTGTCATGTTGGCGAAGTTTTGTATATGTTTGCATATAGTTTTATGGGTTGACATAGTTTTGAATGATCCTATCTGTACAGAACCTTTGATACTCTAATTCTGCTGTGAGTTATTAATGCTTATATGTATGACTTGTTTGACGTGCCATGTAAGCACAGCTCTGAGGACAAATTTTTTAAATTGCTTCCGTTTGATCCCCATTAACTTTGTTAAAATATGTTTGGTTTGGTTTGAGGCCGTAGGTAATCTTACGATTACTGGCCGGTTATGTCCTTAACCCACGGGGGCGGGTTCGGGTCATGACACTAAGGTTCTTGAAGTTGGAAAAAACAAGCACCGTAAGGTGCTGTTCACCCCTCGGAATCAGAATATTATTGGCGGCCGATAAGGTAGTGTAGGTCGGTTTGTATCTCAAAAGAATGTGGGCCGCCTTCCCCTGCTTCTGAAGATTTGTACGGCTGAAGAACTGGAGTGCGGTTTTGATCTGCGCGAGTACAGCTTCATTGGCCGAAATGAGAACTTTTTTCAAGTCGTTTCCTACACAAATAAAACGGTATGTACATAGAAGTTGAACCAAGTAAATATTTAATAAAAATGAGTGGGGGATTAAACGGCAACCTGGTTCGTCTCTTCGCCTAGGCACTGGATCTTGACGATCTTCGCCCTCGCCGAATTTCCAGTTGCCATGAACAACGACCAGGCCATCATCAACACGCTTACCAGAGCTAGTAAGCATTGTCCTCAGATGATGGTCGGTGTCCTTGGCCCTGAGGAAATGGCGCCCCTGCCGACCTGTGGATTTGGCCAAGGCATAACAACGCCGAATGGCAGGGATTCCAAGGTTAAGCCTAAGGCGCCGATTTAGTTCTACAATCCCCATTATTATTCTGAAAAAATTCATGTTTGGTTGAGAAGGGATTAAACCCCAATGGCGAAGGACAGCCCTCAAAAGTGGATGAAGGGGGAAACGAACTCCCCCCTCAGCAATTGATAGGAGAGGAAAGACGATTGTACTTTCGTCAGTCCTCTTTGTGTCAATCATGTTCTCTGCCAAGAGTGACAAATGGGCGTCGTCAGGAATGGAAAAATGACGACGGAAACTAGAGACTCGCTCCGCCAAAAGAAGGGCCCTCAGATGTTTTGCCATCATAGAAGGTAAAATGGACACTCTAAACAGTAAACAAACAAGGAAAAGGAGTCGAAATGGAAGAGAGAAAAACTTGCAAGAAATGAGGACAATGAAGAACGGAAAGAAGTTGCAGAGGGCGTGAAGCGAGGGAGGTGAACTGACAGCCAGCGAGGAACCTTGTGCATTCGAAAAAGCATACAAACGAAGTGATAACACGGTTTCAAATCGTATTAAATGAATGAAGCATACGAAGGGGCGAGAAATTGTAATCATGCCTAAAAAGAGTAGTCGTTCTGATGCTTGCATTGGAATAAGGGAAACCGCTGTATTTTTTGACCCTCTAAGTCCAAAACCAAACATGCCGTCTAATTGACATTAGTAGGATGTTTGAGGGGCAATTGTGGGGGCCGAGTAAATTATTACGTAGGATAGCTGAATATATTAAAGAAGGAAACTAGATCATGTACTATATGGCTCCAGCCCCGAGGGACAGAGGCCGAATATCCAGATCGGCCTCTATCAGTTGTAGATTGAGCCGAATATGAAGAGATAGCCGAATGGGCGATTGTTCATTGGACGAAAGGTGGACCCAACCATCAACATCGAGGACGACTATAAATAAGAGAAGCATCAGCCAAAAGAGGTATGTGAGAAAAAATCTAACTTGAGATATAAGCAATAAAGAGAGTATACACTGACTAATCCGCCAGAATGCTAATTCCGGCACCTCCGACCGGAGTGTTCATTTCTTTTCAGGTGATTAGCTGAGGATCACGAGCGTCCTACAGGATCCAAAGAGTATTTCTGAACCACTTCTCTACAGTATTATTAGAGAGTTAGACATTTCTTTTTTAGATAAGGCTGCAATTGAATAGAATCGTTTATAAACAGGCTCAAATTCAGTTTGTTAAGAGCTCATTCGAACTCGGTTCATTAAATTTTTTTTGCGTTCGAGCTCGAGCTCGTTAAATTTTTAATAAACAAGCTCAAATATTTTAAAACTCGGCTCATTAACTGACTTGTTTAATATTTATTATTTATATATTAAATAATGTAAAAATATGTATAAAAAATAAAATAATTATGTTATTTATATATTTAAAAAATATAAATGTAAATATTGACTTTTTTTAAGAATGTTTATATATATTGTATATATAATTGCATAATTAAAATTTTAATTGTAAGCTTTAATCTCATGCGTAAGTATAAATTTATAAATTTTTTAACTCATTAAGGCTCGTAAACAGACTCGAACTCGAGTCAAGCCTTAGCCAACTTAGGTCGAGCTTTGTTTGTTAAATTTTTATTGAGCTCAAACTCGTTAAAATCTTAACAAATAAACCTAAACATACTAAAATTCACTTCGGCTCAATTCGTTTGTAACCCTACTCCCAGCTAGAGAAATTATTGTAAGAGTGTGTTTTTTCAAAGTTTGTTTCCAAAAATAGCATATATATTTGAAAAACAAAAAATATTTTAATTTCAAAATATTTTTAATTTATTTCAAAACCATTTCTTTAATATTTTTATTATTTTTAAAATAATTTTTTTACATAAATTTCAATATCAAACAAATACTATGAACACTTATTAGCATCTGTTATTATTTAGGCCTATTTTGATAAGTAAGAAAAAAAATTAATTTTTTTTATTTTTTTAAAATAATATATTAAAAAAAAAAAGATAATATAATTTAAATAACCCAATAAATTCAGGCCACCACATGTCTGTTTTGTTTTTAGACAGTTCCACCACGTCTTTAAATTCAATGTCAGTAAGTAGTCAATTTTTGACAACCAATTCAAAGTCACACTTGTTATCGAAAAAAATTCAAAGTCACAATCGTAATCAAATGACATTGAATTATATGTATATTTTCCTTAATATGATTTATTTATTGACCTGTCTAAGCACTGTTTTTTGCTATCAAATTTAAGAATTTAAGAATATGGAGAAATTCTAATATATATTCATTCAAAAAGGACTTATCATATGTAACTCTTATTATAATTAATTATTTTTATAATTATGATATTATTTTAATTATATTTTATATTATATTTTATTATGACATTTTTTTAATTATAATTTAAAAAATTAAAATTATGTCATTTTTATTTTTAATTATAAAATATATATAATGCACACCTATTGAATTGAAAGGTGTGCATCATAGTGTTTTTCAAGAATCTATTCTCTCTCTAGATGAGACATTTACTTTTCTTAACTTGTCATCTCAATTTGAGAGAACGTTTGGATTTAATAAGTTTACTTGTTGGACTTTTCTCAAGTATGCAATTGCACACCATGTGCCACTTACACAAAAAGTGTAAGGTGTAAAGAAGATAAAGATAAGGTGTAAGTGTAAGGTGTAAGTGGGTTGCATATGGTGTGCAACCTCAAAAAAGGTGTAAGTGTAAGGTTTAATTTTTCACAAAAGGTGTAACTGTAAGGTGTAAGTGTAAGGTATAAAGTGTAAGGTGTAAGTTGCACACCATAACCAAACTCTTATTTATTTTGAAATTGATTTTGATGTTTCAAATCATTTCCTTTTTAGGATTTGTTGGTAGCTATATGTTTGAATAACATTTATTTTAAAAAAATTGACGAGAAATATAATTTCAAGAATAGCTGTATATTTCTTATAATACAAATTTGATTCAAATATATAACTATCGATAACTAATCATTTTAATTTTTTATATGAATATTTTACTTAAGGAGTCTTTAAAAATGAATGGTTCAGATTACTGAAGTCGGTTCCAAAAATAGACTTATCAAACCTAAACATTTTCTAAAATTGAGATAATCAATATGAAAGAAGTCCAACCTGAGAGAATATTCTATAAAGCTTCTTTTAGGGTCTATTTTCACAATTCGATCCATTAGAATAAATGTTTGAAAAAAATAAATATTATCATCAAAGTGTGATAGATAAGCCCATAAAATGTCCAATATTTTATTCGAACTACACAGGAGGTGAACTTCGTATTTATATCATGCTTTGCATAAAAATAAAATAAAAAAATAAAAAAAAAACTATAATTAATAATAATTCTAGATAATATGTAAAATTAACTAAAATTTTACTATGAAAATGTTTAAAGATTCTGAATTTTTCCTTTTATGTATCTATCTTTTTCATCCATAAATATTGTTCAAAAAAATAAATGTTCAAAGATTCGTAATTTTTTATTTTTTGTGTTTTGTTATAATTTTTTTTTTTTTATATTATTTGACATAAACAAAGTGCACGTATTTAAATCATATCAAATCTCTACTTTTTTTTATACATTATTTTATAAAAACTTTTCTAGATTATTTTAAAAAACAATCTGGTAAAAATTTTCACCAGCTAGCCAAATGCAGGCATTGAAGTACAATCTCTGAAATTTTCATTTTTACAGGTGGTTCATTCGCCTACTTAAGAGTAGAACTCGGCGACTTCGTAGCCTTCATAGCAGCCGGTAACATCCTCCTCGAATACGTGATCGGTGGCGCCGCCGTAGCCCGTTCATGGACCTCATACTTCGCCACCCTCTGCAATCAAAAACCCGAAAACTTCCGCTTCCACGCCCACGGCCTCGCCAAAGGCTACAACGAGCTCGACCCCATCGCCATTGGCGTCCTCATCGCCATCTGCATCATCACTGTCGTCAGCACCAAGGGCTCTTCTCGCCTCAACTACGTTGCTTCCATCGTCCACATCATTGTCATTGTCTTCATCATCATTGCCGGTCTCATCAAAGCTGATACCAAGAATTATGTTGATTTTGCGCCTTTCGGTCCTCGCGGGGTGTTTCAGGCTTCGGGAGTGTTGTTTTTGGCTTATGTTGGGTTTGATGCTGTGTCGACGATGGCGGAGGAGACGAAGAACCCGGCTAGGGATATTCCAATTGGGCTTGTGGGATCGATGGTGATTACTACAACTGTGTATTGCTTGTTGGCTGTTACTCTTTGCCTTATGCAACCGTATGCCTCAATTGATGCTAATGCTCCGTTTTCCGTGGCGTTCCAAGCTGTTGGGTGGGATTGGGCTAAATATATCGTTGCTGCCGGTGCACTCAAAGGTACTTTTTTTCTAATTTTATTTAAATTTAAACTCTTATAATAAATTGGGTTAATTACATTTAGATTATGTAAATTAGTAGCGAATATCATTTTGTATTTCATTTACCTTTTTCTTTTTGCTTTTCAAATCCTTCTTCATAGTTGAGGAATCAAAATGAACAAGTCTATAAATTAGAAATAAACTGATATTTAATTAACCCTAATAAAATTGCACAAATGAATTAAATGTAGAAAATGACTTGCAAATAAAAAGTTACACAGGGCATGTGTTAATCGCAGTTACTGTTGTTTTTTTATTTTTATTTTATTGAAAATGAATTAACTTGAAGAAGCCGCAGCATTCTCTATTGAAAATTTTTTGTACACAAACTTTAAAAACATAGAACAGTGGGATTGAAAATGATTAATTACACTTTGCTCCTCAACTAGAATGCCATTTTGGATTCTTTAACTAATAAAATTGTTTCATTTCTCCTTGTGAAAAGTGGTTACTGTGACCATTGTTTTTGAAAGCTGAGGCAGTTCTAAAATTTGAAGAACAAATTCATATTCAATAGTTGAAAGAAGGTAGTCTAGATAAACATGTAATAACTATTTTAATATTGTTGTTCTTTTCAAATGAAGTATAATATCTCTAAAATAAAACTCAATTTGCTCATACTATTTTTTGTCCAAAGAATATGAATTAGTGACGAATGGTGCCAAAGAAAACAATATAAAATTTTTGAAAAATGATTAATAGAAGGGAAAATTGATGGAGTAGTAACAAATTAGAATTATACATAGCATGATTCTTGAAACTGTTTTTAATAATTTTGCTAATTTTGACAGGTATGACATCAGTGTTGCTGGTTGGAGCTGTGGGTCAAGCTCGCTATCTGACCCACATAGCCCGAACCCACATGATGCCACCATGGTTTGCCCTTGTGGATGCCAAAACCGGCACACCCGTAAACGCCACAGTAAGCATGCTGGCCGCCACCGCAATCATCGCCTTCTTCACCGACCTCGGCGTCCTCTCAAACCTGTTCTCAATCGCCACCCTCTTCATCTTCATGCTAGTCGCCCTTGCCCTGCTCGTCCGTCGCTACTACGTGGCTGGTGTCACCACCCCAACTGATCGCATCAAGCTCATCGTCTGCCTCCTCCTCATCCTCGCCTCTTCGATCGCCGCTTCAGTTTACTGGGCATTCTCCCAAAAGGGTTGGATAGGGTACTGCATTACAGTTCCCGTTTGGGTTTTGGCCACAATTGGGCTCAGGGTTTTTGTTCCCATGGCAAGGAAAGCCAAACTTTGGGGAGTCCCATTGGTACCATGGTTGCCTTCTGCATCGATCGCGATCAATATATTTCTTCTTGGGTCGATTGACAAGAAGTCGTTTATCAGGTTTGCGGTCTGGACTGTTTTTTTGTTGGCGTATTATTTCTTGTTTGGATTGCATGCTTCGTATGATACGGCGAAGAAGTATGAAGGGGGGGATTGGAGGAAGGTTGAGGAGGGGAACAAGGATGGTGGTTTTGTGGATAATCAAAGTTCTGAAGCAGTTCGTCCTGTTAGTAGCTGACAAATAGTAGAATAGTTAGTTTGGGAGTTTGATGTATTGAATGTTATGTGCAAAGCAAAAGTGGGAGTTTGATGTATTGAATGTTATGTGCAAAGCAAAAGTGTTTTCTATGTTTTAATCATTTTATATTTTATATTTTTTTGAATGTATCTAGTTTTTATATGCATGGTGGGAAAGTTTTGTTCCATTAATAATTGAAAGAGTTTCTATGGTTTGGGACTGGTTTTCTCAATGCAATTTTGTTATTTTTTTTTCCTTTTTATTTGTAGTGAATTTTAAATGTTGTTTGGGATCTCCCAAATTTTAGCGACCTCTTTTTGAATTTTTTATTTTTAGTGATTTTTTTTAAAATTATGTCATTTTTAAAATTTTTTTGATCCATCTTGTGTAGATAAATCTAAAAAGTAAAAAAATTACAAATATTTTATAAAAAATGAAAAGGCCAAAATAAGATTAAAAAAATTCACTATTTCTTACTTATTTTTGTCTTTACTGAATTTTTATAGATTTTTTTTTTAAAAAAAAATTTGATTATTCAAATGTAATTTAAAAACCTAGCCAACACTTATACATATGCCCTTTCCAAGTGTGATTTTTATGTTATGTATGGCCGTGCCGAATGACATATCGGTTGAAGTAGATTCCTCTTTTTGATCAATCAAAACCCCTTTCCATACTGTACCAACTTCTTCCAAAGCATACAGCTTTCTGGACGTAGATGATAATATCTTATCTATACAGATGGATTATATATATATATATATCATCTAATGAAGTACCCTATGAGGGGATATATAGGAATCCGAATTTGCCGAATCGCTTATGTTATGATATTCTACATCCTAGGTCTTCCCATTCCGTCATCTGGCTTATGTTCTTCAAGTAGCATTCAAACTGAATTTATAGAAAAAAAAAAAAAAATTCACCAAAAAAGGCGAATCTCAATTCAAGTACTCACACTATAACAAATTGCATTTTTGGCAACTAAGTGACTAAATTTTTAGTCGCCAAAAGTTAGATTTTGGACTACATCTATAGTTTAAATGAACTTAAAATGTTTTCATATGCCTTCAACCCACATCATAATTTGATACCAAGGTAAATATTTGATGCGGGGTCCCTAGCACATATTTGAAAATGCTCAGGGGAAATATAATGAACCCGATTGGTAGTTCCATTGTTATGATTTCTGCTGTTTTGAACTATCAAGTCACCAAATTGTCCAAAAGCTTAAATGAGCCCAACAATACGTATCATGCTACAAAAACCCAATTAAAATGTAAGGACACTGACCCCAGAAACAGGAAAAGAAGAGAGAGATGTAGTAATACCAAAGTGCATAGAACACCCAATCAGCATTTCCATAAGGATTCTTGGCCTCATTCTCCCTAGCTTTATCCCCCTTGTTGTCAATGATATGGTAGTTGATATAAATCCCCCATTTCCATAGCTCTATGAATAAGAAGATTTATGTTTGGTGAGTGACTATAATACTCACCAGTGTGAGTATTCAGAGTTACCAAATCACAAGGAAAAGAAAAGAAGAGAGCAAGTAGTTAGCTAAATATGAATTGAGGTTTAACAAAATCACAGATAAACAAAATTCAGATTTTACTGATACAGAAATACCTTGCCAGCTTGTCTAGCAATATTATGCTACCATCATTTAACAAATCCCACGACAAAACAAAGATTTGTTAAAAACTCAAGTGAAAAAATAAAGATTAAATGATATCATAAAACTTAGAGAAAAACAAGGCCATTAATGTTTCATGAAAGCAATACCAATTTCTTGCCAAGCAATACCGATTAAGTGAGATCACAAGTGACAAAATAGGTATCCAGTAAGGAGGGTGGGGGGACAGAAAAGTTAGGAATAAATCTGTGTTCGTAATCCATCTGGGTTTCCCACGTTTACTTCAGTTTTCTCATGATCTTGGCTGAAAGTGGACAATACATTCTACACAAGTTAATTTCTTTAGTACATAGTTTGGTATTAGAATACCCCCAATCATGTCCCAAATTCAAGTTCATCAGCTTGAATTTGGGATTTATGTCTAGAAATCAAACCCTATTGCAAGTGTGAGAAATCAACACAAAACCATAGAGCAAGTGAGAAATCAACACATAATGAACACAAAATTTGGGATTTTGAGTTAACAAATCAACACATAATTAAACAATAAATAAATAAATAAATAAATAAATAAAACCCTAGAGCAAGTGTGAGAAATAGGGAAATAGAGGAAGGAAGAAAGAGATAGAGAGAGAAAGAGAGAGGCCGAGATGGACAGAGAAGGAGAGAGAGCGAGATCGACAAAGAGAAAGAGAGACTGAGAGCGACAGAGATGAAGAGAGCCCGAGAGTGACATAGAGAGAAAAATACTTGTGATTATGTGGCGGTGGCGAAATGCGCCGGTGGTGAGCATTGGTGGTGAGTAGGGGTGAGGTTTGGTAGTGTTTGAGACAAAAGTGTATATCGTGTGTGTGTGTGAGGCTGAATAGAGTGTAAATATATCAGGCGCCAAAAGTAATTTCTTTCCCTCTAAAACAAATACTACAACCTTTAGCGACTAAATAAATTTTTTGTCACCAAATAACAATAAATAACGACTAAATATTTTGCAGCCAAAGATTGAGTAATAGCGACTAATATATTTTTAGTTGTTGAAAGTATTTTATAAATCCTTCCAAAATATTTGAAATGTCTTCCTCCAAAAATTTTATTTCTTTGGCGACTAAAATTCTTTTTTGTTGCTGAAAATAAACTTTTGGCAACCAAAATTTTGGTCACCAAAGGTAAAAAATAATTTTTTATTTTTCATTTAGTGACTAAATGGTTTAGTAGCTAAAACTAAATATACGGTGACGGAAATTCTTTTTTGTCGCTAAAAATAAACTTTTGGTCACCAAAGGTAAAAAAATAATTTTTATTTTTCATTCGGTAACAAAATGGTTTTAATAGCCACAACTCAATATAAGGCGACTAAAATTTTTTTTGTTGCCAATTCTAGCATTTTTAGCAACTAATTTTTTTTTTGGTTGCCAAAAACCAATATACCCCGACTAAAAAAAATTAGTAGCTAAATATTTTACTTTTGCTGACTAAAAAAATTTTTGGTCGTCAATTTCACAACTTTTGGTGACTAAATTTTTTTTAGTCACCAATTTTGGTCACCGAATGTGCATTTTGTTGTAGTGTCACCAAATCTTACAAAAATAGTAATGTTAGGGATCCCAAATGTTTTATCAAATGGGTGTGAGACCTACATGGTATGGATCCTACATCCATATAAGACATTTGGTAAAATATTTTGGATCCCTAACATTTTTCTTACAAAAACAAAAAAATAAGCTCTACCAAATGTAGAATTATATTATGGGTTAGACTTGGGGTTGCTAGGTTAGGCTCAGGGTTGGACACTGGCCCACAGGTTGACCCAACCCAATCTTATTTTTTTAGAGTTTGGGATTAGTATTTTGGGTCATAGAGCCGAGTTGGGTTAATTTTTGGGAAACTGACTCAAAGGTCCAAGCTCAACATATTATGTCCCATTTAGCCCCAAAACAAATTTAATACTCCATTAAGTCCTCAAATTATCAATCAGACGAAAATACCCACAATATATCATTCAATTTACATGCACGCAACCTTCATCCACAATCATCTCAGTTTGATCAGTACACTGTCATATCTCCACCGCTCGACTCTGTATTCTCAGTCCTCCATCTCTCCACCGTTCGACTCTACTGCCTGTGAAACCCTACCCTAGCCACAAAACAAACCCGTTCATATTCTCCAATCGTCGACTCTTACCAACACAACACCAAGCCGTTCATCTTCTCTAATCGGTGACTCTTAACAACACGAAGAACCATCATAACTCTGAAGAAATTTCATGATTCTTGACTTTCGATTCACAGAAATGGGGAAAAAAAGTAACATCTCTCTTCATCACCTATCATTTTTCATTCAAATTTGTACATTATTCTTTCATATTTCGTATACACCATTTCAATAACACTTTCATAAAAAAACCCTTGTAAAACACATTTTACATACTTCAAAATCTATAAAGCCTCTTTTATATATAATCCCCTGTTTTAAAACATTCTAGTCCCCTATTTTTAAACATTCTAATCTCCTGTTTTTATACATAAATTCCTATTTTTACACATTCAGTTCCTTGTTCTTATTTTTGTTGTTCTTGCTTCTTCTTGTTGTTAAATATTGACTTTTCTTCTTCCTATTGTTGCTACATTTCGTTGAATACTTAATTTTCTCGTTGTTATTGTTGTTGTTTACAAAATACAATGGATTGTTCTTATTGTTGATGCTGCTTATAAAACTGAAACATCAGACAGTTTCATCACTCTACAAGTAACATATCTAAATTTATTCAAACTACAAATGAAACTGCAAAATTACACAGTTTAATCACTATTCAAAACAAATAGGTAACTTATTATAAAGTGCAAATCAAACTGTCAAATTATACAGTTTTGTAACTATTAACAACAAATAGATATAATTTCGTATTAAACTATATATAAGACTGCAAAATTATATAGTTTTTTCACTATAGTACTCATGCCCTGCTGTCGCTTTCATTTTTTTCAGAAATAGCTGTTGAAAGATATTGGAAGAAACAAACTCATATGCCCAAAAATCCAATCAGGGATTTAAGTATATCCCCTTTTGACAGTCCTTCGCCTGTATCCACTGAAATGCCACAAAAATCTCCCCCTCCAAAAAAAACCCAACTACTGCAACAAAAAATAACCAAAAAAACCCATAAAATAACCGCACTATCTACAAGAAAAAGCCCAAGAACTACACCATAGACCACACCCACACAACAAACACCAACCACATCTCCAACCACAAAAAAAAAAAAAAAAAACAAACAAAAGAAAGCCAACAAAAAAACAAGAAGCTCCTCCAACCAAAAAAAGAAAGCTCCAAGAAAGCCAATCAAGTCCCAAAACAAAAACCAAGCCATCAAAAGGGAAAAAAGGAGCAGTTCCTGCAAAGAGAGTTCAACAGTTTAATTACCATTCCAACATCGGAACAGTAATCAAACTGTTGAAGGGGGTCAAATTCACAACAGCCCAACAAACAGAGTTGTAAAAAACCCCTTTTTATCCCATTAGAAATGCTCTCTCCTCAACACAACTGAAGGCCTCTTGGTGCAGATGTTACAATTCCATTGTAGCAGAAATGACAATACTCTACAACAAAAGAAAAAGAACATTTATACTTGGCAAAAAGGAAATGAAACTTAGAAATAGTGATGTGAGGCTCATTTTTGGTATCGACTGTAGAGAAGACAGCATCATCACCAAATCCTATGCAAGACCAAAGGATTTTGAGCTTGCATTTTACAAACGAAGATGTAAATCAGTAAAGAGATTGGATCGCAAGTCATTAACCAAAATGTTTCAATAAACAAAAAAAGAAAAATCAACCAATGATCGTCAAGATCTTGCAAGCGTTATCGCCCTTTACTTGTGCTTGAAACTTCTCATGCCTACAACAGGCCATACACTCAGTTGGAGTTTCCTCAACTATGTTGACAATCTCAACAACATCAAAAAGTACAATTGGGTTGAGGCAATAAAAGACACAGTGATGAATTCAATGGCAAATGCAAACAACAATCCAAGGCATGTCATTGGATGTATCATGTTACTCTTGGTAAACATACTACTCAACTACTTCACACAAAAATATCAAACATCCAACTATTTCAAACTATCTGACATATTTCATTTTTTTTTTTTTACAGTACTGATACTGTGAGCACAGTAAACTTCTCCAACCATCCTACAAAGAAGGCTTCCCAAGGTTTATGAAGTGGAACTTTGGCAAAATGTACTCTAAGTGGAAACACATCAGCCTTGCTGACTTTGAAAAGGTATTCAAACTCTTCTATACTCTCATAGCACAAATCTATTCAACACTCCTTTCACAGTCATTATAGTAAAAATCATGTTATGAAACTGTAAAAGTGTTTAGTTTCAAACAACATATTTTCAACACCTAACTCACATTACTCACAGTACAAATCATATTATGAAATTGTAAAAGTTTGCAGTTTCAAAGCACACACATATTTAACATCACTCATTTTATGAAACTGCAAAAGTTTGCAGTTTCAACGCACAAATCTATTCAACAATCCTTTCACAGTCATTATAGTAAAAATCATGTTATGAAACTATAAAATTTTTCAGTTTCAAACAACATATTTTCAGCACTTAACTCACATTACTCACAGTATAAATCATGTTACGAAACTGACCAATTTTATAGTATTACTGATATATGCCACATTGTTTCAATGCAGGTTGACCAAAGTGCTTTAACCTCAATTAAATAAGAAATACAGTTATTGCATATCAATCAAAGCACATCAACAAACTTTTCAGCAAAGAAACATGACCACAAAGAGGGCAATAAGCGAAAAAAACAAACAAAAGCAAAAAAAAAAAAAAAAAAAGACTTCCAAACAATGATGAGGATGACTTTCTCGAAAAAGAACATTAATCAGAATTAGAATCAGAACAACAAGAACAACAAAAAAGAAAGAAAAGAAAGTAAGAACCACAAGAAGAACCAAAAAGTAATGAACAAGAAGAAGAAAGTGATCATGAAAAAAAACAAATGACTGAAGAAGAAGAAGAAGAAGAAGAAGCTAATGATGAAGATGAAGAAGAAGAAAAAGAAGAAGAAGAAGAAGAAGGTGATCAACAAGAAGACACTGATGAAGAAGAAGGCTAACAACAAGAACAAGAAGAAGAACAAACAAACCAACAACAAGAAGTCAATGAACAAGAATTGACAGACCAACAATAACAATAACATGAAAAAAAAGAACAAGCAAAACAACAAGAAGAAAAAAGAACAACAAGAAGAACTCCAAGAGAAATCTGACACATTTCATGCACAAGGTAAACTCTTGTCTAATATTGAAGCAAACTGCAAAATTTAATTAAACTAACCAAAACACAATCCAACATTTTTATAGGTGATGACCAAACATAAACATCAACCAAAGAGGACGACAAGGACAAACCCATAGCAGCCATGAGAGTACAAATGCAAGAAATGGAACAAAAATTTATGGCTAAATTGCATAAAAAAGAAAACTAATTGAAGGAAATGTCCACCAAAAAAACTGGAAGTCCCCAATAAAGATCAATGGTCAACAGAATCAAATAAAAGTCAAGAAAATAAGCACATATGCCAGATTTTGAATATTAACCAATGATAAAAGTCAAAGAAGATAAAAGGAACAAGACAGAAACTGATGCTGATGTACCCAAACCAACAGAGGGTACTGATGAAGAAAAAGAGAAGAAGAATGGAAAGAAAAAAGAAGAAATCGAAACAGAGAAAGAACTTGCTACTGAACCCGAGCAAAAAAGAGGGTGCTTATGAAGCAAAACAACAGCAGAAAGAAAAGATGAAAGAAGATATTGGCCAAGAGAAAGAAGGTGCTCTTAAAACCAAGCCAAAAGAGGATGCCAATCAAGAGAAGACACAAGTTCAAGTATTGGAAAGTGATGATGATTTCAAGAAAAAATCAATCCACAACAAGCCACTCGTCATTTCATGCCGCAAAACAAACAAGGTTTGGCATAGCCTATCCAAAAAAGATCAAGACCAAATTCAACTCATCAACAACACACAATCAAGTGCTTGTATCTGATTTGGTAGCGAAGATGAAAATTACATATACTTTTCAGATATATGCAGATTGACCAACAGAGAAGCCTTATATGGGAATGTAGGTCTCCAACTGCACAATTTTACAGTTTTTATTCATGTTCAATAACTTATTCCACAAACCTAACACATTTTCATATATAACATGTTTCAGGTCATTGATGCCTTCGCAGAAATGAAATTAGCACTCCAATCATCAATTGAAAAATTTGAGAAATATAATCTAGCCTTTGCAAGAAATTCATACGTGGGAAGATCTTATGTTTTCTCAACACTCATACCTTTCAATATTATTCAAACTGCAAAATTTTCTACTTTCTTAACATGTCTTACTACATAGTTTTATAACATATTTCAAACATATATAAATTACAGACTCCACTACAAAACCAAGATCAAGCATTGAGAGAAAAATGATGGACAGTCATTTTCCAGAAGCAATGAAAAACAAATATATCTATTTCCCAATCAACCACGACAACCATTGGACAATTGTGGTCTTTGATAATGCTGATGGGATATGGAGGCACTATGACTCTTTGAGGCTAGCAAAAAATTGCTACAACAAATACTTTGAAATTGCAAAGGACATTGTAAGTAAAATAAAATTTCTTACTTAGTTCCATTCATTTCAAAACATCTCAGCACATCACTATAACTAACAAAAACACCCATTAACTATTTTATAACAACAACATCAATTAAGATGGAATAAAGCATTATTCAGCAATCAAGGAAATATGTTATCATCTCAAGAGTGCGAAATAGTAATTGCATCAATTGAGGAATGCTCACAACAAACTTCACACTCGTAAGATACAAATTCAATAACTAATGTTCCAATATGCTAAATTTTACAGTTTTACCTAACTAATTAACTTCATCTACAACTTTGTAGGAATGATTGTACAATCGCCGCCTGCAATGTTATCAACCAATATATCAACTGGCAACTTGTGCAGAAATCACTTCGACCAACTGAATGGGTCAAATTTCGAACAGAAATTATCAGTCAATTTCTCAATGATAAGAATCGAACTTGAAAACTCGAGCACTACCAAATGTTGACAAAACATACCAAACCATAGAAACAATGAACAAACTTCTTAGCAATACAAATACTCAAATGAACATAGTTTTGTACTTCTTTTATATTTTTATTTTTTAATATATGACAAGTACTTTTTATGCTTTTGAGATTTGGTCTTCCTGTGGTTATTATGGTGAAAATAATTGTTGTCATTGATGTTATTGTTGCTCTTCTTTTTGTTATTATTATTGTTGTTCTTCTTCTTATGCTTATTATACTTTTTTGTGTTCTTCTGCTTATTATTGTCGTCACATTTGTGATTGCATATATTTTCATACAATAAATGTTATTTCTAATAATTCTTAAAACTGCAAAAATATGCAGTTTCATCAGGTTGTTTTTCATAATTTTTAAAACTGCAAAAATATGCAGTTTCATCAGGTTGTTTCTAATAATTCTTAAAACTGCAAAAATATGCAGTTTCATCAAGTTGTTTCTAACAATTCTTAAAACTGCAAAATTATGCAGTTTCATCAGGTTGTTTTTCATAATTTTTAAAACTGCAAAAATATGCAGTTTGATCAAGTTGTTTCTAATAATTCTTGAAACTGCAAAATTATGCAGTTTTATCAGGTTGTTTTTCATAATTTTTAAAACTGCAAAAATATGCAGTTTCATCAAGTTGTTTCTAATAATTCTTAAAATTGCAAAATTATGCAGTTTCATCAAGTTGTTTTTCATAATTTTTAATACTGCAAAATTATGCAGTTTCATCAGGTTGTTTTTCATAATTCTTAAAACTGTAAAATTATGTAGTTTCGTTACTCAAACAAAACTTATGCTACACAATTATGCATATAATTTCATGACTCAACAAATTGATGAATTGCATTTCAAAATTGAAAGTAAAACTGCAAAATTTTACAGTTTTGTCACTACGAAATATGAAATAAATATATCATGTAGTAAAATTGCGTTTCAATATTATACAGTTTTAATAAGAAATTTTCAACAACCTTCTCAACATTCCACAAAAATAAAATCAACCAAATCCACAAAAAAAAAAAAAAAAAACAGTTACAAAATAACTTCAATAACTAAAGAACACATCAAAAAGAAAAAAGAATGCAACCAACTTTATTCATTATTTCCATAATACCAAGTATTACATTTTATTATCATAATTCCTCAAATTTAAATACAAATCCAAAAGAATAGACTATGGCCTCAAATAGCAGTCTTGCACGTCTTCTTATTGTGATTTTCATATTTCAAGCACCTCCTACACTTGATTTGCTTTACATTCTCACCCCTCGAAGGTATCATCTTCTTCTTGTTCCGCTTGGGCTGCTTCTTCGTTATAGGAGGTTTGATAATCGAACTACTGGCACCATCAAAGTCAAATCTCTCACTTGAAGGCATTGGATAAACAGATTTCTTGTATGATTCTCTAAAACAATCTACATGAAAAAAGGATCAATGCAATCATACACATCTCTACCACTACTACGCAAAGCATGCACAGCATGACAACAAGGAAAAACATTCAATTGCCATTCATGGCAAGAACAAGTCCATCTACTAATATCAACATAAAAAGAAATAGAAGAATGAACCTTAAGCACAGTATCACTAGCAACAATTACATCCTAAGATTTAGCTAGCTTCAAAGAGTCCACAAATTTCATTTCCATAACTGGATACAATTTCGTAGTCCATCTTTTAGATTCAGCTCTTTTATTAGACAATTGAGTCATGATTTGAACTCTAATCATCTCATCTGTACAAGTAATAAGCAATTCACGAGCCCCACCAATCCAATTATTATAAGACTCGGCAGCATTAGATGACATCTCACTATATCGTTTCCCTCTAGAAAATGCATTGGCCTACTTATTATTTTGCAAACCATCTAACATACTATTAACTCTACCATTCCCAGCAATACGCGTCAATTTCTCCATATAATGTTGGAAAGAAGCAACAGTTGGCGTATAAGCACATTTAACTAATATTTTCATCAAAGTCAGCTTATAGTTAGTACGAAGTCTCACCAATTTGTCAATCAAATTTTCCTTTAAATAGTTCAAGCAATATGCATGATGTGCATTAGGAAAAACCACTGAAAGCGCGTCTAGCAATCCATGTTGACGGTCAGACACAAAGGTCAATCTCCGACATGAACCAACATCCTTTAACAACTGACTTAAGAACTATATCCAATTATCTTGTTTTTCAACGTCAACAATCGCAAAAGCCACAAGAAACAGGTTTGGAAACAAAATAACATGAAACTGCAAAAATTAGCAGACTCATAATAGAATAACACAGTGACAAACCAAAACTATACTAACTGCAAATAAATACATACCTTGATTACCATCCTTTGACGTTGCTGCAAACAAATGCCCCTTGTAACGCCCATTCAAGAATGTACCATCAACAAACAACAACGGACGACAAAATTGAAAGCCATACAAACATCCATGAAATGCCACAAACAACCTCTGAAAACACCCACTACTTTAATCCACATCTAATTCAAACATACTTCCAAGATTCGTTCTTATACCCTTCTCAAGGTACCATCAAAGTTGGTCAAAAAATGTTCCAAAATCACCAAACAACCCATTTCTTACTTTATCAACTCTTAACCACGCAACCTGATAAGAAACATCTATACCATATTGCTTCTTTAACTTTTTTTTAACTTCAATAGGACGAGTCAACGGATTATCACTAATATCATTATGCACAATATCCGACACAAGTCTAGAGCCAACCATTTTTTTACAAGATCAATGAGCAACAACTCCACAAGTTTGCACGTTGTCCAACTTCATAATAAAAAAAATACCGGAATTCATTAACACGCTTCCATGCACAAACCATTTACAACTCATAGACGACTTCATCATACATTCAACAGTTACTCTTGTTGCATCGTTCTTCAAATAATTCACTGCAAAACCATACTCAACTGCATACTTAGGCAATGTAATGCGGAACGCCGGCACTCTACCTTCAAATTGTTGACCAACACTGTGTATAATCCCCTTCCAACTAGAAGACAACAAAACTCTCTCTAGTTCTGGATAAAAACTAGATAACAAATCACCAAAATCATCACAATCATTAACCAAAGAACTCTCACAAATTACAGAATCAATCCTAGAAAAATTATCATCAACCTCCACAATTCTCCTATCACTCACACAACATCAACAACATGAGAACCACTACAACGTACCATTGACATCATATTTCTCAAATCATCATTACATTCAACAATACAATTAGAATATTCAAGAATAGAGAAAAACAAATAAAAGTTACCATCACTCAACTCCTTGAACTTCGTAGATATTTTCTCAACAACTTCATGATAACTATATCCCTCACTAATCTTAATAGCAGCACAAGAATTACTATATTTGTATATTAACATGAAACACCCCTTGAGAGGGAGATTAATAACCTGGAACTGGGCCGGACAGATTTCGGCCGGACAGAGTTTTGCCGGACAGATTTGGGGCATTCAGGTGTTGGGCCAAGGATGTGTGGCCCAGTCCGGAAAGAAGATGCTCGGTTAAGGCAACGCTTGGTTGGACCGAGCTACATGTTCTGGCGGTGGCAAAGCCAGTCGAGTTATGTGACCGGCACCCGGAAAGGCATGGTCAGCCGAGGTACCTATTTGTTCGGCAGGAAGGCCGACCAAAGATGAGCCGAGATGCGCCTAGCCCGGTCTCCATTGAGCTTGGCTAGTGGAATGCTTGGGCATAAAGACAAAGGTCATGATTACCGAGATGATGTTGACCGACCGAGCTCGAGAGAGTGAAATTTGGCAAGTTAGGTGATGTTCAACAAGGTTTACGCTGACAGATGGGATAGCAGAGCCACGTGTCAGGAGATGACTGGGAGTAGATATGGGGCGCAGAGGGTATATGAGCAGGTCTGCGCCCCCCATACGGGCAGACATGAACATTTTGTAAGAAAACTCTTACACTCAAACAATCTCCTCTCTCTTTCTATTCCAAGGTGTGTGCTAACTTGACCGTCGGAGGGGTTTTCCGGCCACACACCGCCGGGTAGCTCACCGCCGTTGTGCTTTCAGGTGATCGGATAGAGACGGAGCTCGGAAGAAAGGAGTATGGGCTTGTCGGAATATTTGCTCCCCGTACAATTGGCACTGTCTGTGGGAAACTTGCAGATAAAACCTTGTCTTCCATGCTCGTCTGACCGCCGACCATGGCGAACAACGAAGAGTTTCCGTTGTTCGCCATCGACGGAGTTACTCCGGAGTCAGGCAGACGAAGAGAGGGGCATCCCGACATCATTCCGATGGCTAACCTGGAGACATTCCCAGGAGGACAGTCGGGAGACGCGCGAGATAAGCGCGGAAGGAGTCATGGTCATTCACGGAGTCCAGACGGACATCGGCGGCGGAGAGACTCACACGCCAGGCGCCTGGAAAACAAGCTGAGGGACCAGGACGCCGTCATCCGGCGAATGGCGGCAGAGATGGAGGAGCTGAAGCGGCATGTCAAAGGGAAGGGAGTAGCTGGAGTGGGAGACCACAGTGAGCGCACCCAACCCCGCCGTTCAGGCAGTCAGAGTCAGCGACATACTCCGTCCATTTCTATTACTAGAAGTTACAAGGTCGGTGATTCCGACGTGCATGCAGAGAAGTCTAGGGCGCAAGATAGCACCTACCAGCCCTCGCGTCCGGTGACGACGTCAAGATACTCTTATTTCGCACATTTAGAGGATTTGCGCGCAGTTTTAAAGGAGCGGGCTCGACGGCGGGAGGCTCAAAGGATACCGGTGTTCCAGCGGTTATCCTATGGGGTTCACGCCAGCGAGGAGGTCGGAATGCCTCCACCCCGCCAAGCAGCACCGCTCCTGGTGGATTCCGACTTGGCAAGGTTGAGCGCTATCCCTTTCTCCCTGGAAATAGAGACAACACCTCTTCCGTCGGGCTTCCACCAGCCAAAGTTCACATTGTACGACGGGAAGACGGATCCTTACATGCACGTAAGTCATTTCCGACAGGTCATGGCCGGACATAGGCGGAATGACGCTCTTATGTGCCTCATCTTCCCGTCAAGTTTGGGCGAACTGGGTTTGAAGTGGTTCGAAAGGCTGCCGGAGGGGAGTATAGAGAGGTGGCATCAGTTGGCCGAAGCCTTTGTGACGCGCTTCAAAACCAACACCAAAACACCGAAGGAAGTGGATCACCTACTAAGTGTCAAGATGGAACCGAGCGACACATTGAAGGCGTACAACTCCAGATATTGGGAGACCTTCAACGAGATCTTGGATTGCCCGGTCAACCTTGCAATCACTCAATACAAACGTGGTCTCCCGGTCGGACATAGACTGCGGGACTCGCTCACCATGCACCAGCCGACATCCATGGGCCAGCTCATGCAGCGCATCAATGAGCACATCCGGGTTGAGGATGATGCGTCGGCGTCTACCGTGAAGACAACTCCGATAGCAACAGACAAGAAGACAGCAGGCAAAGTGCACGCTGTTGGGCAAGAGTCCAGCCGCTCAAGTGACAGAGCAGAGGAATCAGACCGCGGCTCGAATCGTAAGAACCGGGGTAGAGGACGTCGGAACGACCGTGATGACTACACCCGAGATGATGTTGAGGATGCCAACAGAAGGTTGAAGGCAAGGACTGGCATCACCACGGTCTTCAAGATTCCAATTTATCGCATACTTAGTGAAATCCGAGACGAGGAGTATGTCCGGTTTCCTGCTAAGTTGGGCGATGGACAAAAGGGCTACAATCCGCGGTATTGTTGCACATTCCACTGGGAGAGAGGCCACAGGACTAAGGATTGTTTGCCTTTGAGGCAACACTTAGAAGAGCTGGTTGCGGCCAGGCACCTAGACCTTTACATTGATGGTGGCGTAAAGTCAAATCAGGCTCCGATCGATCCTAGGGGACAGGATGACCGAGATGCACTACCACAAGGAGTTATTAATGTCATCTACGGCATAGTGGAACCGGACCGTGTTTGCGAGCTCCGGGGTATGATCAAGAAGGCAGAACACATGAGGGAAGTTTTGTCGGTACAGCCTGCGGTCAAGAGAGGGAAGACCGAAGAGAAAGATGTGATTAGTTTCACCTCAAGGGATCTAGAGCGTATCCAGACGCCACACAACGATGCCCTAGTAGTGACACTCCGCGTCAAGGAATTTGATGTCAAACAGATCTTGATCGATCAGGGAAGCTCGGTCGAGATCATGTATTATGACGCGTTCAAGCAGCTCAAACTCCGGGAGACAGACTTGGCTCCGGCAACTTCGCCACTGGTTGGTTTCAACTCACAACCAGAGTGGCCTTTGGGAAAGATTATCCTGCCGGTTAAAGCGGGATCCATGGTCAAGCAAGTGGAGTTCTGGGTGTTACACGTGCCTTCTACTTACAACCTGATCCTTGGGAGGGGATGGCTTCACGCTATGCAAACCGTAGCGTCGACCTTCCATCAGGTGATGAGATTCCCCTCGGCTATGGGGCAATCGAGGAGATTTGGGGAGATCAAGTCATGTCAAAGCAGTGCTTCGTTGCAGTGAACGGCAGTCGGGCTGCTAAAGGCTTCGTTCAAATGATAGAAAGACCGGAAGACCGGGGAGTTCTTGACGATGTGGGCACCAAGGCAGAAGACAAAGCCGTCGAGGAATTGGTGGAGGTTCGAATTGATATGGAGCAGCCGGACAAGTTCTTCCTGCTCGGCTCCAGCCTTACTGCCCAAGAAAGGACCGAAATGATTGAGTTTTTGATGGCCAACATCGAAGTCTTCACATGGTCGCCTTACGACATGCCCGGCCTCGATCCAAGTTTTATCTGCCATCAACTCAATGTCTTCCCCGGAGCGAAGCCAGTCATCCAGCGAACAAGGAGATCGGCGCTGCATCACGCCGAGGTAGTTGCAGAGGAGGTGAAGAACTTGCTTGAGGCACGAGCAATTCAGGAAGTGCACTACCCTCGGTGGATTTCCAACACAGTAGTGGTGCCCAAGAAGAATGGAAAGTGGCGAGTTTGTGTCGACTACAAGATAGTCAACCGAGCTTGTCCCAAAGATAACTTCCCTTTGCCGTGAATTGACCAGCTTGTGGACTTGACGGCTGGACATAATAGGCTCAGTTTCTTGGATGCCTACCGCGGCTACCATCAGATCGCCATGCATGGGCCTGACCGAGAGATCACCTCTTTCACGACTCCAAGGGAACTCTTCTGCTACCGAGTCATGCCTTTTGGTTTGAAGAACGCCGGGGCAACCTTTCAGAAGATGGTGACCAAAATGTTTGCTCCTTTGCTTGGTCGGACAATGGAGGCTTACATCGATGATATGGTGGTAAAAAGCCGACATGAGGCAAACCATTTGTCCGACTTAGCCGAGATGTTTGCCATTCTAAAGAAGCACAAGCTGCGCTTGAATGCGTCAAAGTGTGCCTTTGGCGTGGGATCCGGAAAATTTTTGGGGTTCCTAGTCACGAATCGAGGCATCGGGCGCACTTACCGATCGAGCCGCAAGAGATGAAGTAGCCTAGCTCGGCTAAGGACGTGCAGCATCTGGCCGGGATGGCCGCCGCGCTTAATCGGTTTATAAGCTGGTCATCAGATCGCTGCCGCCCTTTCTTTCAAGCATTGAAGTCAAAGTTCTCGTGGGACGAAGAGTGTGACCGAGCTTTGGCGAGCTCAAGGAATATCTGTCTTCTCCGCCACTGTTGGTTACACCAAAGCCGGGTGAGGAACTCTACCTTTACCTTGTTGCCTCCCAAAGACGCGATCGGCGGTGCTAGTCTGCTATTGAGGAATCAAGCACCTCCCAATTTTTATGTCGGTAAGAAACTTACCGAGACGAGGTACTTGCCGCTGGAAAAGCTTGCGTTGGCATTGATGATGGCTTTAAGGAAGTTGGCACATTATTTTCACGCCCATACCATCATCGTACTGACCGAGTTTCCCCTTAAGGCCTTGTTTGAACGGGTGGACTTTTCGGGCCGAATTCTCAAGTGGGCGGTCGAATTGGAACAGTTTGATGTAAAGTTCCAGCCGCGCACAGCCATATAGGCCCAAACTTGGGCCGATTTCATTGCCGAATTCTCACCAGGAACTCATCCGGTATGCCCGGTCGATATTGTCACAGTAGAACAAGAAGCGACTGCAAGCCTGACCGAGATACCACAACTGGGTGGAGTTGTCGACGCGGAATTTGTGCGCCCCACCGAAGTACCCTCAACTTGTACAATTCAACCAACCGGTGACGCGATGATGGAGTCGGGTATTGTTGTCCCGCCCACTCTGTCCGGTACTGTGTCGTCCGAGGGGGAAGTAATGGAACTGCTCAGCACAGAGCCTGCGGCCGACATAATACCACAACCTGGTGATTCGCCTACGGACTTAAGCATTGTAGACTGACTTGCTGAGTCCGGTGCCGAATCACCAAGGGGGGCTGGAGTGGAACCAGTCAACACAGAACTTGAAACCAGACAGCCAAGAAACCGCGATCCCATTGCCTTTCGCAGCTCTCAGGACCCATCAGACTGCTTGAAGCTTTTTGTGGGAGAAATGTGGAAGCTTTTTGTTGATGGAGCGTCCAACCGTCACGGTGCCGGCCTAGGTATCGTTCTTATCTCCCTAGATGGCCTAACCATTGAACATTCTATCACGCTTGGCTTCCCAGCATCTAACAACGAGGTAGTCTGAGGCCTTTGGCCTGCTCAAGAGCGCTTATTCAAATGAAGGCTACCGAGCCTCTTGGTGTCTGATGATTCGGCTTGTGGTTAACCAAGTCTCTGGGATTTCTGAAGCAAAGGATAATGAGAATGGCGAAGTACCAAGCTCGTCGGGGAACACATCAAGCGGTTTCAGCAATCGAGTCCAACAGTTGGCGTGAAGAAAAGCAGTGGTGATGAAATTTGGTAGCCTCGCTTCGATGGTAGATAGTACGTCTCCTAACCCCCTGTTAATTGACTTTTTTCCACGGCCAAGCATTGAAGACGCCGGACAGACGGATGTACTCTACGCCGCACTAGGTCCTTCCTGGATGGACCCCTTAATCTTGTTCCTCAAAGACCGGACTCTACCAACTGACAAGAAGGAAGCGCACAAAGTCCGGGTGAAGTCAGAGCGATTTTGGCTCTCTCCATCTGGTGTGTTGTATAAAAAGTCCTTCACTGGTCCTTATCTAAAGTGCGTGCACCCGAGTAGTGTGGAGGCCTTCTTGTACGAAATTCACGAAGGCATTTGTGGCAGCCATAAAGGGGGCAGGTCCTTGGCCTACCGAGCTATTTCGCAGGGATACTGGTGGCCGTGCATGCAAGCCGACGCACAAAAGTACATCCGCAAGTGCAAAAAAATGCCAGAAATTCGCCCATCAGATCCATCAGCCTGCTAGGGAACTTCTTCCCCTCACCAGTCCTTGGCCATTCGCCATGTGGGGGCTAGATATAGTGAGGCCACTGCCAACAGCACCGGACAACCGGAAATTTTTCATTGCGGCCACAGATTACTTCACGAAATGGGTTGAAGCTGAGCCCTTGGCAACAATCAAAGAGAAAGACGTGAAGCGGTTTATCTGGCAGAACGTGGTCACGTGGTTTGGTGTCCCCAAGATCTTGATCTTTGACAATGGCACCCAGTTTAACGGTCGCCTATTCAGAGGATTTTGTGAAGATTTGAAGATTGAATTCTACAACTCCACTCCGGCTTACCCGTAGTCCAATGGTCAAGCCGAGGCATCGAACAAGACTATACTGGATAGGTTAAAGAAACAGCTGGAGAAGGCAAAGGGAAAATGGGCTGAGGAGTTACCCAGCGTCCTTTGGGCATACCGAACAACCCCGCGGCGATCTACTGGGGAAACTCCATTTGCTTTGGCTTATGGCATGGAGACGGTCATACCTTTGGAAGTTGGCTTGCCCACCCTAAGAAGTGAGAGTTTTGAGCCCGAACTGAATGCCGAGCCTATTGCCTTGGAGTTGGACCTAGTGGAAGAGCGTCGGGAGAAGGCCCTCATCCATGTGGTCGCCTACCAACAAGAGCTCTCAAAGAAGTACAACACGACGGTGCACCCCAGACCGTTCAAAGTTGGTGATTGGGTTTTGAGGAAAGTTATGGGCAACACCCTGGTGCCAGGTGAAGGTAAACTAGGGGCAAATTGGGAAGGACCCTACAAGATCACCGGTCTGGCGGGCAAGGGGGCTTACCACTTGGAGGATTTAGAGGGAAGAGCAATACCCCGGCCATGGAATGCGGCCAACCTCAAACTGTATTATTTCTAAGCTTTTGTTTTCTTTTCTTGTGCAAAGGAATTTTTTGGCTTGCACTTTAGAATGTAATTCTTTTTGTCAATATATAGAAGTGATTTTGCTTTAGCACTTGGACTGTTGTTTTAATGTAAAAACCGAGATGTTTTACTACGGTTAGAAGAGTTGATGTTTTGTTCAACTAAGATATTTCTTGCCGAGATATTTTGCTTCGGCTAGAAGAGTTGATGTCTTGTTCAAACTTAGATATTTCTTGCCGAGATGTTTTGCTCCGGCTGGAAGAGTTGGTGTTTTGTCCAACTTAGGCCATCCCAACCGAGATGATTTACTCCAGTTGGAAGAGTTGGTGTTTTGTCCAACTTAGGCCATCCCAACCGAGATGATTTACTACGGTTGGAAGAGTTGGTGTTTTGTCCAACTTAGGTCATCCCAACCGAGATGATTTACTCCGGTTGGAAGAGTTGGTGTTTTGTCCAACTTAGGATTCCTAACCGAGATGATTTACTACGGTTGGAAGAGTTGGTGTTTTGTCCAACTTAGGTCATCCCAACCGAGATGATTTACTCCGGTTGGAAAAGTTGGTGTTTTGCCCAACTTAGGATTCCCAACCGAGATGATTTACTCCGGTTGGAAGAGTTGGTGATTTGTTCAACTTAGTTATTCCCAATCGAGATGGTTTACTCCGGTTGAAGAAGTTGCTGTCTTGTTTTGCTTAAGTGTTTCAACCGAGTTAAGTAATCCAGTTGACGAAGTGTTTCGCCCAAATTTGTGATTTATACCGAGATGTTTTGCTGAAGATGGAATTGATGACAACCGTGCAAACACTTGACAAAATTAAAGTTTTTTCATTGATGTAAAACTTTACAAAAGGTGGGGACCAAGCCCGGTTACATCAGAAACGCAGAAAGAAACAAACAAAAAGAAAAGAAAACTAAACTAAGGGGGAAAGATTGGTGAACTCGTCCTCGGTGGCCTCAATGTTGATGGTTGGGCTTTTATCTTGGGCACCGGGCTCGTCATGGCCGGGCTGCTCCTGCACTTCGGCATCATCTGCCTCAGCATCGGTCTCGGCATCTCCTTCCTCAAGGCCTTCCTCGGCCTCAGCTTGCAATGCGCTGAAGACGTCGTTTGCGTATGGCACAAGGTAGACCGGTAGGAAGGCCGGAGGCGGATTGGCAAATACGTTGGTGTTAGAGCCCTGACCGAGATATTCGCAGGTAGATTTCCAACCAGCTTTGAAGTAGATGTCTTGAGTTGCGAACACCTGCTTCTTGTAGCTCTCCTCGGCTTCGTTGAAACCGGCGTTGTTAGCATCTCGGCAGTTCCTTTTGCGCGACTTCTTTAGCGCGTCCAACTCGGCCTGGAGCTCGTCCCGCTTTTTCTCGGCTGCGTCAAGTTGACCGAGCAACCAGTTGTTATCAGTGTTTGCTATCTCCAGCGAGGACTTTGCTCGGCCGAGCTCGGTCTGGAGGCTTTGCACTTGGCTGGCTGTGTCGGCCGCCTTTTAAAGCCGGGATGTATCGCTCCATAACCAGATGTTGTTTTTGAATGGCCTGCAAAAAGCTAATTTGATTAGTGAAGGAACCGGGCAAACACTTGTGAAAATTTCAGAGGAAGATTGACTTACCCTAGCCATAGACTTCACTGACGACTTTACCAACCGAGTGTCAGAGATGTGGTCACTGCCGACCACGTCGCTCGGTTAGAAGGAGTGCTTTGGAGAGATCGAAGGCGAGCAAGTGCTCTTTATTGCCCTTGATCGAAGCCATTACCGGGATGTCTTGACCCCGGTGTTTCAGCTGTGGACGCCAGGCTGGTACTGGGTTAACTGTGGCAGTTGGTTGCTCGGTGGTAAGCTTGGTCACCAGCTCGGCAGACGGATCCGCGCGAGCTCTTTTGCCAGACCGGCGTGGAGTAGGTTCCTTGCTGGATTGCCCGACTGCTGGTGAAGCCAGAGCGACCACGGTGTCGCTGGATCGACCGGCCGCAGTTGAGCGAATGACTACGCTCGGTATCTCGGCTGAAGTGGCAGTGAGCAGGTTATTGATTCTGCTTCGCTTGGCCATCTCTTGCTCCTCTGTCAAACGGATGAGTGGAACGTCTGGCAAAGTTGGATCTGGTGGAGGTGATGGAGTGCGGAGGAAGTCTGTAACTTTACTCCGGCGGGGAGCAGAGTATCTGTACGTAGGAGTGTAGCCGAGCAATTGGTTGCAATCTCGGTCGCGGTAGCGGAGCGCGGTCCTGATTGCCTCTACGTTGGGGAAGTGATAGTTGGCTTGCAAGGCTTGGATTGCTGCAAAAGAAACAAGAAAAAAAATGATTTAAGTACAGAAACATGAAGAAAGTAGATTAACTGAGCTAATTTGCGTGGCTTACATGTGCTGCCAAAGTTTTTGCTTATCATCGGCCCGTCTACCTTGATTGTCTCATAATTGCGGACACCGGAAGAAATCATCATCGTGTAGATCCTTGTCTGGTGTGCCGGTCACAATTTTTTCTCTGCCCGGCCTAATCTTGAGATAGTAGGCGAGGCCATCTCTAGTGTGCCCTAAGGTGTATTGGCGCAAGATCTCGGCTAAACCTAAGCTTATGCCTAGCCGGTTGTTTAGCTCGTGCACGCCGTTTATTATTCTGTAGGTGTTGGTGGACACTTGGGTGGGTGCTAGCCCGGTCCGGCGAAGAAATTCGGTCATCAAAGGATTGACCGGGAAGCGGAGGCCTCCTTCTACGATTGACAGCACGGTGAAGGGGCATTGGTCTAGTCTGCCCCAGGGTGTTGTCTTCTCTTCTGCCAGTTCGAGATGGACGTCGGCTGGGATGCCGTACTCCTCTCTAAACGCATCCAGCGCGGCCGGAGTGTTTACTAGGAAACAGAATTTTCCCATTTGTGGCCGGCCTAGGATATCTCGGCTGAGGGGTTTGGCACTGTGCTAATTGGATGTTGCTCGGTCTTGAGGGCCTCAGATGTGGTTAATGGTCCCCTTGGACTCTGCAGGAAAAGGATGACAAGTGTGAGTGTGAGCGCGGTCGCGCGAAGTGAGCTTGACTTTAGCTCGGTCATCAAGAGTGCCAAACCACCTCGGTTGTCTAAGCTTACCAAGGAGCTCGGTCGCTCAAGCGGACCAGATATTAGCCTGGTTAAACGACCAGGTCCTGTTGTTATCTCGGTTTTTGCTGTGTTTGAGACAAACATGTTTTTTGCTCGATTAGGTTGGTTTTTTGGATCAAATGAAGACCAGGAGCCCGGTCCGCCCCAGTTCTTTAGTGTTCTTCAGGAAAAATGAAGAACACCATGAACATTTAAAGGTTTAGGATGGTGTTTGGTGCCCAAATCCTAAAAGCTCCGTTTTTCTGCCCTAATGTGCGAAATATCAAAGAAAATGACAATAAAAGGGGAGTTGGAGGACTTAGCAAGTTAGGGCAGTGTGTTTTTCACCTTCAAGCTCAAGTTCAGGAACGGCAGAGGATGGGCAAAAGCTCTGGGTTGCTTGGAATGGCAGTGGGTCAGTAAGAACGGAAGGAAGAGAGCAGGGGCATGTATGTAAAGGGTAAGAAACCGCCCAAATTCAAATTTGCAAAGACGGCTGGGTTGGCTGCCCGAGGACCAATACAGGAGTGACACGTGTCCCCATTAATGCAGTGTCAGAGTTGAAGCGACAAGAAGGTCAGACGAGGCGACGATCGAGGAGTCAACCGGGCTGGTCTTGAAGACCGGAATGCCAACTGAGAAGTTGAACCGGGCTGGTCTTGAAGACAGGAATGCCAACTGAGAAGTTGAACCGGGCAAGTTGTGAAGCCAGGAATGATAACCGGCTTGATCGCCATTCTGCAAACCGCGAAAAAGATTATCCCGGTCAGTATAGGTAATCCCAGTCACGCTCACGCGGACGGAATTAAGGGGCAATTGAGAGGGAGATTAATAATCTGGAACTGGGCCGGACAAATTTGGGCCGGACAGAGTTTTGCCGGGCAGATTTGGGGCGTTCAGGTGTTGGGCCAAGGATGTGTGGCCCAGTTCGGAAAGAAGATGCTCGGTTAAGGCAACGCTTGGTTGGACCGAGCTACATGTTCTGGCGATGGCAAAGTCAGTCGAGTTACGTGACCGGCGCCCGGAAAGGCGTGGTCAGCCGAGGTACCTGTTTGCTCGGCAGGAAGGCTGACCAAAGATGAGCCCAGATGCGCCTCGCCCGGTCTCCATTGAGCTTGGCTAGTGGAATGCTTGGGCATGAAGCACAGCAAGGCCGTTGACAGCCGAGATGATGTTGACCGGCTGCCGAGCTCCCAGTAGAGTGGGCTGGCAGTTGGGTTATGTGATGTTCAACAAGGTTTACGCTGACAGATGGGATAGCAGAGCCACGTGTCAGGAGATGACTGGGAGTAGATATGGGGCGCAGAGAGTATATGAGTAGGTCTGCGCCCCCTATACGGGCAGACACGAACATTTTGTAAGAAAACTCTTACACTCAAACAATCTCCTCTCTCTTTCTATCCCAAGGTGTGTGCTAACTTGACCGTCGGAGGGGTTTTCCGGCCACACACTGCCGGGTAGCTCACCGCCGTTGTGCTTTCAGGTGATCGGACAGAGACGGAGCTCGGAAGAAAGGAGTACGGGCTAGTCGGAATATTTGTTCCCCGTACACCCCTCCATACGACAAAATCACAAACTAGCAAACAATTGTTCACAGATTCCAAATTGCAAAATTATATACTTACAACATATTAGTATCAACACTTCACAATTCACAATTCCAAACTGCAAAATTATACGGTTACAACATATAAGTATCAAAACATCAGAATTCACAATTGCAAACTACAACTTCAAAACACATTACACTATACAACAAACAAAATCAACAAAATCAAAATCATTACACTATATTACATAGTATCAAACAAACAAAATTTATTACAAAACAAAGAACTATAACAACATTGCCAAACACGAGCCAGATATCACGCAAATTTGCTTATTTATATATATATATATATATATACATACATATATGTATCGATAGATACAGACAGAGTGAAACACAAACAGACACATATACACACACACAACATACGTAGAGATCGCCTATACATAGAGATTCAGATCGCACAATCTAATCCATCTCACAGCACAAGGAGATCGACCTCACAACACAAAGAGATCGCCATAACAGAGAGAAATCAAGATCGCAAAGGCAAATATTTGATTGTTCACGTATATATATATCTCAAAATAAAGGGTAATATAGTCATTTAAAAAATAAGAAAATAAAAAACGGGACCTTCGGGTGCAAAACTTAAAAAACTGTGGACCTATTAGTCTATTAAAAATATATTACGATTAAAAGAGAAATAAATCCTTTACATAGGACTACATAGTAATTTTCCCATTAATTTTTTAGACACATTCAATTTTCTGATTAGATTCAGAATTTTTGGTTTTCAGCCTAGCCCAACATGCTAATAAAATATTTATTTACTTTTAAATGTATTTCTTATAAACTATTTATATAATGTTTAGTGCATATTCCATATAAACTATTTGCTTGTAGAACAACTAGGGGTGTGAAAAAACAATCAGCAGATTCAATTCGGTCTAAATCACCGATTTAATCTAATTTTTATTGGCTCCTATTCTAGTTCTAATTTTAAAAATGGTGGAATCATTTAAATCGGTCTAGTTCCTGATTTTAAGACTTTGGTTACAGTTTCAAACTAGTCTGTAGCATATTTATTTATTATTTTTTATATGTAAAAATTAAAATATAAAAAGTCTCTTATAAGATATGAACACTAACTTTCATTGTGAAATTGATAAACTCTAATCAAATTGACTAACTTAAGTGTTGTTAGTTTGTTTATTAACATAAAATATATATCATATTTATTGTAATATAAAATTTGTAAAATAGAATTGAACTGAATTGGTTTTTATAATTTGGTTATGATTCGATTCCACAATTAATTTTTTATAACAAAAATAAGCTAATAATTTAAATTGAAAATAAATAAAAAAATTAAAGTTGATAAAATTAAAATCTGAAAGTTTATTCTGTTATAAGATCAAGTTGATAATTCAATCACTTTCATTTCACTTTTATCACCTAAACTATCATCATCTTTTTATTTTATTTGTAAACTTTGAATTTCGTCTATGTAGTCTTATTTATTTATTGATTTCAATTCATATGTTTCAATTGAAAATAGTTTATACAAATCAATAAGAGTTAAAGCCTAATTTGATAAGTAAATGGGTCATTTTCAAAATTTAAACATACAATCGAACACTCAATTGAGGGATGGAGAATAATAATAATAATATGAGTTACAGAGTATGTTCATTAAACTTTTTCTATTTAATAATCTTTAGAAACAATGATTTAAATTCATGTTTGTTACACGTCATACCATCTAAGGGTTTGGTTGGTTCCTTTAAGTTTGGACTCGGTAATCCATTTTTTCTTTTCCCTTCAAACTAGAATGCCTTGAAGTAATATCTATAAATGTTGGATTGTATATGGATTTAACTCTACATATTTGATACTCGCTTGGAAATGGATGTGCTGGTTTCTGTTATGAAATCAGATTCATCGATTGGATCTCCCAAATTTGACTGTTTTGATTACTTGGTTGGACTATTCTTATGAGGGAAAGATGAAAGTGGATATTAGAATTGATAAATGGTCATCTAGAGATGCTTGTATGATTGATGAAATTAGGGGGTATTAGGCAAGGCTTATCATGAATTATGGTATGGAGTGTTGGGCAATCAGCAACATGGGAAGGCTAAAGCCAAAAATATGCACAGTTGTGAGATGAATGATGTAGCTTAATTGGGGGCAGGATGTAAGAAAATTTAAAGGCCCAAAAGTGCAATGGTGAGGATGAAGTTAGATTTCTATTTCATGCACTAAAGAAAAGCCTGAAGAACATGAATCAAGGTTGCAAGAGAATAAGATTTTATGAGAGAAAACATGGTCCAGATAAAGCAGGATATGGTTATCTTAAAAAGGTGACGAGATAAGCGCTGCTGAACTGTAATTGCACATGGAAGAATATATGAGCCCTTGGATGATGAACTCAATTCTTTTTTGGATACTAACATGGGCTTGGTTCTGTCATGAAATTTGTATAGTTGGAACCCAAACAAAGTCTAATTAGAAATCTCAATCCCTTAGTTTTCTGTTGTATATAGTATTGTCAAAATCGTACGATAGGCGATACATGTCGTATCGTATACACTACAACAAAATTGAACTTTTACGACTTGCAATGTATGTCGTAAAAACTTTTTCACAGCATGCATACAAATGTCGTTATATGACATGCTGTGAAAAGTTGATTGTCATTTACGGCATACGGGTAAAGTTGTAAAAAGCAACAAATTAAACATTAATAACATACTTTGTATGTCGTATAAAATTTTTTACGACATTTTTTTTCATGTCATAAATCATTATACTTTTCATGGCATAATGTTGAATGTCGTAGAAGGTTATTTTTAATATATTTATGACATATTATATATGCCGTATATAATCTTTTACGACATTTTCTTGCATGTCATAAATCATTACACTTTTTATGACATAATTTTGTATGCTGTAGAAGGTTATTTTTAATATATTTTTGACATACTTTGTATACTGTATATAATCTTTTACGACATTTTTATGCATGTCATAAATCATTACACTTTTTACGACATAATTTTATATACTGTAGAAGGTTATTTTTAATATTATATATATATATATATAGAGAGAGAGAGAGAGAGATAGAGAGAGAGAGAAGAAAAATTATGAGAGTGAAAATAATTTTTTTTAAAAAAAATTTCCAGTAAGAATTTTCACTACATACTAATGCATTCCGTGTAAAATTATGATAAATTATAATGTAAAATGCATGTCATCTTAAATATAGATATTTCACGACATATTTTCATAAGCCATGAAAGTATATAAGTTATTTTTGTATTAAAAAAAAATCTAGATTGTAACTAGAATATCTGGTTTATTGGGAAAAAAAATAAAAATTTCTCATATCTACTAGAAATTTATAAATATTTAAGAACATCTAAATTTTTATTATTATTATTTATAATTAAAATAGAATTTCTCTAGAGAATGAGAAGGTTTGGGACAAAAACAAGTATGGATCTAGAATGAGAGGGTGTGTGGCGTAAGTTTTTAAATAAATTTTTTCTTTTTTCTTTTTAAATCCAAATAATTTACGTATACTTAGAAGGAAAATATTTTTTAATTTTCTAAAAAAATCATTAAATTCAAAAAAATATAAAATTTAATATTTTACAACATAAAATGTATGTTGTCTTAAGTGCAAATATTTTATAACATATTTTTGTATGTTGTAAAAATATACATTTTTTACGGCATACTTTTGCATGTTATAAAAAAATCAGATTAATTTTTTTTTTTTTTGGTTGTAGAAGTTTTCACGACATTCATTAGCATGTCGTGTAAAGTTATAATATTTTACAACATGAAATGTATTTCGTCTTAAGTGTAAATATTTTACGACATATTTTTGTAAGTCTTAAAAATATACATTTTTTACGGTATACTTTTGCATACCATAAATATATGAATTAACGATTTACATGGTATGTATGCTGTTATTGACAAAACATTAACAGCTTGCAAAAAAAAAAAAAAAAAATCGTAGAATGTATTAATTGTGACATGTATTTAATGCATGCTGTAAACATGATGCCGTAAATAGTTAGTTTTGTTGTAGTAGTTGAACTTGGCTCATTTTTCAAATTATCAGTTTTCTTGATTTGCATGACTTTGTTGTGTTGATAGCGTTTTGTGTATTTAATATATATATATATATATCACCTATAAATGGCCATATAACTCAACTTCATACATTATATAACCGAAGGACTCATATTGGAAACTGAGAGGGTAATTTGTAAACAAATTGGGCCGAGCTAGGAAGAGTCTTCTTTGGGAGTTGGGCCGCGTAATGGGCCAAGATAAGGGTTGGTGTAGCTCGGTCTTAGGCCAAGAAGACATCTTTGATTTCTGTTGTGGTCCGAACTAAAGGGCTGGAGTGTGGACATCGAGTAGCCCGGTCCTTTTTTATCTGAGTACCAAACTAGGCAAAGGCGTTGACCGAGCGACCTAATACTAGGCCCAAGGGTTGGCCGAGGTATTTGGTAAGATGGAGAGCCAAGCTAGGTATAGCTCGGTTGATGCTTCTATTCCATTACTTAGTTGAGCACAGAGCTGAAATAACTTGGTTGACCACAATGTCAGTCGAGGTAAAGGTGTCAGTCGAGGTAAATGTATCAGCCGAGGTAAATGGGGTGGCCATCTCACTTGGCTTGCAGTGATAAGGGTGTTCTGAGGGTAAACATTATCCTTGGACATAAGACTCTTAGTAGGACTTTGCTAAGGAGAGTTAGAGTCCTACTGGGATTCACTACAACAAAATTGACTTTTTACGGCTTGCAATGCATGCCGTAAAAACTCTTTCATGGCATGCACACAAATGTTGTTATTTGACATGCCGTGGAAAGTTGAGTGTCATTTACGACATGCAAGTAAAGTTGTAAAAAATAATAAATTAAACATTAATGACATACTTTGTATGTCGTATATAACTTTTTACGACATTTTTATCATGTCATAAATCATCATACTTTCCATGATATAATTTTGCATGCCGTAGAAAATTATTTTTAATATATTTATGGCATACTTTGTATGCCGTATATAATATTTTACGGCATTTTTTTGCATGTCATAAATCATCACACTTTTCACGACATAATTTTGTATGCCGTAGAAGGTCATTTTTAATATATTTATGACATACTTTGTATGTCGTATATAATCTTTTACGACATTTTCTTACATGTCCTAAATCATTACACTTTTTATAACATAACTTTGTATGCTGTAAAAACAATAACCACAATGAAACAATAATCATAATGTAACTATCAACATAAAAATTAAAAAAAAAAAGGGGGCAGGCAGGCAGGCTCAGTTGTCCTAATTCACCAGCTAGAAAACATAAAACTTGAACGAGAATTTTCTTGTACAAATTAGTGAAGCCTTGCAGAGCATCTATTATATAACAAGCATAAAATTATCACCACAAATACCAGATATATTTCAAAAACATGAAATGTCACGGCATAATCATTAAACAAGACATAAGCAACAAACGTTGTAACCGGCTAAGTGTAGCAACAGATTTAGCAACAAAACCATAAAATTTAAAACAAAAATTGCCACATAAGCTGAATGATCCAAAGTTGTGATACACCTAATGCAAAGTGAGTAATCCAAGGCAAATACATATCTAATATCACACACCAATGATCATTCATCTTCCTGGCTGCGCAACCTGGCCAATTTGTTGGTAACAACAATATATAGTTGTGCTACATGCTCAACAATCTCCTTCCTTTTCTGATTCGACACATTGTGTGCTATTTCAACATAGTAAGTCCTGAAATTACAACAATCCATAAGATGTGATGAGTGACAAATTCAGGTCATTATTATCTTGAAATAAAATATATTTTAGGAGTCAGGGCTCCACAGGATTGGGGGGGGCATGGTAGAAAGACAAAGATTATTTATTATGACGCAATTAAAATATATTTTAGGAGTCAGGGCTCTACTTGAAGTCGAAGCCTCAATGTTGCTTGAGCTTGAACTTGGTTCCACCCTATAACTTTCTTTGTTCGTGGATGATTGACAAGTCCCCGCTTCATAGGTTTCAACCATTACTTGGAGAATCCTAACCAAAAGATTGTTTTGATCAAAGAGAAATGAAGAAACTAACAATTGAAAAAACATAATCCAAAAGTAATCCTTTAAAGTCAGTACAATTATTGTGCCACAGAAAGTTCATCTAAATCAAATGGAGAAATAAAATAGTAGAGTTGGAGATCAAATATATAGCAAGACTGCACATAAGTCCATCGTTGTGTGCACAAGGTTCAAAGATTTTGGTTTGTGGTTAGTTCATCTAGTTTAAACCTTAGTAGCAAGAAACTCCTATGGGGGCCTTGCTTCTCGCTTCCACCCCTACCTCCACTTCCAATCCCAACCATAAACTCTTCTATAGGGCCCTCGAGAATAGTTTTTTGGTAATCGAAAGGTAGTGGCAAACTATATCGATTTGACAATGAGTGAACAGAATTGCAAGTACACAACCTGGGTAGATGTAGATAATTGACAATAAGAGTTTAATCACCCAACTACACTACACCTATCCAAGGTCTCATGGGGTACATCATATATCTAAACCTAATTGCCCATAGTATTTGAACTATCTGTTTTGTTTCATAGGATATTTAACAGTATGCATCGGTCCTCTAAAATCATGTCATCACAAAGAAATAGGGGTATCATCGAATCTTTTAAGTTCTAGGCTTAAAAGAACAATACATCTCTAATTCTTTAGTATCATGCAACTTCGGAAACCATTGGGAACTATTTTCACAAGAGTTTGAATTTGGGAAACTAAACAAAAAAAATTATGATCGATATCAGTGAGAAATTTTATCCCCCTTGTGGAGGCAAGGGATTGCGGGATGAGAAAAATAGAAAAAAACAATAAAAGAGGATATGTGGACCACTTTAAATAACCATCAAAATAAAACTACAAGGTGTTTTATCCAAAATTCTCAACTGCAACACACATACTACTGAGAAAGTCCTTCATACATGATCAAGTACTACATGAATGATGAAAATTATTACCTCCAATAGGACTCTGAATAGGTAAAAGATAGTCAAGATGATGGATCATTAGTTTGTATCTATAAGGACTCCATAGCTGTGTTCAATACAATTATCACAACTTGCACAACAAAAGTACAAAAAAAATTATAGTACGGATTGGTGCTTCCCTAACCCCCTTCACTTTCCCCTTGTTTCCCATCATTTCCCCTCCTCTATGCACCTTTTTACCCCACCCACAACCAACCACCTCCCCTCCCATACCCCACCTCCACAATTAACAACCTCCCCCATCCCATCCCATCCCGCCTCTATGGAAAACAGTTTCAAGATCAAAATGAAAAAATCTTTTTTAAAGGACCAATGTGAGAACTTAACCATACTTTAGGAGGTGAAAGTGTAATTTACTCTTTTATATAATCATTTTCACAAAGTGGCTGCTCTGAGAACATTTGCACACACTTCTACATACACTTTAATTAAACACAATTGCAGTAGTAGTGGGAATAAAATAAATAAAAAAATAAAACAATGAACAATATATTAGTATTTATGTAACTCATCATGGTGGTTGCTATCTTAACATTCAAAGATGACTAGATAATGCTCAAAGATGACTAGATAATACCATTGCCATACTTAGTTTAAAAATGGCATGCTTCTCCTCTCTTGGTTTATTTGCTGTCCTGCAACTTGTACAATCTCAATCTTCATTAAAATTTTGTTTCACATATATCCTAAAAATTCAGGCATGGCATTCTAATTGATAGAAATGCAATAGAGTAGATAGTACAAGAAATGCATATGTGAGATCCACAATCATCTTCATATCCTAAATGGTGTCAATTTCGCTATGTTTGAGTGATTTTTCTTTTTGTCCATAATCATTAAGTTTAAGAGAATGAATATATAAACATTAAACAACAATAGAGGGAACCAACAAAGACATTTCCATTTTTACCAATATAGTTGATAATACCTTTTCATTCTTTCACACACTTCACATTGCCTCCTAATCCTGTGGATGCGTTCAGGAGAGATGAGGCTCTCCACATAGGTGCCCCCATATGTAAAGCTACCTGGAATGCCACAAACCACCATATCCCTTGATGTTTCGTCTTTCAAATTGTACACCACCAATTGCTCTTCATCCCGTGACAACAAAAATTCACCATCTTCCAATAAACACACCAAGTCTACATACTTGGACTTTCATCTAGACCAAAATTCCTTTTGCAATTCAATACTTCAAAAACTGGGAAAGTTTCTTAACCAAATCGCAGGGGAGTCAGATTCTTAAGATACTTAGTTCTTTACAAAACATAGCCAAAAAAAGAGAACGGTTTCGCACAATCATAAACATAAATTAATACCTCATTTCAACAATTCAATAGAAGCAATAAAAAACATACAAATTATATTATCTCATGACAACAAACATCAACAACAAAAAAAAAAAATGAAGGAAAAAGTTGCATCAACTGTAAGTTTCTTCTAGAATTTCATCCATGAAGCATATTACCAAATTGAGAAAGATTACCTAATTGATTAAGTCACCATGAAAACCCTAAAAAAGAAAAAAAAGTACTAGCATACTGAGAGAGAGAGAGAGACCTTGAATGTTGTCTGGTTTCTAAGAAGAAGTAGAGGAACCCATAGCACGAATTGAGAAGATTGCTTCCAGGAATCCTGGAAAAACAATTGATCAAATCAAAGAGCACTACGAAGCACTAGTGGAATTTAATTGAGATTCCATAAACAAATTATTATACAGCAAATTGCTCAAACTCGACGGGAAGGAAGAGCTTGAGAGAGAGAGAAAGAGAATACGAAACTGAGGAGAGAGAGAGAGAGAGAGTGGTGCTCACCTTAGTAGACGATGGTCCTCACTTCCCTCGCCGGTGCAGATGGTGGAGGCGGTGGAGCTTCGAAATTGCCAATCGCTCTGAGATTGAATCTGAGATGAATCACCAATCGCTCTGAGATTGGATCTGAGATGAATCACCAATCGCTCTGAGATTAGATCAAACGGGGCTGAAGAAGGCTGATTTGATCGGTTGAGAGATATTAGGGTTTAGAGAGGGTAGAGAGAGAGAGAGAGAGAGAGAGAGACCAGAGACTGAGTGAGAGAGTAAGGGGGCTTAAAATGTTTTTCAAGTTTTTTGTTTTAGTTATTGTAATATTTGTAATATTTTAAATAATTTTTTTTAACTTTTTAAATTCAAATAATTTACATATACTTAAAAGAAATATTTTATTTTAATTTTAATAATGTTTTACTTTTTAATTTGTTTTTAAAAAAACTTTTAAATTTGTTTTAAAAAAAATCACTAAATTCAAAAAAAATATAAATTTAATACATTTCATATATATTATATTTTATTATTATTTTTTACAAATATTTTATTTTTTAGTTGTATTCAGATTAGGCACATCTAAAAAGTAAAAAATAAATAAATTATTAAAAGAAAGAAAAATATCAAATCAAGGTAATTTAAAAAAATAATAATTACAAATTAGTGAGAAGCCATACACATATTAATCATTAAAATTATAAACTTTTTTCATGAATGTGTAATTTTTTTTTCCCAAAATCCCACTGGGTGCAATTATCCCTTAAAAGAGACACTAAATTATAAAATAATGTATAAATTATTTTTTATATTTCGTCCTCAATTAGGAAAATTTAAGATAAGAAGCTTGGTTGGAAATTGTTAGCTTTTTTAAATAAATAAAAAAAAACCAGATTGAAATTTTTTTAATAAAAGTTTTCACGACATGCTAATGCATGCCGTGTAAAATTATAATATCTTACGACATGAAATGTTTATGTGAAAATATACATTTTTTACGGCATGCTTTTGCATGCCATAAAATAAATTCTAATTATTATTATTATTTTTTTGTGCAGAAGTTTTCACGACATGTTAATGTATGCCGTGTAAAGTTATAATATTTTACAACATGAAATGTATGTCGTCTTAAATGTAAATATTTTACAACATATTTTTGTAAGTCGTAAAAACATACATTTTTTACGGCATACTTTTGCATGCTATAAATATATGAATCAACGACTCACATGGCATGTATGCTGTTATTGACAAAACATTAATGGCTTACAAAAAAAAAAATGTCGTAGAATGTACTAACTACGATATGCATTTAATGCATGGCGTAAACATGATGTCGTAAATAGTTAGGTTTGTTGTAGTGATTGTGCAAACCATCTCACTTGGTTGGTAGTGAGTAGGAGTGTGACTCAGGACTTTGCTAAAGAGAGTAAAGTCCTACTAGGATTGTGCAAACCATTTCACTTGGTTGGTAGTGAGTAGGGTGTGTGATTCCTAGAAGGACTCTTATAAGGAGAGTTGGAAATCCTACTAGGATTGTGCCAAGTAAAGTCTATAAAAGCTCATGACCAAACCTATGTATAGGTATCTCAATTCTTACTCTAGAATACACAAAGCTTATTGTCTATTGTCTAGTTACTGACTTAGGCATCGGAGGGGTTTCCGGCACACAACCGCCGGTTAGCTCATATTTGTGTTTTTAGGTGGCAAAGTAACGTTATTTGGAGGAATACAAACTTGATTAACAGAATCATACGAGAAGAATTATTTCGTGCTCGTAGAGAAACCATGTCTAATCAATCTAAAAATTACCAAAATACTAGTAACCTCTAATTAAATATAAGAAAATCGTTCTAGCAGCATAGATTCCAAAAACTATCTTAAAAAAACACTCAAATTGAACCATAACTTTTGTCAGAGAAAGTCCAATGCATGCTGATGTAGGACAACTGCAAGGGGCATTTCCCTAAATAAGTCAAAATAATAAAGAAATTTCCAAACTAAGCCTAGCTTTGAAAGAATTCCCAAAATAAGTTAATTCGCGGTTCACAATCGCGAGTTCAACACTTTCTCGCGTGAAAACTGGTAAATGTTAAACTCGCTGTTACAAAAAGCGAGTTTGATTAAGAACTCGCGGTTACGAAACGCGAGTTTAATTAGTTTTTTTTTTCCTTTTGAACTCGTTGTTACAAACCGCGATTTCATCAAAAAAAAATTCCTTTTGAACTCGCTGTTATAAACCGCGATTTTATCAAAAATTTTTTTTTTTTGAACTCGCTGTTATAAACCGCGATTTTACCCCAAAAAAAAAAAAAAAAAAAAAGGACTTGTGTACTCAAAACATATATATTAAAATGTGAGTAGAATATTACTTACGATGTTGGTAGCTCAAATGGTAGCTCAGTGATTATGCCCACGCAACAGACGTGGGTTCAAACCACCACGCCAACTTCTTTCTTTCTTTTTTTTTTCCACTCACTTTATACTTTATATATTTATTATGTAATTTTTTTATCAAAAAAAAAGTAAAACATTTGTTTGGTTAACTAAAAAGTAAAATGTATTTTTTCTGTACATTTTTTATATTTTTATGTACATTTTTTGTATTTTTATGTATTTATTAATTTTGAAAAATATTTTTTCACAAATTTTTTACTTTTTAGATATATCTAAGTAAGGTGCATCTAAAAAAGTAAAAAAAAAAAGGTTTAAAATTTAAAAAATATTCAATAAAAACAAAATAATACGAAAATCAAAAAACTCAATTTTCAAACAACTAAATCCAATAAACTAAAACCAAATACACTGAATATTTTTTAAACAATTATGTTGACATTTTGAAAAAAATTGTGTTTGATAGAAAAAAATTTTAGTTAACCAAACAAATATTTTATGTAAAAAATGTTTTTTTATGTATTTTTCAGCAAAATATTTTTGTAAAAAATGTAAAAATATTTTTGTATTTTCAGCAAAATTTAAAAAATGTAAAAATATTTTTGTATTTTTAGTATTTTTTGTAAAAATACATTTCCCTAAAAAATATAAAATACATTTTTTACATTTTTTGAGTATATTTTGCTGAAAAAATACTAAAAATATAAAAAAAAAATTTCTATACATTTTTTGTATTTTTATGTATTTATTAATTTTTAAAAATATTTTTTCACAAATTTTTTACTTTTTAAATATATCTAACTAAGGTACATCTAAAAAAGTAAAAAAAAAATGTTTAAAATTTTAAAAATATTTACTAAAAACAAAAAAATATGAAAATTAAAAAACTCAATTTTCAAATAACTAAATTCAAAAAATCCAAACCAAATACACTGAATACTTTTTAAACAATTATGTTGACATTTTGAAAAAAATTGTGTTTTGCTCACATGTTTTACTTTTTTTTTTGATAAAAAAATTACATAATAAATATATAAAGTATAGAGTGAGTGGAAAAAAAAAAAAAAAAAAGGAAGAAGTTGGCGTGGTGGTTTGAACCCACGTCTGTGCCTGGGCATAATCACTGAGCTACCATTTGAGCTACCAACATCATAAGTGATGTTTTGCTCACATTTTAATATATATGTTTTGAGTACACAAGTCCTTTTTTTTTTTTTGTGGATAAAATCGCGGTTTATAGCAGCGAGTTCAAAAGAAATTTTTTTTTTTTGGATAAAATCGCGGTTTGTAACAGCGAGTTCAAAAGAAATTTTTTTTTTTTATGAAATCGCGGTTTGTAACAGCGAGTTCAAAAGAAAAAAAAAACTAATTAAACTCGCTTTCAGAATCATGAAGTTCTTAATCAAACTCGCTTTTTGTAACAGCGAGTTTAACATTTACCAGTTTTCACGCGAGAGAGGTGGAAAAGTGTTGAACTCGCGATTGTGAACCGCGAGTTAGCTTATTTTGAAAATTCTTTCAAAGCTAGGCTTAGTTTGGAAATTCCTTTATTATTTTGGCTTATTTAGAGAAATGCCCCCAACTGCAAGTATTACTCTTCTACAAATAGTGAGCCCCCAAATTTGATGTATAGCAGAAAAGTTGGGTTTTGGGATGTTTTAGTTGATTTTTATTTTATAAATATAGAGGTTATTTGGTCTTTTACAGGAAAATGAGTGAAAGTACTAATTAGTGCTATCACATGATGTGGCAGTGAGTCCTACTATGAATGATTTGATGTTTTGACCTTGATGTTGTATTTTTTTCTTTTTTTATTGAGTGTCATGTCATTAGTAATTTTTTTAGAGTTTTAAAATTAGTGGTCTCTATCATTGTTGTATATGGAGTAATAAAAGAGTAAACGAAAGGAAAAGATTTTGGGGCCGGGGGTGGTTCTGGTTTCTGTGAGCAGTACCCCGTGAATGGCACTTTGCTGGTTTTATATTTTTCTGCAAGTTAGGGTGCCAGGATTGAGGACCATGATATTTGAGTGTTGAATAAGGGCTAATGCAGATGTGGTTTTGTGGTTCTAGAGGCCCAAAAGTAAAAAAATACTCATAGAATTAGGATGTAGGCATCACACCCAAAGGCATCACCTAGGGAGGAGGGAATTGATCAGCGCAATGCACAAGAGGGCTCAAAAGCTTCAACTCAAAATCGTCTTTGTTAAATTAAACGCATGCTTTATGGGCACATTTAGAATGTGACATAGTTGGAACTAACGATGTATTTGGATTTTAAATATGCAAAGAGAAAGAAAGGAGAAAGGAAAGTGAATAAAATAGAAGCTAAATTACACTATAAATACTTAAAATAATACTTAAAATTTATCTTCTATTTAACTCACATTATATTAAATTCAAATCTAAATTACACTTTATTTTTTTATTTTATATTTTATAATGTTTTGGTATATAACTTCAAAAATACTTTGAACTAAGGAGAAATTACTCAATACTCTTGAAACAATGCTCTATTATATTTACAGGTTAACACTTAGGCCAAGTTTGACAAGTTGAAAAAAAGTCAAAAAGTCAAAAAGTTAAAAAGTTACTCAAAAAGTTAAAAAGTTATCACTATTTACCAAAAAAGTCAAAAATTACGACTGTACAACTCCCAATCCTAATTTTTTCCTACACACTAATTTATATAATTTTTTAATACACATTTTTCCATGAAAAAGTCAAAAAGTTAACCGAAATATCCATATTTTTTCCCTCAAGTTTTTAGTCCAAAAAGACAAAAAGTACACTTATTTAGGACACCTCAAACAACCCTTAATATTTTGTCTCCTAAAATTCTTATACAAAAGTAGTGGATTTCATAATTTAGAATAATAACTGCTCATTTAGAATACCACCAAAACTTGTTTCATGAGCATTAAATAATTTCTCACGAAGCAAAACTAATCAATTCATAATTTTTGAAGAATGTGTTTATATGATGAAAATTAAATTGATAAAATGTGACATATATGAGTAAAATGAATTTCAACGATTGATTTCCTGCCTTATTGATATAGCTTTTCTACAAAATTTGTATCTTTGTGTGACAATTCAATCCAAATCGTCTAAGATTTGGGGTTACTGATGTTCTTAATGCACAAAGGTGATTGTTGTGGGTTTGTAAGAGTTGTTTTGGGTCTTTATTTTGATAATTTGAACAATTCAAATTTTATGAAATATTGAGAAGAATGTATTTGTAAAAAATTAAGTTAATCTGATATCGATAATTCATTCATTAAAACATATTTGTTTATAATATATATATATATATATCAAATTGAAGTGTTTGGAAACTTGGGTTGGGCTAAAATATCAATAAAAGACAAAATATATCAAAATAGTCAATAATATATAGAATATTACATCAAACTATAATCATTTTATATATAATTTTTTTCTTCACAATTATCAAATCAATTAAAACAAATAACTATAACCACAAACACAAATTTTTTAGTCATACTAAGAGGTTCTTTGGGGTGCACTACAAAAGTGTACTTATGTGTCTTTTTATTTTTTTAGTAACATAATATCTCTATTTTTTTTAGGGAAACTGACTAATAAATTTCATATTTTGAATTTGTAATCCATATAATCTCATATTTTTTCTTATAATCTATTTAGTCTTTTTAGATATGTAATGACTCATTTGCCCGCCACATAGGAGTGTCACATTTATAAAAAGTACACTAAAGAATTTTTTAGTGTCATATTATACCCACTACGTTAAAGTGTTACATTTGAAAAAATTACATTAAAGAATTTTTAATTTTTTTAGAGTGTCACATCATACCCGTTATGTTGGAGTGTTACATGTCAAGTTTGATAAAGTTTTTAATTTTTTTAGGCTGTCATATGATATCCGCCACATTGTTATGTTTGGAAAAAGTATAGTAAGGAATTTTTAATTTTTTTTAGAGTTTCACTTCATACTTATCATATTGTCACGTTTGAAAAAAATACACTAAGGAATTTTTATTTTTATTTTTTGAAGCGTTACATCATACCCCACTACGTTGTCATATTTGGAAAAAATACACTAAGAAGCTTTTATTTTTTTTGGAGTGTCACATTATATCTGTTGCGTTGTCACATTTAAGAAAAGTACACTAAAGAGTTTAATTTTTTTGGAATATCACATCGTTGAAGTGTCACATCAATACCTATCACATTGGAGTATCACATCACACATGTTATATTAATAAAAGGATATATTTGTCTACCAAAATACTACCAAAATAAAAAATAAAATTACACGGAAAAAAACTTTCCATTAATAAGACTTAACATATTAATAGAAAAAACTTGAGACTAATTAAAATACTTATATATGAGATTAAATTTATTGATAAATATTCTTTTTTTTTAATACATTTTTTTTATAAAAAAATTAAAATATATATATATATATAAATCATCCAAAATAATTCTTAAAATAAAGAAAAAGACAAAAGGGCAACTAATAAGCCAAGTTGCCAATCTCTCTCCTTTTTCTCTCGACGTGTTTGAATACATGTACGTTAATCTTTGACTTTTTATTAGTGTACAGATCTGAATCTATTTGTTTTATTTTTGACAAATTACATATACCTCCTTTGAGATTTAATTAAATTACAGATATTTTTTTGAAATTTTAGAAATTAGAGATACCTCATTGAGATTTATATTTTCATAACAAATTACTCCCTGAGATTTATATTTTCATAATAATTTGTCCCTTAATTTGTTATGTAAATAGTATCTTCAGAGAGATATCTGTAATTTCTCAAATCTCAAGGGTATTTGTAATTTGCCCTTACTTTTCTAGTAATAATTGAGTAATGGAGGAATAGATATATAATTTTGGCCCATTTTACCAATTAAAAAAAAAAATCATCTCTTTTTTTTGAATTTTCTTGTTTTTAGTATTTTTTTTTTTTCAAAATTATGATAGAATTTTGTTGAGATGAATTTTAAAAGTATATTTTTTTTGATTTTTTTTTTAAAAAAAAAATCACTAAAATGAAAATAAGCTAAAAATATTGATTTTTTTTAAAAAAAATAAAAACAGTTCACTACAATTAAAATAAGCCAAAAAAAAAAAAAAGGCTAAAATTGTTGATATCTTACGTGTGATTTGCGAAATGGATTGAATTTTGATTTATATAATATATTTATAAAAAAAAAAAAATTGTGTTCATTGTCAAATGTGAATTGAAGGCGTCACATATTCTATAAGAGAGTCGTTGTGTCGATCGCAACTTTTTTGTTCTCAAACCCGGCAGCGAATATTGCTCTTTCCATTTATATACCAGAACATTTTGTAATCTGCTTCATTGAAAGGTTTTGTATCCAAATCTTCAAGATATAGAGGTATTTTGTAGAACATAGTATTCAGATTTAACCTTTTGAATTCAAATTTTTTTTTCCCTGCATTGATTTTTTTTTTTTTTTTGGTAATAAATTGTATTTTCTGAGAAAGACTCGACTCTGTTTGATTTCTCTGGAAATGGAGAGAAAAAAGAAGAGAGGAAAACAGGAATCGAATTTCGGATGTGTTTTGGTTCAAAATTTCAATCTCGTTTTCATCTGAATCGTTTTCTCAGTAACAGAACATATACCAAAACGCCTTCCTGTTGTGTTTTAGAAACAAGTAAACCATAAAGAGATGGTTTATGAACATTTTCTCAGAAACCAAACAAAATTTCAGTATCGTTTTCTGTTGTTGTGTTGGAAACAGTAGCCCAGACAGTTATATCCCCTGTATGTAGACATTTTCCTTCAGTTTCTCGGGAACCAAACACTCATTGAACTTTCTCTTTTTGTCCAGAGATGGGGTACGGCAACGATGGAGGAGGAGAGGGAATCAAGAGGAGAGGTTGCTCATTCTCAAAAGGCGATTTTCTCCCCGAAGAATCGTTCCAAAGCTGGGCCAACTACGGGAAGGCTCTGAAGCAAACTCCGGCGAGGCTGATGGACCGAGTCTTGACTCGGTCACTCGATTCGGCCGAGTTGGAAGTGAAGGCTCGGAGCAATAACGAGATGAAGAGGACTCTTACTTGGTGGGACCTGATGTGGTTCGGCATGGGTGCTGTGATCGGCGCCGGAATCTTCGTCCTCACCGGACTTGAGGCAAGAACCGTGGCCGGACCTGCCGTCGTCTTGTCCTACGTGGTCTCCGGCGTCTCCGCCTTGCTTTCTGTTTTCTGTTACACTGAGTTCGCCGTGGAGATCCCTGTTGCAGGTTTTGCTATCTCACTTCTCTTCTCACCTTCTTTTTAATTTTTTTTTAACTTGAATTTTAAAAAATAAAATAAAAATTATGGTGTTATAAAAGTCATCAAATATATATATATATATATATATATTGCCTAACGCTTGGCAAAATTGTCAAATTATTCTTTTGATTTGTCATACGTCTTTTATAAAAAATTAAGATATCACGCAAACAATCTATTCTCAATCGAGTGTTAAAACAATTTGACTCCAAAACGAATCCTAAAAGATTATACATAAAATTGGATGGACGTAGAGCCCTCTCTTAAGGGGTGTTCTTGAGGGACATAGATCCTGAGATTAGTTAGTCTAGCAATGTTAGTGGTTCACATTTTTAAATTTATAAATTTATCTATAATTATAATGATGTAATAAGGGAGTTTGGCCTAATATAATTGATGTGTAATAAATTAAAAATTGATACATATGATATCATATCATTGTGATATAATTGTGAGAATTTTGGATCTTAAACATTTTCCTAATTACTCAATGTTTGCCCCAATTTATTATTATTTATCATTTAACTTTTATGATTATCACATTTTAGATTATTAGTTACAAGAATTAAAATAATTATAAAATTGTTCACTTCAACTTTTGATAATTTGTTAAAAAAAAGATTTATCCTGTTTGCCTAAATAAGTGGTCACATAAAACAAAAGAATAACTTTAAAAAAACACTAATTTTATTAATTAAACTGAAAAAATAATCCAAAATTCCAATAAAAAACGATATGAATCATACTAAAAAATAGGCCATAAACTCGTTCAAATTCAAACTTATAATATAAATATTACGTAAGACGTCCAAATACGCCATAACGGTGAGAAAGCAGTGAGTGGCTTTCCAAATTTTTTTCCAAACTAGCCGATGAGATATGAATGTCTAACACAACTTGATAAGTCCAACTTCCAAGTTTCACCAAACATTCAAAGAGTCCCTATTCTCGTGTGCGAAATTCCCGGGTTTGGGTAGCATTTCTCAATAATTTAGCTATTTGATAAGAAAAATATTTAGCTTTCTAACAAGTTGACAGTGAACTATGCATGTATTTTTTTTTTTTCTCACTTTAGTGGAGAGCTCCACCATTGAAGCAGTTCTTATTTGGTAATTTATAATTATTTTTTGTACTAAATTGTTTGGTTCCATTCCCAAGCATAGCTAATTAGATCCTGCATGGTATTATTAGAAGGTTAGACATTTCTTTCCTAATTAGGGCTGTAATTGAATAGAATCGTTTGTGAGCATGTTCAAATTCGGTTTGGTAAGAGCTCGTTCGAACTCAGTTTGTTAATTTTTTTTCGACTTCAAACTCGAGCTCAAACTCGTTAAATTTTTAATAAACATGTCCAAACATTTTAAAACTCGGCTCGTTAGCTGGCTCGTTTAATATTTATTATTTATATATATTAAATAATGTAAAAATATGTATAAAAAATAAGATAAATATGTTATTTATATATTTAAAAAATACAAATGTAAATAATAGCTAACTATAGATAGTACATTTATATAATAATGGTAGTAGATATTATTATTTTGATAAAATATTGACTTTTTTTTAGAATGTTTATATATATTGTATATTCAAAGTTTTAATTGTAACTTTAGTCTCATGCATAAGTATAAATTTATAAATTTTTTAACTCGTTAAGGCTCGTGAACAGGCTCACGCTTGAGTCAAGCCTAAGCCAACTTGGGTCGAACTTAGTTCGTTAAATTTTTATTAAGCTCAAGCTTGTTAAAATCTTAATAAACAAATCCAAACATATCAAAATCGTGTTCGACTCGGTTCGTTTGCAACCCTACTCCCAGCTAGAGAATTTATTGTAAGAGTATGTGTTTTTTTAAAGTTTATCTCCAAAAATAGTATATATATTTGAAAAATAAAAAATATTTTTAATTTATTTCAAAACCAATTCTTTAATATTTTTATTATTTTTAAAATAATTTTTTTACATAAATTTCAATATCAAACAAATACTATGTTATTATTTAGGCCTATTTTGATGAGTAAGAAAAAAAGATCAGTTTTTTTACTTTTTTTAAAACAATATATATATATATATATATATATAAAATAATGTAATTTAAATCAGTAATGCTACGTAACTCGAATTTCCCTTCCCCGAATCCCCCTAAATCTAAAAACGACGTCGTTTTGACGTCTGGAATTTTTTTTTTTTTTGATCGAGAAGAGAAGAGGAGAAGAAGAAGGAGAAGAGGGAGGAGGAGGGAGGGGAGAGGAGAGGGGGAGTAGGAGGAGGAGGAGGAGGGACTGGAGGGGGCTCACAGAATCGGGGTGGGGGCGGAGGGCGGAGGCGGGGGCAGGGGCGACGATCGGAGGCGACGGGCGACGAAGCTCCTTCGGACGAGCTCCGAGACGATCGGACGCGACGGCGACGGCGACGAGCTCCTCCTCTGCGACGAGCGACGAGCTCCTCCCCTCTCCGACGAGATCCGAGCTCCGAGCTTCTCCCCTCTTTTCTCTCTCTCTCTCTCTCTCTCTCTCTCTCGTCGTTTGCAAATTTCGGGGGATTCGGGGGGCGCGGATTCGCGCTCCCAAGCATTATTCAATTTAAATAACCCAATAAATTCAGGCTACCACATGTCTGTTCTGTTTTTTAGACAGTTCCACCACGTCTTTAAATTCAACGTTAGTAGTCAATTTTTGACAACCAATTCAAAGTCACAATTAGCTACCCAAAAAAATTCAAAGTCACAATCGCAATCAAATTACATTGAATTATATATATATATATATATATTTTTACATATGATTTTTTCAACGTCGTAAGTTTCGAAGGGAAACTTGTAATTCTAAAATAGTGGTGACGCCGAGTCGACGCCTGTGACTCGTAAGGCCCTAACCCAACCGTGTTTGAAGCCGCAGTTCTCACATCGACAAACGTCTTCTGTCAATTTTTCCTTAGTCTTTTCAATGCCAATTTTTTAGCCATCAAAAAAGCCTTTTTCATAGGCCCGAGTCCTTATAGCCTCTTTGGCAAACATGTTTGCCATCTCTCTATCGACTATAACGTGATCCAGCAAGTGTTGGTTGACTCTGTCCGTGACAACCGAGTTTGCAATACACGCCAATTACGAAAATACCAAACATAAAGCAAAATTACATTCACACTACTTATTCTTTAGGGTCAGACTCCAACGGCTCAACCTCTAGCTGCTCGTATGGAATTGGCTGCACTAATGTCACATTAGTGGCTACTAAGGCTTTGAGACAGCTGTGTTTGAAGCCCTGATTTTCAAACTTGGGTACTTCCTCCACATACTTTTCCAAGGCCGCATTCTCTCCAGCATCAAACACCTTAGAAATTTTGGAGTCAGCGATTTCTTTCGCCTTCTTCGATTCTTCCAAATCGGCCTCTATCTTCACAATCGCCTCCTTGGCCAACTTGAGCGCATCGCCACTCACGTTCACTCTCTTCTCGGCGGCCATTGTAGACACCCTATTTTTGATTGCCAGCAAGACTCAAACGCTTGGTTCAATGCACTCGATGATGAAAGTTGAATTATGAATTCATAGCGATTCGGAATCAATCAGGCTTCCGAAATGAACCTCATATCTTCAATATTTACCTTATTTGAACCCATCACTACAAGAAAAAACACTTTTGGCGACCACCTATTTTTTTTGGTCGCAAATAGTCCACTTTCTGTGATCAAAATTTAACTTTTGGCGACCACAATTTTTTAGTCGCGGAAAATCACCCTTTGGCGACCAAAAGAAAAAGTTGGTCACGGAAAGTATAATATTGGCGACCAAAGGCTTTTTTGGTCGCGGAAGAGCACCTTTTGGCGACCAAAAAGAAAAGTTGGTCACGGAAAGTATACCCTTTGGCGACCAAAAAAAAAGTTGGTCGCGGAAAGTATACTATTAGCGACCAAAAGGCTTTTTTGGTCGCGGAAGATTACCCTTTGGCGACCAAAAAGAAAAGTTGGTCGCGGAAAGTATACTATTGGTGACCAAAGGCTTTTTTGGTCACGGAAGATCACCTTTTGGCGACCAAAAAGAAAAGTTGGTCGCGGAAAGTATACTATTGGCGACCAAAAGACTTTTTTGGTGGCGGAAGATTACCCTTTGGCGACCAAAAAGAAAAGTTGGTCGCGAAAAGTTATGGCGAGATAAATTTTTTAAAAAAGGATACTACTATAATTACATACTATTTTTTTTGTTTAGGCATTAAAAGTTTTATAAAATAATAAATAACCCAATTTTTATGGGTTATATATTTTTATTTCCAAATATGAACAAGAAGCATGTAATTGGCAGAGTGGATTGGGTGCATGGTGACTCTTTGGTCAAGGGTTCGAGTCCCAGGCGACACAAAAGAATTACATTTTTTGGGTAAAAGGCGTGACTTTTGGCGACCAACTTACCTTTGATCGCTAAAAGTTTACTTTTGGGTAATATGAATTGGACTTTCCGCGACCAAAAAAGTTGGTCGCGAATGGTCTCTTTTAGCGACCAAAGGCTTGTTTGGTCGCAGAAAACTACCTGTGGCGAGGCATTAGCCACCACCACGCGACCAACATATTTTGGTGGCGAGAAGGTTTTAGCGACCAGATATGATACTTTTCGCGACCAAAATGTTGGTCACAGAAAGTGTTTTTTCTTGTAGTGCATGAGTTTCATTTTCAGACCATTTATCACCCTGAGCTGAGTTTGAACCAAAAAAATAGGAGAGACCATCAAGGTCCGACCTTGCATTAGTGATGGCCAGCTGTGGCTATGAATGGCCAGTCGACCTTCGATTGCGACAAACACTGTTCTAGGCAGGAGGCTGCCAGCTGTCCATTTTTAAAGATATTTATCACCTTTTGAGCTCGAATTCTATAAAACCAAAGCTCTGGGATTGTTTTGAGGGTTGAATAAAATTTTGGAAGTGATATATACACCTTGAGAGCTCTTAACTCCTCCTTCTTCCATTGGAAGTTATCTTTAAGCTAACCTAGCTTGCTTACACCACTTCTACACACCATATACAACCTTGTCTTACCACTCTAAAGCCTTGGTTGATCTTGGAGAAGTGTAATTCAAACTTGAGAATACATTGAAACCAAGTTTAAAACATCAAACAAGAGCTTACTTTTTGAAAGGTATAAGCTTGTTTTCTCTTCTCTTGCCTTCATTTCTATCATTCACTTCATAATTCTTGCTGTTTTGGTTTGTTTTGAGATTGTTTGAAGTGTTTGGAGTTGGGTTTGAAAAGTTACCAAAAAGGTAGAGAAAGCTTGCTCTTTCTATACCTTTATTTATAACTCAAACCATCTCATTTTCACTCTTTTCCTTTGGTATTTACACTAATTTTTAGAGATTTGAAAAAACTAAAAACTATGCTTTGAAGCTTCAAAAATTAGGGGTGAGCATGGTCCGGATTGGGGTAAAACCAGAACCAATCTGTTATCTACGGTTCCTGAAAAATTGGAACCAATCCAATTCATTTAAATCGTTGAACCAATCCGAACCAATCCATTTAAACGCGAATTGGATCGATTTAGGACCATGGATTCACATAATTAAATAATAAAAAATATATATAACATTTTAATTTCATAAAAATATAAACATAGCATCATATTAGTTTCACAATAGTAACATGTCTTTCCACAATAGCAACATACTATTCTAGAATTTAAACAACTATAAGAAAATTAGTTCCACCATAACTATTTAGACCATTACAAATTAAAACTAAAAACAACAAACAAAAGCAATAAAAAAAGATACTGTGTTGGTTTAGGTTTGGGTTTAGGTTTTATATACAATAAGAGAAGATATTATTATAAAATATAAATATAGACTATTTTTATATGGTTCGGATTGTTTCCAATCCGGAACCGTGAGGTTCAATCCGGATCCAATCCGTGGACCATGGACTTTTAATTTTTCAATCCGGAACCGAACCACAGATTCAAAAATCCAATCCAAACCTACCGAATTGGACTAGACTAGATCGGATTACGGATTTTACGGATTCCTTGCTCAACCCTATCAAAAATAGAGGGGTTAGCCATCCCTCCTTATCCTTACTTACTAGCCTTAATTCTCATTTGTATTGTCTAGCTTTTCAACCCTTTTTCATGCATGTTTTACCTCCAATTTTCATGCATTTAGGGCTATTTTAAGGTTGTCTAGATCTTTTCAATTGGTTCATGCCTTGTTTAATACACTTGTGTTCTCATTAAGTTGGCATAATTCTTATTTAATTTGCTTTCTTTGTTTATTTTCCATGTTTGGAGCCTACGTTTACTAATCAATCGATCATTCCATACTTTTCATTCTTGAGAATGGTTTCAACCAATTAAGGTTGTTTAATGCATGTAAAGGAGACCTACACTTAATGGCTTAATCTCTTCGGAGATTCATCATCAACGGTGTAGTCTCCTTCTCATGTTTTAGAAAGGCCTCTTGTTTGATATCACTTCTTGTTTAGAGGACTTTAACATCGCATTTGGACAAATGGACTAATGAATGGCAATGACTAAAACAATTGGTTTAAAACTTGGATCAACACACTTAAAGAAAATGATTTAAATAGCTTGAACTTGACCGGACGTTATGCTAAATTTCTTATGTCAAGGGTCATCAAGCATCACTTCATGGTGTTTTTGATGTCCTTGAAGCGTCTCAACTTCATTTTTTGAGTTCATTCCATGAGAAAAATGAGGGGTGGTCCATTTGCATTACATTCATTGATTTTTTGTCCAAAATGATATTCGAGATCATCAAGCGATCATATCGCTCATTGATGGTTTTGAAGTCAATCTCAACCTTCTCTTGAGGCTTTCCCATGACAAAGAAGGAAGGAAGGACAAACAGAGCTTCAAAATGCTCTATCTGCACTGATTTCACCTCAGAGTACAGAAACAGAGTATTGCACCAAGTTAATGCACGGCCGGCCTTCTATAGGCCCGACCAGCCATCAATAATGCATGGCTGGCCCTTGGTGTGTGGCCAGCAGTGCAATTTTTCAAAAACAGAAGCAGTGGCTGAAGATGAAACAGAGGCGGTCTGGGTAGACAGAGAAGCTTTCAAACGATGCGCATGCAACCTCCATCCATCTTCCTTGGTGTTCATATCGAATGTGTTTGATCATTTAATTGTTTTATTAGCATAGTGAATTGTGTTGCAATATTCAATTAGCTTAATTAGTTAAAGCTAATTAGTTGATGTTGTATTATTTAATTAGCTTAGCCTAGTTAATTTCTTTTAATTAATTAGCTTAGGTAGTTAGTTAATTATTCATTCAAGTGTTGTAATAATTAGTTAATTAGTTTCGGTATTTGTTCAAGTTTTGTAATAATTAGCTTAATTAGCTTAGCTTAGCTCGGTTAGCTTGCTTAGTCATTCAGACTCTCCTTCGTGAGAGCGTGTTATAATAATGTGTATGTTTTCCAACCCCACGTCTTTCTCCCTTTTATTTAATCGATTTTGATGCTTAGATTAGGGACATGTTTCAAATAGCACACCTTATACATGCATCCATTCATTCGTATTGCATGCACTGAGACTCAGCGCATCATTCTAATTGCATTATTGTTTCAATACTTCTTTGAATATGTGTTAACCGCATATTATCAAATTGCTTCATATGCCATATTAGTAGCCGAGCCTATTAAATTGCATATTGCATGTGTTGCATTAAGTATCTTGTATAGTTAAGAATCATGCATATTTTTCTAACTCATATTTTCTTAGCTTGAAGTATTAGGTGAGTTCTTGGTGCTTTAGCATTATTGCATGAGTGTGAGTGATTGTCATGACTAGCATGCTTACTATGAGGCTATATGCTTACTTGTTAAACTGTTTCAATGCCTGTGGATGAAGGCTTATTGCTTGAATTGGAACATTTCAACTAATATACGTTTTAAGCCCACTTTGTTGAGTGGCAAATCAGTTTTAAACCCACTATGTTTGGCGGCAAATTCGTAAACTTTAAGTCCACTTGAGGTGGCAAATTCAAACCTTTTTCGCAAGACAAACATGAAATTGAATCATTCCAAATTAAGCAAACTAGTCTATATTTGTTTGTGCGCATCACATAGTAAAGCTAGCTTAATAACCGAAACAAGAGCACGTAATGTTTATAAAAAATCATATCATGATTAGTAAAGGCCGATCTTTGGTCGGGCGAGTAAGGGTGCTCAATTCATGACATTTCCCTCTCGTACCTAAGTTCCTGAGCCGAGGCAATTTTAGTGATGACGGACACGTGGCCTTTGGCATGAGTCATGGGTTTCCCAGATTTTTCCAAAATAAAATATTTAGATGGCGACTCTATATCTGGCAAAGCAGTTCAATTTTGACATTTTTTATCCTAAAATCAATTTTCCAAACGACTTGCCAGATTTGGACTCTTTGGTGTTTATCAATTTCACATTGCACTTGTGATATTAAATTCAGAACCGCGGGAGTTCGAACTGTACGGCTTTCTCTCAAACCTTCCGAAAAGGGGCGCGAAAAAGCCGAGCTACAACCATCCTCAATAGATCGGAGTGTTTGGCCTTTTCTTCCTCAGCATTGGCCCTCGCTCGCTCTTCCTCCGCTTTTCTTCCTTCAGATTCGGCTCCAAGAGACACCACCACCAATTTGGCTAACGCCTCTTTAGCCTTGCTCTTTTCGGTTTCGACCTTGGCTTTAAGTAAGCCGATTTGCTCAACGGCGTCATAGTGACGACGGCTGATTTCTGTGATTTTGCCCGCCGCCTGAAACAAAACACGGATAAGTTAGTCTACATAAAAAAGAAACGAAATATTAGTGTTAATTACATACCAATATCGCCGACTGAGTAGCTAGTGCTATCGACATCGCGTCCGGTTCTGTACGGAACACAGCCTTGTCCATTGGTAAGGAAATCGACGAGGCCATGCTTAGGGACATAGTGGGGTCCTTCAAAGCTGACGCATCTGTAGTAACCGGCGCGTTCTTTATTCTAGGTTCGATAATAAACTGCGCCACCAAGTCTTGCGACTCTTTTATACGTAGCCGTTTATCGATTAAGTCTTCAGAAGAGTCTGCCTCGATCTTAGCGGGGCGTTTCTCCCCCCTTTGTTCGACCACCAGGTCGTTCGATTGTTCAAAGACTGACTCAGCCATAATAATTTGCTTTATTTCCTCAACAGGAGCAGGTGGGGAAGATTCAGCCTCAACAAGAGTGTGGTGGGGTTCAGATCTGGCGGCTTCAGGTTGCCATCTTCTCAGCATTTTTTCTTCTGGCCATCTGTACAAGCAATTCCCCAGCCATGTTTTCAGAATCTGTGCCAGGAAAGTCTCTTAGGTCGGTGAAAATATCATCTTCGAACGATGTGTCAACTCGGCCTAAAGTGGATGGGAGGTTAAAGTTGACTTTTTCAAAAGCCGAATCAAGAGCTGCGTCGACTTCCTCCCCTAAACGACCCTCAAAACTGTCCAAGTTGGACTGGTTCGACTGTTCAGCGGCTTGATCGCCAACTTTGTCACCTGGCTCTAAATCCAAACCCTCAAGACCAATGTCCCTAAGGCTCTTGAAGTTTGGGAAAATGAGCGCCGTAAGCTGTTGTTCACCCCTTGGAATCGGAATGTGATCTACAAGCGAAAAAATTGCGTATGTTGGTTCATATCGTAATAGCAAGTGGGCGGCCCACCCTTGTTTTTGGAGGTTTGGATGGCCAAAGAATTGGAGCACGGTTTTGACTTGCTCAAGCACAGCGTCGTCAGCCAAAATAAGTACTCTCTTCAAATCATTACCTGTACAAATGAAACGATAAATACATGGAATCTAAGCCGAATAGACATATAAGAAATGCGCAAAGAAATAGGACTGTACGGCCACCTGGTTCACATTTTTGTCTAGGCACAGGATCTAGGCGATTTTCGCCTTCACCGAATTCCCAGTTGCCTCGGACAACAACCATGACGTCGTCAACACGCTTACCAAAGCTGGCGAGTATAGTCACCAAATGGTGATTAGTGTCCTTGGCTCTGAGAAAGTAGCATCCCTGCTGACGAGAAGATTTCGCCAAGGTATAACAATGCTAAATAACAGGGATTCCTAGATTAATCCTAAGTCGGCGATTTAATTCGACTATGCCCATTATGATTCGGTAAAAGTTTACGCTTGGCTGTGAAGGGAGTAGACCCCAATAGCAAAGAATGGCCCTCAAAAACGAGTGAAGAGAGAAACGGACTGTGCCCTCAGCGATTGACAAGAAGGGAAAGATGATCGTACTCGCATCAATCTTCTCCATGTCAACTACGCTATCTGCCACAAGTGACAGCTGGATGTTATCTGGAATCGAAAAATGGCGTTGAAAGGTGGAAACACGGTTCGCAGAAAGAAGAGCTTTCAAATTTTTCACCATTCGAATCCGAATAGAAAATACGCAAAACTAGAAATAAACAAGAAAATTGGAGCTGGAATGAGGAAGAGATGCAAAGAAAAGAAGAACTTACAGGTTAGAGAGAGAAGGACAGTGGAAAGCAGATGGAAATCGCAAAGGTCGTGAAATGAAGGAGAGATGTTGTGAGACAACCAAAGAACCTTGCATATTCAAAAAATATTCGAAGAGACAGCGCGATTTCATATCGCATTAAATGAGCAACGCGTACAAAAGGACGGGATATTATAATGATTTCTAAACCGTGGTCATTCTGACACTTCGGTATTGGAAGGAGTGCAAGCACCGTATTTTTTACTTCCCATACATAAAACCAAACATGCCGACTAATTGGAGTTAGTCGGATGTTCGGGGGATAATTGTGAAGGCCAAATAAAATATATTAAGGAAGGCCAAGAAATTTGATCGACATCAAACCAAAGACAATTCAACCCTGCCCAGGGGCTCTTAAAGCCGAATAAATGAATCGGCCATGTAAGGAGCCGAATAGGAACCAACACACAACTGGAAGGCCGAGTAAGCAACCATGTGTGAGATTAAGAGTGAGCCCGACCCTTGGGCCTAGATGTAGTATAAAAAGAGGAACGTCAACCAAAAAGAGGCAAGAGTGAATAGACGAAGTAACTTGATATAGAAGTAAACTCGAGAGAATACTAACTTGTCTGTCGAAGTGCTAATTCCGGCACTCCGGACCGGAGTGTCCATCCTTTTTTCTGGTAACAATCAAAGGATCAAAGACATCTGACTGGATCTAAGAGTATTTCTAAACCACTTCACCATATATATCATTATCATTATTTTAAATAAAATCATATTTAAAGGTGTTTTATTTCGAAGTGAAATATCCATAACGAGTCAAATCATTATGTATTTTTATTTATATAGAATTATTCAATAATTTAGCTATTTGATAATTTATAATTTTTTTTTTAAAAAAAAAACTAAATTGTTTGGTTCCATTCCCAAGCATAGCTAATTAGATCCTGCACGTTATTAGAAGGTTTGACATTTCTTCTCCCAGCTAGAGAAATTATTGTAAGAATGTGTTTTTTTAAATTTGTCACCAAAAATAATATATATTTGAAAAACCAAAAAATACTTTAATTTCAAAATATTTTTAATTTATTTCAAAATCATTTCTTTAATCTTTTCATTATTTTTAAAATATTTTTTTATATAAATTTCAATATCAAACAAATGCTATAAACATTTATTTGCATCAGTCATTATTTAAGCCTATTTTAGAAAGTAAGAAAAAAATTAATTTTTTAATTTTTTTTTAAAAAACTTGTAAAAATATATATAATCTAAATAATTCAATAAGTTAATAAATTAACTTTTTTCTTAATTACCAAAACAGGTCTTAATGTCGTTGGGAATAATTTTCTATCACACTCCTAGCAAGTGGGCTAGCATTTTCAATAAGGTTTAAGATTGTGCAAAATATTTTTCAATCTGTTAAAATCACATCAATCTATATTAATACATATCGCTTTAATTCTTAACTGCGGATTAAATTTTAAAATTTATAATCTACCTTTTAAACCACTCTGTTCCACTATAATTAATACATATATATTTATAATCTACCTTGTAAAAATATTTTTTTTTAATTATGACTCAAAAAATTAAAATTATTTCATTTTTATTTTTAGTTATAAAATGCATATGGTGCACATCTATTGAATTGAAGGATATGCACTATTGTGACACCCAAATATTTAATTAATTTTACTACACAGAAAATTATAATAATAATAAGGAAAAAATTATATATATAGATATGAATAATAATAATAATAATAATAATAATAATAATAATAATAATAATAATAATAGGGGTAAAATGTTTAATTGTATATGGTAAAATGTGACTTAATGAAAAGGGTATTCGGTGTATTACAAAAATATATGTAAACAAATAAAATAAATAAAAATATGGAAACTAATTTAATTAAAAATGGGGCTATTGTGTAATAAGGATAGTTCTTACCTGGGGATTAAGTATAATAAACCTCAAAAGTTTGAGATGGTGACAAATAGATAGCCAGAAAGGTAAAAGCTTAACGTGCTGCAACGTGTCGGCAAACCAAGCGCAATAAGATTGGAAGCAAGCTTGTATAAATAATAAGTTTTATTTTGAGAAATAACATAAATAATATGTAATTCGATCATATAGTTATTGATATCTGATTAATATGGTTTTTGGTAGATATGAAGTACTCAACAAACCCTACAAAATGACGGTTTGAATCATAAAAATAAAACCATAATACACCTTAAATGAAGACACTACAGTCCCTTATCCGTATAAATAGGGGATGACACCACCATCCAAATAAAAATAGTTAAAAAAAAATAGATAGAAGCAGGAGATAAAATAAAACAGAAGCGACACGCTCGGTAGATAAACGAGAATTAAAAATTTACGTCAAGGTGGGTAATATTATATCATGAGTCATTCACCTTGTTTGGTAAGATTTATTTTTAATTTATTTTAGTTTTTAATTTAATTTAAATTATTTTGATATATTTGGTTTAATTTAATAATATAGTTTATAATTTTTTGTAAGTCAAAAATTAACTTATTCTTTGAGTGGGGGAGGAGAAACTTAATTTATAAGTCAAAAATTAGCTTATGTTCACAGGTATAAGCTATAAGCTGTTAGGCTATAAGTTATAATTACTTTCTCACAGCTCTATCAAACGGGGCCATTATAAAATATTTTTTATATATTTTGAGTTATTATAAATTATTTTATATAATTTATATTTAAAAATTATGTTAATGTTTCAATTACATTAATTATTTTATGAACCCTATTTACTTAAATTAAAATTCATGGATAGGATTATTTAAATTTTAAAAATTATTGGATAACAAGTATATAACCATTTATTTTTGTGAGAACCATCACATAAGTCCCTTGTCTTAAGAGACTTAAATAACTATTGGTTTCTGATTGATCACTTTGTGTCTTTCTGTTTGTTATGGATCTATTAACCTCTGTTCTAATTGTCATTTCGGTAACCTCTGTTTTGATTGTCATTTTTGTGACTTCTGTTTTGTTCTCAGATCGTGATTATGACTATTTTATTTATATTCTGAAATTCATTTCTACTATTTAAATTATTGATTAACTCCAGTTAAATAATGTACAATGTTTTAGTTTAAATAATTATCCATAGTGATTTTGTGCCCTATACTCTTGGTATAATATTTTTTACTCTGCTATGTGTTTATAGTGTTATCCCCTATCAGGGGATAAAATGTGAGAAAAAGTGATAACCTCGGGACTAGCACATGACTTAATGCAGACAATTTGTGTTTTTTGTAATAATTGTCCGATCATCAATAAACAAATAAAAGTCCCGATGAATGTTTTGTTGTAATAAAATTATTGAGGATTTTAATTATTTATTTATCTATTTAATTTATTTACTACTTTATCTCGTCTCCGCCTACATCACTTAATTTGTTAAAATTTGAATTAAGAAAAATGTTTCCGCCCCCCTCCATTGTTGACCCCCACGACCCCCTTTTATTTTTTTATTGATAAAAACTGTTTTTTTTTTTTTTTTTTTTTCTTTTCCCCCACTCACCAACCCCCACGTGTGTGTGGGGGTGGAGGGGGTGAGTGGGGAGGGGGTCTGTATCACTGTCGTTGAATTAATTATCTAGTTGGGACTTCTAACTTTTGGCATCGAAGTTGGGTCATGACAACTGTAGTGTTCCCAAGAATCTATTCTCTCTCTATGTGGGAGATTGGCTTATCTTAAGTTGTCATCTTAATTTAAGAGAGTGTTTGGACTTGGTAAGCCCATTTTGAAATTGATTTTGGTGATTCAAACCGTTTTACTTTTTATGACTCATAGAGTATAATATTTATGCAAAAAAAATAAAATAATTGGATATCGATAACTATATGTTTGAATCATATTTGTTTTAAAAAAATTGACGATAAATTTAATTTCAAGAATAACTATATATTTTTCATAATATAAATTTGATTTAAATATATAACTATCAATATCTGATCAATTTAATTTTTTACATAAATATTTTACTTAACGTGTCCTAAAAAGTGACGACCTAAATCATTAAAATTGGTCCCAAAAAAAGACCTACCAAACCAAACGTTATCTAAAATTAAGATGACAAATATGAGAAAAGCCCCATTCAAGAGAAGGTTCTATAGGCTTAATTTAGGGTCTATTTTTATAATTCAATCCATTGGAATAAATGTATTAGTATAATTTCATTACATTTGTTTCAAATTATACCGTCAATCTTTTAGTGAATAAATAAGATAAAATTATTTAATTACTATTATCAAATTAATTTATTTTTTTCATAAATTATCTACATATAAATACTGAAAAAAATAAATATTATCATCAAAGTGTGATAGATAAGCCCATAAAATGTCCAATATTTTATTCCAACAACACAGAAGTTAAGCTTCACATTTATATCATGCTTTGCTTAAAAAGAAAAGACCTATAATTAAGCCTTATTTGTTATAATTTAAAAAAGTTAAAAAGTCACTATCCTATTTAAGTCATATCATGTTACTTAAGTCACATCACTTCTCTATTACATCACTTTAAACTCAACCCATACCTAACTCATATTTCATAAAACAACAATGCTAGGTATCATGAAAAATCTTTTATGAAAATAATCATGAAAGTTTTGTGACCCTTGGATTATGCTTAGAATAAAATACCACACACTAATCAATGTAATCTAAGGATCATAAATTTTTCATGACTATTTTCATGATCAAATTTTTATGATCCCAAACTTTTCCCTTCATAAAAAAGCAAAAATACACCTATTTAGATCATCCCAAATCAACAATTAATAATAATTCTAGATAATATGAAAAATTAACCAAAATTTTACCATGAAAACAAAACGTAACGTGTAGATTTAAAATTGACATGTTATAAGTGATATGCATTATAAATTTTGTTTACTAATTAGTACACTAGTTAGTATACTAATTGGTGCATATAACATTATTCAAAATCGGCAGTGTTACATGCACCAATTAATGTATTAACTAAGTACCAATACTAATTATGACATTATTATGGACTCTACTCATTAATCACATTACAAATATTAAAACTTCTGAAATTATATCACATCATCAATTAATATACTAATCAATACATTAATTGGTATACATAACATTATTCCATTAAAATTTATAAAAGTTTAAATACAACCAAATGCAGGCTTTGAAAATCTTTCAAATTTTCTATTTTACAGGTGCTTCATTCGCCTACTTAAGAGTAGAACTCGGCAACTTCGTAGCCTTCATAGCAGCCGGTAACATCCTCCTCGAATACGTAATCGGTATGGCCGCCGTAGCCCGTGCATGGACCTCATACTTCGCCACCCTCTGCAACCAAAAACCCGAAAACTTCCGCATCCACGCCCACGGCCTCGCCAACGGCTACAACGAGCTCGACCCCATCGCCATCGGTGTCCTCATCGCCATCTGCATCATCGCCGTTGTCAGCACCAAAGGCTCTTCTCGCATCAACTACATCGCTTCCATCGTCCACATCATTGTCATTGTCTTCATCATCATCGCCGGTCTCATCAAAGCCGACACGAAGAATTATGTCCATTTTGCGCCTTACGGTCCTCACGGGGTTTTTCAGGCTTCGGCAGTGTTGTTTTTTACTTACGTTGGGTTTGATGCTGTGTCGACGATGGCGGAGGAGACGAAGAATCCGGCGAGGGATATTCCGATTGGACTTGTGGGATCAATGGTGATTACTACCATTTTGTATTGTTTGTTGGCTGTTACTCTTTGCCTTATGCAACCGTATGCGTCGATTGATGCTAATGCTCCGTTCTCTGTGGCGTTCCAAGCTGTTGGATGGGATTGGGCCAAATATATTGTTGCTGCCGGTGCACTCAAAGGTACTTTTTTTTTTTTTATAAATTTAGTCTCTTATAATAAATTGGGTTATTTACATTTAGATTCTATAAATTATAAATTTGGTCAGAGTATTTCTTGTCAAAAAAACATGAATTAGTGATGAATGGTAATTGTCAAAGAAAACAACATAAAATTTTTAAAAAAAAAATAGAAGATTAATAGAATGGAAAATTGATGAAGTAGTAACGAATTAGAATTATATATAGCATTGATTGTTGAAACTGTTTTTAATAATTTTGCTAATTTTGACAGGTATGACATCAGTATTGCTGGTTGTCGCTGTGGGTACAGCTCGCTATCTAACCCACATAGCCCGAACCCACATGATGCCACCATGGTTTGCCCTAGTAGACGCCAAAACCGGCACTCCCGTAAACGCCACAGTAGGCATTCTGTCCGCCACCGCAGTCATCGCCTTTTTCACCAATCTCAGCATTCTCTCAAACCTCCTCTCAATCTCCACCCTCTTCATCTTCATGCTAGTCGCCCTCGCCCTCCTTGTCCGTCGCTACTATGTCGCCGGTGTCACCACCCCAGCCGATCGCATCAAGCTCATTGTCTTCCTTCTCCTCATCCTCGCCTCTTCGATCGCCACTTCAGTTTACTGGGCACTCTCCCAAAAGGGTTGGATTGGGTACTGCATTACAGTTCCCATTTGGGTTTTGGCAACAATTGGGCTCAAGTTTTTTGTTCCCATGGCAAGCCAAGCCAAGCTTTGGGGAGTCCCATTGGTACCATGGTTGCCTTCTGCATCGATCGCAATCAATATATTTCTTCTTGGGTCGATTGACAAAGACTCGTTTATCAGGTTTGCAGTCTGGACTGCTTTTTTGTTGGCGTATTATTTCTTGTTTGGATTGCATGCTTCATATGATACGGCGAAGAAATATGAAGGGGGGGATTGGAGGAAGGTTGAGGAGGGGAACTAGGATGGTGGTGTTGTGGATAATCAAAGTTCTGAAGCAGTTCGTCCTGTTGGTAGCTTACAAATGGTAGACTAGTTTGTTTGGGAGTTTGATGTATTGAATGGGGAAATTATATAAGAGAAAAGTTAGGAATCATAAAAAAAAATTTATGAAAATGATCATGAAAGATTTATAATCATTGGATTACCTTGATTAGTATGTGGTGTTTTATTCTAAGTGTAATCCAAGGATCACAAAGTTTTCATGATTATTTTTATGAAAATTTTTTCATGATATGTAGCATTGCTGATTATATAATAATTCCGGAACACTATGTGTTTATATTCCAAGTCAACCATCAATTACTTAGCTTCTATGTTGATCCCATACCCAACATAAATCCTGAACTCTTACCATTTTCTATCAATTAAAATTTTATGAAATATTATGTGTTTATACTCCTAAAATACTAAATAATAACCTGTATTAAATGCTACGTGCAAAGCAAAAGTAGGAGTTTGATGTATTGAATGTTATGTGCAAAGCTAAATGGGAGTTTGATGTATTGAATGTCATTTGCAAAGCAAAAGTGTTTTCTAGGTTTTAATCATTTTATATTTTATATTTTCTGAATGTATCTAGTTTTTATATGCATGGTGGGAAAGTGTAGTTCCATTAATAATTGAAAGAGTTTCCATCGTTTGGGATTTGGTTTTCTCAATGCAATTTTGTTAATTTTTTTTTTTTTCTTTTCATTTATAGTGAATTTTAAAAGTTGTTTGGCATCTCCCAAATTTAAGCGACCTATTTTGTAAAAAAAAATTAAATTATGGCATTTTTTAAAGTTTTTTGGTTCATCTTATGTAGATAAATTTAAAAAATATAAATATTATAAATATTTTATAAAAAATGAAAAGGCTAAAATAAGATTAAAAATTCACAATTTTTTACTTTTTTTTTTCTTTTTTGAATTTTTATAATTATTTGATTCGTCTCATCAAGTGTAATTTAAAAACCTAAATTTAAATAATAATAATAAAAAAATCACAGAAAAAGCGAATCTCAATTTAAGCTCTCACCAAATCTTTAAAAAAATAAAATAAAATAAGCTCGCACCAAATTTAGAATTATATTATGGGTTGGACTAGGGTTGCTATGTTGGGCTCCGGGTTGAACACTGGCCCACGGGCTGACCCAACCCGATCCTATTTTTTCGGAATATTTTGGGTCATAGAGTGGGTTAATTTTTTAAACACATTCAATTTTCGGGTTAAATTTGGAATTGGGGAACTTACTGATAAGTCCCATGTAACAAGTTCAAGATCCAGCTAATCCCAAAACAAAATACTTGCACCAATTAGTCCACACATATTTTTAATTGTTACCAAAAAATCCTTTTTTTTTTTTTTTTAAATTTACTGTACATGCTCACATCTTACTACCATCGGACTTCCGCTTAACGGTCACGGAGACTCACCGAATGTCTAGAATATTGCCGAAAAAAAATTAAAAACATGTTATGAAACCGTAAAATTTTACAGTTCTAAAGAATGTTATAAACCGCAAAATTTTACGCTTTTAAACCATGATTCATTCCAAAGACCAAAAAAAATTTGAAATCGCAAAATTTTACTTTCACCACCAGAACTAAAACTCGAAAACTACTTGTTCAATTCAAAATTTTCTCCATTAGAACAGAAAAATGTATGTATAGCGAGAAAAAAAAAAAAGAGATCGAAGGAAAGGCGGATGTAGAGAGAGGATTTTACTCCAAGAACTACTTTTTGTTTAGATCTAGCCAAATCATGTAGATCTACTCAGATCTGATGTAGATCTGAGTAGATCTACATCAGATCTAAGTAGATCCACTCATCTTCTTCGTCAGAAAATATATCATCTTCTTCGTCGGAGTTGATTTCGATGGTTGGTGGTTATCAATGAACCCCGATCAATAGAGAAAGACATGATCACCGATCGTCGTCTTCCATGACAAACACGATGAGAGAAAAATGCAGAAAAAAAAACGAGAGAGAAAGGGAAGCAAAAGCAGAGAGAGAGGAGAAAGGACTTTTGGGTGTAATGAAAAAGTTTTGGGATTAAATGGCCACCACATATTTCACATGGGACCTGCGAGTAATTTTCCCTTTGGAATTTTGGGTTTTTAGCCCAAATTCAAAGATGCTAGTAAAATATTTATTTACCTTTAAATATATTTTTATAAACTATTTATATTGTTTTGTGCATATTCCATATAAACTATTTGCTTGTAGAGCAACTAGGGTGTTAAAAAAAATCAAATCGGTAGACCGATTCAATTTGGTTTAAATCACTGATTTGATCTAATTTTTATTGGCTTATATTCTAGTTATGATTTTGAAAATAGTAAAACCATTTAAATCGGTCTAGTTTCTAATTCTAAGGTTTTAGTTACAATTTTGAATCAAATCAAATTGGATTGTAACATATTTATTTATGTGAAGATTAAAATATAAAAAGACTCTTATAAGATATGAAAACTAACTTTCATTATGAAATTGATAAACGCTAATCAAATTGACTAACCTAATTATTGTTAGTTTGTTTATTAACATAAAACATATTTTATATTTATTGTTATATAAAATTTCTAAAATCAAATCGAACCAAATTGGTTTCTATGATTTGATTTTGATTCAGTTTCACAGTTTAACAATTAAAATTTTTTGAAGTTCATGAAATTAAAATCTAAAGGTTTAATTTGTTATAAGAGTTCAACATTAATTTTTTTTTATTTATAATTTTCCTTAATAATTATTATTATTACAAAAAATTTACTTATAATTCTCATATTGATGAATGATCATCCGATTAGTCCCAAGACTTTTCTTATAGACCAATTAGTCCCATTAATTTTAAAAAGGTAGATTTAATATATTATTTGAACATTAAGGGTTGGTTTGGGATGTTCTAAAAAAATGTACTTTTTGACTTATTGGCTTATATGGGTTGGGTTTGATGTGATTTAAATAAGATGATGTGACTTAAATAGGATAGTGACTTTTTGACTTTTTGTATTATTTAGTAGATGCCAAACTTGGCCTAAATTTATGATTACACCCTTATTTCTATTATATTTTCTTCCCTTTTTTTTTCTTCTTTTTTTTTTCTTTTGTGCTAGAAAGATAAGATAGAACTTATGAAAATCAAATTTATGATGAATTTTTATGTGGGAATCTTTTTTATTTGGAATAACTTGAAATATGAGATTCTTCAAATATTTCAAGTGAAGTATAAAAACTCCTTAGTAAATTTTGAGCAAATGTATAATTTCAATCTATAACACTTTAATGTAACACTCAAATGTAACATTCCAAAAAAACTCCTTATTATATTTTTTCAAACGTAACACTCTAATAAAATATTTCAAAAAAACTCATTATACTTTTTCCAAACGTAACGTTCCAATATAACACTTCAAAAAAACTCTTTAGTATAACACTCGAATGTAATACACAAAAAAATTTCTTAGTGTATTTTTTTCAAAAATCATATCTCAATGTAACACTCCAAAAAAAGAGATGCAAGACTTTTCAAACCATTCCAAAATGGTGTGAGATTCTTCAAACTATTGCAAAAAGAAGTACAAAAATTCTATAGTAAGCTTTGAGTAAATATATAATTTAAAACTGTGAATGTTACGTTTGGAAAAAATATACTGACCTCATTTGGGAAGCGATTGGTTTAGCCAAAAAGTCAAAAAGTTACCTAGCCTTCGTTTGGGAAGTGGGTTAGCTTTTTGGCTTTTTTGGCTATTTTAGCCTGGGGCTAAAAAGCCTGGTTTGGGAAGGATTTTTGGCTTTTTTGACTTTTTCACTTTTTGACTTTTTGATGAGGTGTCTTCCTGTTAAATTACCAAACTACCCTTCATCCACGTTTACCTATGAGGCAATGAAAGTGGTCCTCCACATCAACCTCCGTTTGGATCGAAATTGTTGTTGTTGTTGCTGTTTTTTTTTATTTTATTTTATTTTATTTATTTTGGGTTTAGATTTGGTGTATTTTACTTAAATTTTTTTTTTAAAAAAATTATGTTTTTGTCATTTTTTTTTTTTATACATTAATTAGTTCTTATTCTTTAATTTACGTTTTTTGCCTTATTTATTTTTATTGGTATATAATAACTTTTTTTTTATTTTTCAAAAATGAGTTTTCATGTGTTTCATTTATTTGTAAATTACGTGGCGAATGGTAATTTATGTTTTCATATTTTTTTTTTTTAATGTTTTTGAATGAGGCGTATTTTTGTTGTTATTTTTTTTTAATTTACGATTTTGTCATTTTTTTATTTATACACATTAATTTGTTTTTATATTTCAAAAATAGATTTTCATGTGTTTTATTTATTTGTAAATTACATGGCAAATGCTAATTTCTGTTTTTTTGTTTTTTTTTTTCCCTTTTTTTTTGGATGAGGCCTATTTTTGTCATTCTTTTTTTTTTAATTTACGCTTTTGTAATTTTTTTTATTTGTATACATTAATTTGTTTTATATTTGACAAATGAGATTTCATGTGTTATATTTATTTGTAAATTACGTGGCAAATGCTAATTTCCGTGTTTATGTTTTAAATTTTTTTTTTGTTTGGATGAGCCGTATTTTGGTCGCTCTTTTTTTTTAATTTACATTTTTGTCATTTTGTTTTTTTGTATACATTAATTTGTATTTATATTTAAAAAATGGGGTTTCATGTGTTTTATTTATTTGTAAATTACGTGGCAAATGCTAATTTCTCTTTTTCTATTTTTATTTAAAATGATATGAAAAATCATATATTGCCGTGACACATGACAAAAAATGGGTGAACAGATGTGGTTTTTATTGTTTTCAACTAGTGTTTTATATTTTTAATTGACGCGCACATGATAATTTCTCAGATTAGTTTTTTTTTTTTTTTTTTTTGTTATTTGTTTCACCTTGTTTTCTTTTTCGAAAAGGTTTTTTTTTGTGGTTTTTTGTTTTTCAAAATTAGGCACGTCACCAACTGGAATGGGGTATATTCCCATGTAAACACATACATATTGTACATGATAATATATTTGAATACAGTCTGTTCCACATGTGTTACCAATGTTACAACCCTACGAAAATTAGGTCGACTATTATATATTTCATAACGTTCCGTTATTACACATGTAACATAACTTGTCGCATATGCAGAGGCGCACCAATGCCATATACGGGTCCTCATCCCCAACCATTAAACCATCCTCGTCATGTTCAACTTCTGGTATGGCATTTACTATTACCATAGCCTCTTCCTCATCACAGATTGGGTGAACAGTTGTTGGATTACCTGTGTTTCGCCGTATATAATTATGTAATGCTATTGACGCACCTACTAACTGAACTTGCACATTTGCAAAGTCATACCGAGGCATGTCTCGAATAAACCCCCATCAATTTTTCCAAGCACCGAAAGTGCGTTCCACCACACTACATAACGACGAGTGAACTTTGTTACCCTTGGCGTGTTTGCCGTCCTGTTCCGTTGAATACATCGGAATTCTTGTTAGTGGTAACGGATGCCTCTGAATGGTGCTAAGTGCCATTTTGGGAAGATAGTAAAAAGCCACGTTTTTGGACAAAATGTCTAAAAATGTGGCTACCAAAAACGCCAAAAAATTGATTTGGCAAGTGCTAAAAACGCAGGTGTAAAATTACAAATTAGGGCCTCTGAAAAAAAAAATAAAAAAATAAATCTTTTATGTTGGGTAAGGGCATTTTGCTCATTTTAAGTTGATTTGACACCATAAACAAATATTAAACTAAAAAGTAAAAAGCCAGCTTTTTACCAACTTCCCAACTCACTTCCAAAAAAGCCAAAAAACTTGGTAAAAAGCCAAAAGCCAGCTTTTTACTAACTTCCCAAGACTACCCTAAGTAACTTATCCTGTTTGCATAGCCAGGATCGATAAGATAATATTTGCCTACAGACAGGACAGTAATGTATGACACCAAAAACAAACATCATGCTTTATTTTCATGCAGTTATGACAAAAAATTCTAGCCCCATCAATGCAGAATTCATGGCACTATGTTACCTTCGTCAGGATGTGGAAATGAGACATTATCATTTGTTAGTATCTCGTTGAAGATGCGACTATCATGCATACTTCCTTCACATCCACACTACATGAAGAGGAAACACATGTCAAAATCGCAAGCTACCATGATATTTTGCATGTGACAGTATTTCCTACCGAAATATGTTGCTACATCTGGCCCCGTAACCCATGCACTTACATGTGTTCCGTCTATTGCGCCAATACAGTCCTGCAAATAACCCAATTGTATTGTTACTTAAACGGGTATCAAGTAATGGTTATTTTCATACGTCACGTCCAGTTAATAATAAAACCAAAATAACTGCACTTCGTACTTATATGTTAATAATGTTTTTCAGTAGTACCTTGAACGGTAGGTATTTCCGTCTAGACCGCACGTATGGATGTATACGATGCTGACTGTATGTGGTTCGGCAATAAACAACAGTGAACTCTTTCATGGCAGTTAATACGTTATGGATGTGCCGAGACACAGTCTCCCCCAAATGTTGGAAACGTTCTTGGATTTGCCGATTTTGCATCCCTTGTAACACGTAGATAAACATTGCAATGCTTTCTTCCACAGCTAAGCCATGTGGACGCTATGTACTTGTAACCTAAAATCATTTACTAATGTCTCACACAAACGGCAAAAACTTCCTTCTAAGATGCGTACATTTTCCTTAAATCGACCCATATGGCTGCGATATAGTTCGCATATCCATGCATACCGTCAATATCGGCGCGACATGGCGTTTTAGCCATGTGTTTTTCATACCACTGTCGATACTAGCATGCTTGTCGAAATGTCCGATTGTGTTCTTGTTGCAATTGATCGCTATTTGATTAAGCATTTCCCTTAAATCGTCATTGTTGCTTCCATTCCAAGGATTCATCACGTCTTCGTTGATGCGAAACCTACAAGTGCAGCACTGTTTCAATCAATTTGCACGTGATTCATTGACTCAAAAGTAATAACAGCTTACAATTACATAATGCCTACTTTGTTTTTAATGTAAGTAATGCCATCACCAATGTCATTACTAACGCATAATGATATGAATTAAACAAATTGTGAACCTGGTCGTTATTGTTTACAGGGGGACCATGGTGGTCACAACCACAAAAAATGACGTCAAACTAACATAACAGTTTCCCTCGCAAAATAAAGACATACAAAAGCTAGCAAAAAAATCGTCGATGCGCATTTCATTGCCATACATTTAATTAAAACAGAAGCATCCAATTCCTTTCCCAAAAAATGCACACACATACGTATTCCGTCAACGACAAACTTAAGTAAAAGTCTTGTGAACCATAGCTACCAACAAAAAAAAAAACAAGGAAGGAATAAAAACATACAAACACAACCATCCTGTTTTAATACAATGCCAACAATAACATAAGTAAAAGTTTGTCAAAAGCAAAAGAAGAGCAGGCATCTTCAACAATCCTAACACCGCTACATCACATCCGGCGAGCCCCAAACAGGTTCGCAAACTGCGTCGACACAGTACACTGGAGCTGCTTTTGTGTTAGCCACCTTATGATGTGGTCGTCATCAGGCTGACACATCATCACCTCCCGGTAATCTGCGTTATCCATAAGTGTCGAGGCGAAATGGAATAGTGGCATACCAATCAGGAATGGAATAGCCATCAGGCGATGCATGCACTCCGAAATAGTGTACAGCGATTCGTTGCCTGTGAGGTGCCTCATTATAACCTGCTGATTCTTCGTACGCACCATATCTGTTAGATTGTTCATGCTTTTCGCAATAACTGACGCTCCACTTGTTGCTTTCTTCGACTTTGAAACACTTGTTGATGGCGTCTTTCTCCTTTTCTCATTTTCAATCGAAACATGCTCCAGTGAAGAATCTAAATCCACGTCCTATACTTCTGCGGGTATCGGATCAGCAAATGGCTGGGCTCCTAAACTATGCACAGAATCAGATAAGTCATCAGCAGCTTCAGGAAGTTTCTCTCTCGAGGTCCAATGGTGTTTATCAGTAGTCGATGCTCCCATGAAGACCGTCTCCATCAAGTCACGATGTTCCAAGGTTTTTTTACTGAACTTGGCACACACCTTGTTTATTTGTAGAAATGAAGATATATGACAGAGAAAGACGTTACATTTCATATAATTAATTAAAAGTTAACTAAAAAGGTTAAAAATGTACTAGTAACTGACAAATATGAAACATTGTAAACACATGTACTTAGGTACCGTTTGGTAACACTTGCATTTTCATTGCTTATATTTATAAAAAATTAAAAAATTCAAATAAAAACTTGTTTGATAAAATTTTTGATTTATAAATCAGTGGTCTCAGTTTATAAATTTGGCCAAAAAATGAAAACACAAAAAATGTGTTTCCGTTTTGAGTTTTGAGTTTTTTTTTTTTTTTTATCACCCAACACTAGCCACCACACGCCACTATTTTCTACCACTGTCTTTTGCCACCACCACCTACCACCCACCCCCTACCACCCACCCCCCACCACCACCTGCCACCACCACTCACCTACCACCACCACTACTACCACCCCCCACCACCCACCCGCCACTACCATCCACCGCCCGTCGCCACCACCACCCGCCACCTACTTGCCACCACCACTCACCAACTACCTACCACCACCATCCACCACCTGCCACCACCAGCCACCTACCACTACCAGCCACCTACCATCCACTTGCCACCCACCTGCCACCACCTACCCACCACCCACCTGCCGCCACCCACCACCCACCTCTATCACCACCCACTCACTACCACCAACCACTGCCACCCACCCACCCACCACCACACACCACCACCACCACCACCCACTGCTACCAACCACCACCCGCCACCACATCTATCCACCTACCATCACCACCCACCACCCACCCGCCATCTGCCACCCACCTGCCATCACCACCACCACCACCCACTGGCCACCACCGCCACCCACCCACCCACCCACCACCATTACCCGCCACCTACCCGCCACCACCACCACCCGCCAACCACTACCCGCCATCCGCCACCCACCACGCCACCACCACCCATCATCACATCCACCACCCACCACCACCACCCATCACCCGCCACTCACCAACCCACCCACCCACCCACCCACCACCAACACCACCCATCAACCACCACCGTCACCCACCCCCCCCCCCACCCACCCACCACCACCAGCTACCCGCCACCCACCGTCACCACTTTCCACCACCGTCTTCCACCGCCACTTGCTATCACTTGCCATTTCTCACTCTTTTTTATATTTTAAATTTTTTTTAAACATTTTGTCAATTACCAAACGCGTTTGTAGTTTATGTTTTTCTAAAAAGAAACAAAAAATAAACAAAAACCAGTTTATAAATTTTTTGTAAATATAAACTGAAAACGTAAACGTTACCAAACACACCCTTATTGATTACGTCTTGTCCCGCCACTCATAAGGTGCCTGAAACATACCGGTGTCACAGTCAAGCCCTATACCTGACACTCCTTTGCTTGAATCCATCAACTTTGTCTACGCTTGCCACTCTTTTTTCAAACTCATGTATTTATTCTTTAACTGTTTGAGGCTATGTTTTCTTCCTGTTTTTTTCTCAAATTTCCTGACCAACGACTTGTACCCAGCTTGGTATAGGACTACGAATGGCCGATTTCCTTTTGTAATCTCATTTACAATCAGTTGCAGGAAAACTCGGATTGAGTCACTGTCCCATGAGGCCTTGTGGCTGAACTGAGTCTGTGTCTCTTCAAGACTACTTGACTTGTCTGTGACAATGCCTTTGTTTTTGGATTGAGTACGTGGCGAAGTACGTATGGAAGTCATTACTAAAGTACAATTACAAAAGGTTACATGACTATATGCGATTGTTACATACAAACGTATAAGCCAATAGCAGCATAATTTAAATTGGTTGCATTATGGAAGAATCTATGCTCATGAACAATAAACAGATAAATAGGATGCTAAATTAGACATCATATAACCATTGCACATTAGTAACATAAATAAAGAAACATGGAACTGCGCGATGCACATAGGTATGATAGTCATTAATACAAATAACCTTTCCTAGTGGAGGAACGCAAAGCAAGATTATAGTCATACTAAAACGTACTACTAACATACTAACAACCTCGTAACTTGGTTGTACATACGACCAACATCCTAACGTTGCTTACATACGCAACAACAAAATGACAACGACAATGCATAGCACATACACAATGGTCTTAACGACACGCAAGGATTGTTGAATGTGTATGACATCATCCCGTAATTGCATGACAATTTCGTCTCTGGGTGACGCATAGTCCGTGCTCTCTTGCCTTGGTTCTTCGCACCAACCAATCCAACTGACACAAGGCTGACGAGTGCAAATGATGAAACTATTAGTCAATGGGTTCTTAATGTTCGTGCAGTTATGACCGGTAATGAATTGGGCACTCGCCACAGGGCGGGAACATGCAAAGTAGGGACACCCTGAATTTTTGGTGAACCTTGAAATCTTAACAATACATGGGCCATGTCCACAGGCACACATTCGACGTGGCCATGTACTGGAAGTTGCACTAGAGGTAAACGAAGCCATGCTATATTTGACAAACATACGAAAGGAACAATGAATCATAGCAGTAATTAGTTTATGACATCCATATTTCAGGTTAAACATGAACTGGTGCAGCTGATGCACAAGTATGGTTTCACTGTCAACGTGTTTGTAAATTGAAAATTTTAAACTAAAATAATTACAAATCCCCACATTATGTGAAGTGGATATTTTCCTTGTTTACATTATCAACTTCAAGTAAAATGAGGCCAAAGGTCGTTTATGAAAATTGTTTGTTACATTTCATATACATATGTCAATGAAAACAAAGAGGGTGTACTTTCTGGCATATGCAATCTCATTCATGAATGGGAAGTTTACATTCATGAATCGACAGTATAATAGTACTGTAGTTGAAGTTCCATATATTTTGTAATAACAGTTTGAAATTTCCAATGTAATAAGAAGTGAAGTTGAACATGCAAAAAAAAAAAATCTCATATATATGAATGAAGCCACATATGAAGATAGATTTTTTGGATGAGACATGGACACATTCGCAATGAAAGGAAGTGGTGTGGACACCTGGGTTTAGGAGAGGTTTGTAGGATTTTTATATTGATTCTATCCTTACCATTAACACAATTTTAGGTCGGTTACATGAAGCTTGTTTGAACATCCATAACAAATTCAAAAAATTCAAAGGCCATAATCTTAGTTTTAAACCGCAACCTAATATGCCTTTGTTTATTATGTGAAACCAATTAACTTGTTCTCCCTCATCTCCCAATGTTACCTTCAATGTGGATAATGTCACTCTTTCTCATCTCCTAAGCAACATGATTCTTGTGTCATAACTAATGAAATTGATTACATGGCAGTCTACCAACTGAAATAGTATACGATTGTTTAGTTGAAAGCAAGATCAGGGCACGATAATGTGGAGACATTCTCAGACAAATATGACGACAAAAGCAGAGGGTTTTACTCAGATTTAAGATTATTATCTTCCATCACAAAAATCAGAAATCTTCAAGAAAATCCAGTTCATAAATCATGAAAAACATATTGGATTCACCATTCACAAATCAGTAAACAGTTTCATATTAACTTTTGTTTCCTGTAATGAGAATGATAAGAAATCAAATAACGAATTTACATAACACTGAAATTCCAGATTTATGAAGACAACGCTGACCCTTTTGTTTCTGTTATGGACACATTCCACATTTATGGGCACATTCCAGATTTCTGTTATGGACACATTCCATAATTCATGAAATTTGTTTGTAAATTCGAGAAAAATGGAACACACATGGACACTCGCAGATTAAATACCGATTTAAATTTACATATCATACTTCACCCAGAAAATTTGAGGAGAAAAAAATTTCCAGATTTGAGAATTTTAAAAAATCAGAAAACATCTGTAATTCATATATATTTCACAGTTTTTACATATCACCATTCAGATTTCAGATTAGGCACGAAGGTGAGTGTAATTTTCTATTTTAGCTTTTCGAGAAAAATTTGATTACACATTCCAAAATTTAGAAAAAAATTGCAGAACCAGATTTCAAAATCATAATTAGAAATTTTTTTATATTTTGAAAAAAAATCAGAAAAAAATTTGCAGAAACAGAACAGAAATTCCAGGTTTGAACAAAAATCAAAAGTCATGTGAAGTACACCTGAACTAAGCGTAAAAAAAAAATGTGTTTTGAACCAATAATCGGCCGTGACAACCAATTTGGACTTCTGAGCGTACATCGGAGGTCGGTTTTACAGTGAGAGGGAGATATATGATAGTGGGTTTTCCATTGTGCAAACCAAAATGAAGAAAATGAAACCCAAAGAAATACCAAAAAATTTTGAAACATCCCAACAATGGGTTTCAAACATACACCGACCAGATCAGGTTCGAGGATACAAAATTACACAAACAAACCCAAGAAAAAAACCAGAAACAAAGGGAAAAACCAACCATTACCTCAAAATCGGTCATGTTTGAGAGACTGAGGATGAAAGTCGCCGCCGATATGAAGTCCAGTGGCGTTGGCTTGTCAGAAGTGTCACTGTGGTTCTTCCCCGAGTAGAGCTGTTTAGATCGCCTCCTTCGATGGCTATGGATGACCTAATTGGTGCGAAGTGATTTGTGTGTGTGTGTGTGTATGGAGAGAGGGGTGCAGAGGTTGTCTTTGGTGTCAACATTTTGAATAAGGGGTAGTTTGGTACTTTCACCCCGCAATGTATATAAGTCATGCGTCTGAAGTAGTGTTTGTCATTTAGTGACTAAATTAGCCAATTTTGGACTGTATAGCTATTTTAGCCCCAAATTGTGCTGCCAAACATAGGCTAAAAAAACCAAAAAGCTAACAACCCATACCAAAAAGTCAAAGATTCCCTTTTCTCTCTACTTTTTGCACATCTTTTCGTAAAAAGTCAAAAAATCATCCCAAACATACTAGTGTTTTTTTACATCACATTTTAGCCAAAAAGCTAAAAAGTTATTAAAAAAGCACGTTTCCAAACAAGGCCTTAGTAACTTTTTAGTATTTTTATATGCGTTATATTGAAGTGTTACATTTGAGATTACATTGATTGGAGTGTTATATTTGAAAAAAATATATTAAAGAGTTTTTTAAGTATTATATTTGAGAAAAGTTTGGAGTGTTATGTTGTTACGTTTAGAAAAAGTACACTAATGAGTTTTTAAGTGTGTTATATTAGAGTATTATGTAATTGGAGTCCGTTTTTATTCGTAATGTGAGATTTGTTCTAGAAAGAGGAAAAATCCAGAACCTCTATAGTACGAATTGTCCAAATGTATAATTTCATATTTTGAGAAATTCATTTTTATTCCTCAAAAATTATTTGGCATGTTTGAAAAAAAACCAAAAAGTCACTATCCTATTTAAATCATATCATCTTATTTAAGTCACATCACCTTTCTAACATATCACTTCAAACCCAACCCAAACCTAACCCATATTTCATAAAAATTCAAAAAGTACACTTATTTAGATCATCTTAAACAACCCCTAAACCTAAACATGTAAATGACTGCTATTTTATGTTCTTATTTAATGAGACCTTTGTGTTTATAAAAAAAATAAATAAATAATTTATAAAATTATATTTTAAGATTTGGTTAGAGTTTTCCAAAAACACTTTTCAGAAAATTCTACTTTCATGTTTTCCATGTTTTTTTTATTTTTACTGAATTTTTTTAATATTTTAAAATATTTTTAAAAAATTTTAGACATACCTAACATAAATATACCCAAAAAGTAGTTTATTTTTTTTACACCATATATTCTGTCTGAGAGATCGTCCAGGTCTACCACTGAGAGTTGGTCGCAAAAATCATCCCCATCCCCTATGGCTGGTTCATCGTGCCATTGATTATCTTCCATTACTGGTGACTCATGAGAGACGCTATGTTGATAGTTGGGATACTGACTTTCATCGACAAATGTCTCTTTGCTGAAAGGATATCCTGGGATAGCTAAGTTACAAAATATCTTCTGATTTCTATCTTCGCAGACTAGTCTTCCATAATTTTCATTATATGCTAATAGAGGATTGTTAGCAAATTTCCTCCATTTATTGAGCTGATCTCTGAGTGAAAATCTTCTACATGGCCAGGGTCTCCGATTGAGAAGTCTTGGGTATCTTGGAAATGACGAGGTTCCTCTGAGGTACATTTTGTGTTTAGCTGGATTGCACCATATTCCTTTCTACTCTGGTGGTCTACTATCAATTAATGCTTCTACATATGGATGATGCTCTTCCATTACACAAAGTACTGAATAAGCAAGTTTATTCCCAAAGCTATCTGTCTGATCAGGATCTGAAAAAATTATTCTAGAGACAAAGCCGTAATCTAACAATTGTGAGGCTGTTAGATAACGCGTTTTGCCCCTAAGCTCTATCTCCAATGGTTCGAATGTTGCTAGATTTATCTGGCAAAGGCAGATGCTGAAATCTAAATTACACTGGCATCGACCAAATTGTTTTGACCTCTTATTACATTTTTCTTCTTCTAAGCAGGACTACTCTTCATCTTCATAGGTATAGGTCCATTGATACGTTATGCCAGGGCATTCAACTCCTACTATGGAGAGGTCCTGAAGAAACTGTTGTATGGTGACTAGCTCACTATTTCTGCTTTCATCGGCTATGGTGTATATATGGGGTTTGAGGTCCTCTATTACTTGGCTTTTCTCACAAAAAGATCGAATGATAGAATGTCTGAAGAAATACATTCTAGCACTCAATTGGTCAAATTCCTCACTGGTGAGTTGTCTGGTTTCTGGGTTAAGAAATGAGGATGTTGTTTTTCCTAAAGCTAATTTTCTAAGCTGGTTGGTTAGGGTTCAAATGGTTGCTCTCAATTGTTTTTCTTCGTCTCAGAGCTGGTCTAGCTCTTCACTGACCTTTTTTCCTTTATCCATAATTTTCTTGAAATTTCTGGTAAGGCCCTCACAATGTCTGCACATTTAGAGAGGATTTTAAGAATCTATCTGAGGGTTGGAACTACTGCTTCCAGTACTACTGCTTCCAATTATCTGGCTAACTGGAACTCCACTAGTAGCAAGAATAGTTAACCGCGTCTTGCTCAATGTGTCCAGGTAATCTTTAGCTATCTGGCTGATAAAACAATTGGTTCATATTTGTCTTCGGGCATATGTACTGGCTGACTCGAAATCATAAAATCCTTTATATTGAGGTATGAGAAAATTTTTAACTAAGGGTTCTACTTCTATCCAGTCATGGTAAATACCAGGCTTGGTTCCCTTAGCTACTACATAGAAAGAAAAACTTTTAGACAAAGGTTTATTTTGAATTTTTGAAAAATATATACTAAAAGAGTTTAGGACTGATAGACGTTTAGCTGGGTGGCTATGACTGTTCCAAAGGTTATCTAGAAGACATTGTTGAACTAGGTCTAACTCAATTCCTATTAAAGGTCTGAACTTGTTTCTGCCTTCATGAATGGGAAGAGAAAATCCCCCAAAGTTCATGGTTTTGTTGTTCTCCATTATCTGCACAAAAATTAAACTGGTTATTTTCTTTTTCTAAATAAATTTTCCTACTTAACCAATCTGTTAACCTATTATCACTCCCTTTAATATCTTCAAACTCTACTTTATATTCTTGTCCTACTATACAGTCCAAAAATTTTGCCCATCTTCTAGTACTTAATTTCCGTTCGTTAAGTTTATTATGAAATCTAACTATGGCTTCACAGTCTGTCCTAATTATAAAAGGTTTGTGCAAAAATAATCTAAATTTGTTTATTACATATACTACTCCTAATATTTCAAAATCTAGGTTTGGTCATGGTGTCTTTTTCTTTAAATTTTCCAGAACTGTATCTACAACGCTCTTTATTTTTACTATCATACTTACTAGGTTTGGCTAATAATATTGTTCCTCATCCTGGTTGACTTGCATCTGTTTCTACAACTATATATTCTGATTCCAAATGAAGTTGTAGGTCTGGTAAATTTTTACAAATGTCTTTAATTTTTCTAACTAGAGCTATATCTTGTTGATTGAAATACTTTTGTCCTGTGGGTGTGGTTTTACTATATAAAGGTCCTATTATTTTACTAAGGTTGGGAATATACATTCGTGCATAATTTAAAATTCCTAAAAATGATTGAAATTGTTTTGTATCTTCTAATTTATCTAGATAATCTAAAATTTTCTTAACTATGTGAGGTTGTAACCTAATTTTTCCATCTCCTAACTCCATTCCTAAAAATTCTATGTGAGGCTTATTTAATACCATCTTTTTCTTACTAATTATTATTCCGTTATTTATGAATTCTTTTAATGCTATATATAAATGATCTATGTGACTATTTTTATCTGGACTGAATACTAATATGTCATCTATGTATACCAGTATAAAACTATATTTATTAAATATATTATCCATTTTACGCTGAAATATGGAAGGTGTATTTTTTAGTCCAAAAGGCATAACTAGCCATTCGTAATGTCCTTGTGGGTAACAAAAGGATGTCCAAGGTATGCTTTCCTTTTCTATTTTTATCTGCCAAAATCCCGACTTGCAATCAAATTTACTAAATATCTTTGTTGTCTGTATTCTGTTTATGAGCTGATCTTTATCTGGTATATTGTATTTATCGTCTTCTGTATTATCATTTAATCTTTTATAATTTATAACCATTCTAGCTTTTCCTCTTTTTATCTCTGCATGATTTCTAACCATAAATGCAGTGCTCCTATGCGGGCTATTACCAGGTCTAATTACTCATAAATCTAATAACTCCTTAATTTGTGTTCTAAATTCTTCTATATCTGCTGGCGTATGATCTATTTGTGCTAATGTAATCTTGTAATCTTTATTTTTTATATCTAAGCTGGCTAATACTTTATTTCTTTCCCAATATTTCATGGACTGTTCTCCTAAAATCTCTGTTGTTTCAACTAATCTTATTATTTCATCTAAATCATTTTTTGCTCTTCTGTACACTGGTTTTTTCTTTAATTTTTCTATTTTTGCAAAAATTAATTCTAAGTCAACTGTATTTTGAAAATTTTCTAGGTTCCAGTAGTCTCCTTTTTCTTCAAAATCAAACTCTTTTAAATCTTCTAATTAATAATTTTCTATGTCCAAATTTTCTAAAGAAATATTTGCTATCTCATTAGGTATATATTTTTGGGTTATCTTTGGAAAAATGTTTCTACTAGGAAATAAAAAACTAGTGGGAACTGAATCTACTCCTATGGTACCACCACGCTTCGCACGCAACTCTGATGAATGGGCTATGGTACAAAGGGCATATGTTGTAGGTGTATGTACAGTTCGTTTGAAGAAACTAATATTGTTTTGGCTGATAAACATGCCTCCCTGTAAGCTAAGTATGAAGTTAAGTCCTAAGATGAAAGGATGATTTTGTCGGGTATTTCCAATCCAAACCTGAGGCAATGGGAACCATTCTATATGTTGAGTTTGAGAACCTAGATGATGAAAACTAATCTGTGCGCCATTGATGCAATGTGTATATGTCTATTTAGTGCCATCGGCTATGCTGACTAAAGCTGGGGTTGTTAAAGCTGTGCTCTATCCTGGTAGAACTATGTGTTGTTCGATATATGATTTATTGGCTCCTGTATCTATCATAACATCTATACTAAGGGTTTTTTCAACAAATTTAATTACACAAGAGATCTCAACTAAATTTGACTTTGGTATAACTGGGTAATTAAATGGTAAATAAGTATTATCTGACTTTGCTTGAGAGTATTGACTAAAGGGTTAAGAATCAACTAGGTTGACTAATTCTAAAGAATTCATATGTTCTTCAATCAGTTTATCTTTTAAAGGGTATTTATTGTGAAATTGTTCTAGCTGCTGTTTAAGCTGTCTATTTTCTAGTTCTAAGCATTCTATGTCAAAGTTAGTTTTAGTTTCTATCTCATGTATTTGAAGTTTCAGTTCTCTTACTTGTACTTCTAATTCTCTAATTGTCAAATGTAATTCGCTGCTTTCTATACTATGATCCTCTCTGTTATTTCCTAATGTTATCTTATGTGTCATGTTTAATTTTTCGAGACAGAATATACAATAGGTTATACTGCATAATAAACACTGAGCTCTTTTATCTTTAGCTGGAAACCAATTACAATAACTGCATCTAATAGTATCAAATCCTAGTCCTATTGGAAAATTATGCTGACATTCAGTATCTGCATTACATTCCATAATAAAGAAAGTATCATGAGAAGGAGTCGTTCCTATTTCTTGGTTGAGTTGTCCTAAAAGATTATCTACATCTATATCACTTTCTGAATCACTGTCTGAACTTATGACTTCTATTTGATATTTATAATCACTAACTATGCTATAGACTTATGAATCATCACTATTTATGTTAACTATATCTTCTTCTAAGTCTTCTATAATATGTAATCTTTCTATCTGTTTATTAGTGTTAGGCCTTTGTCTTTTTAGGCAGTTTTTTGCAAAATGATTGGGTTCTCCACATATAAAACAATTGTATTTTTTACTGTTGAGTTTTCTAACATATCTTTGTTTTCTTTTATCTCTTTCTTCTTTGGGTAGTTACTTATAATTTATTCTATTAAAAGTTCTGTTTTTTCTAATGAATTTCTGTTTTTTCCATGGTTTTCTATATTTTTTCTTCCAATATTTTTCTTTTTTATATTTTCCATATTTTTTTGTATTTTTTCTTATTATATTTATCTTCATATTGCTGAAGAGTATATATTATATTACTACAAAAACCATAATTTTGTTTTTTCAAATCTTTTTTTATTTTAACTTGTATACATTTTTCTCTGAGCTTTAAAACGTGTAAACTATTCTAGATCCTATTCCTAAAGTTCCTCTTATTTTTACTTCTCCTGAGGCTATTTTAGCTGGTAAACTTGCATAATAAACTGACTGAGAGGGCAATTTATCTTTGAATTGGGCAGTGGTGGTTGGGCAATAAGCCCAAGTGAAAGGGTAGCTTGTCGTCGGCCGAGTGTTCTTGATAGTCCGGTTTACTGCTTGAGTGGTGTACCTGGGTTTCTTCTTAGTCCGGTCTTGACGTACGAGCCCCGAGTAGAAGTGAAGAAATGGAGAGCAGAACTAATAATGATTTGTAGATGTTGGTTACTTGATTAAGTAACATGTGTTAAACCGAGGTGAACTTTGACTCAGAATGTCTTTCAGCTTGATTCCCTTATGTTTAGCTCGGCCTTAGCATGGGTACGCCGGGGTAAGGGATAGAAGTAAGGACCGAACTGGTTGTTACTCCAGTCAGTGGGAGTTCGGCTGTAGAGGGACCATCTCACTTGGTTTAAGCAGTGAGGAGGGTGTTGGAGGATAAGCATTATCTTCCAAGAGTATGAGTTCTAGGAGGACTCTATGCAAGGAGGAGTAATCCTAGAAGGACTCTACACTTGGAGGAGTAAGAATCCTACCAGGATTGTGCCACGTGAAATCTATATAAGCTCATCAATAACACCTTTGGAGAGGTAACACAATTTTGCTCCCTGAACACTTAAGAGCTTTGGCCTTCCTGTCCTGCTTACTGACTTAGGCATCGGAGAGGTTTCCGGCACACACCCGCCGGCCAGCTCACGTTTGTGTTTTCAGGTGGTGAAACGACGACGTATTGAGGAACGCAGACTTGATCAACAGGATTATACGAGAAGGTGAAATTCTTTCCCGTACAATTGGCGCCGTCTGTGGGAAAAACAGACAAGAACAACCTCTTGATCAAGTTTCTTTTCGAACATCAATGGCGAACAACGAAGAACTGCCTCAGTCCGCCATTGACGGACAAACTCCAGAAGGAGGTGCAAGGCGCGAAGGCCTACCTTTGGTCCCTCCCATGGCAAGCCTGGAACCACAAGGGCAGAATTCCAGGAGGGATGCAAGGGGACGAAGGAGGAATAGCAGCCCTCATCCCTCTCGTTCGCGAAGTCCAGAAAGACAAAGGCGCAGAGTTGATCCTCAAATTCTGGAGGATCGCGTCAGAGAGCAAGATGAATTGATCCGTAAGATGGCGGCGGACATGGAGTCTCTGAAGCGCCAGATGAAAGGAAAAGAAGTGGCGACAGGAGAGGGGCGCAACAAAAGACGCCCCCTCGCCACTCGGAAGGTCATAATAGGAATTCTACACCCTCTCAACCGGAGGATAGAAGCCTCAGGACAGGCTACACACGACCCGTATCTTCCAGGACTCGCCACTCCAGGTCTGAGAGGGCGAGGTCCGAAAGGTCATACCTGCTGGGAGTACCTCGGCCCTCACATCGCACCATCTGAGGTCTAGGCAGACGGAATTACCTAGGTCGTCCGACCTGCGATCCATGTTAGAAGAAAAGGCACGATGGAAGGAGGACGCCAGAGCGCGCGATCCCCACAGGGTTCCTGCCTTGCAGCGGTTGGCTCCTCGGACGCATGGAAGCGTCGAGGTGGGAATGCCAATGCCGCACCCGGCATACAAACCAGCGGATAAAGCATTGGCGAGGCTGTAGACCTCACCATTCGTCCCAGAGATTGAGAACGCGCCCCTTCCATCAGGCTTCCTACAACCCAAATTCACGACATATGAAGGGAAGACGGACCCTTACACCCACTTAAGCCACTTTCGCGGTTATGGTACTTTACCGGAATAGGCGTTGATGTGTATCCTATTCCCTTCAAGCCTCGGCGACCTAAACTTAACTTGGTTTGAGAAGCTTCGAGGCGGCATAGCCTCACTGGCGCAAATTAAGCGTTTGTAACTCGGTTGAAACAAACACAAAAACTCCGGTGGAGATCGACCGGTTGCTCTCCATCGACATAGGCGACAAGGAGACCACGAGGTCTTACAACAAGCTCTTGGGAGACATTCAACCAGTTAGATCGCCCAACCAACCTCGCCATTATGATACAAAGAGACCTTCGATCGAGGAGCGGTGAGGACTCTATCACCATGACTCCACCACTCACCATGGAGGCCACGATGGAGAAAGTGCATCGGACATCGGTGGAAGAGGATGGTGCTCGTGCCAAAGGCAAAAACTGATGCGACCAACACACGAGAAGAAGACCTCGGCAAAGGTCAATCTGATGAGTCGCCAAAACCAAAAGCAGACAGGCGAGCGAGACAATGATGAAGACCGGGACAAGAGATGGTTGAGAGTCCGAAGCTGCCATAACCACGGTGTTCAAGAAACCGATCTAGTATACTCGGTGAGATTCGAGACGAGCCTTTCGTCAAGTGGCACGCCAAGTTAAGCGAGGCCGAAGGATTATGATGAGATCCGGATACACCTTCCACAAGGAAAAGGGGCCGGCCGAAGCGCAGCCGTTGAGGCGGCATCTGGAAAGAGTTGGTGGCGGGCCACTGGATAAATACATAGAAGGAGGCGCGCCCCCAAGACCACAACCTCCCAAATGGAATGCCGATCGGCGCCCGCCACAAGGCACCATCAACGTAATCCATGGAGTCTTTGAACCAGAGAGTATCGAGCTCGAGGTTCAATCAAAAAGCGAACTTGAGAGAGGTGCTAAGTGCCCAACCGATCGTCAAAAGGGAAGGGCGAAACCACAAACATCATGTCCTTTTCGGATAAAGACTTGGACAGAATATATTGCCCACACAACGATGCCTTGGTCGTCACTCTTCGAGTCAAGGATTTTGATGTCAAGCGGATCCTGATTGACCAAGGTAGCTCCTGCGAAATCATGTACTACGAAACTTTCAAACAACTCAAATTGCAAGACAAGGACTTAGCCCCTGCCGTATCTCCTTTGATTGGATTCAATTCTATGCCAGAGTGGCGGTCGGCAAAATCATTCTCAGTCGAGGCGGAGTGTAACAAAGCAAGTGGAGTTACGGGTGTTAAAGGTTCCTCCACCTACAACATTATCTTAGGCGAGAACATGGTTGCACGCCATGTGCTTTCGGTGGCATCCTCCTACCACCAAGTGATCACGGTTTCCCAACGATAAGTAATTGAAGAAGTATATGGAGACCAGTTATGTCAGCGATGCTTCGTCTAGCGAATGGTAGCCATGTTGCCAAAGGATATGTTCATTCGGTTGAAGAACAGGAGAGTAATGAACTATTAGCGGATGTTAGCCATGGTGATTAAGCGATGGAGGACTTGGTAGAAGTCAGAATAGATGAGAAGAACTCGGAAAAGTTCTTCCTACTTGGATCGTCGTTGTCCAGCACTGAGAGATTGGAACTCTTGGAATTTCTGACCTCCAACATCGAAGTGTTCCTCTGGACCCCATCGACATGCCGGGCATTGATCAACTTCATTTGCCATCAACTCAATGTCCACCTTTACGCTAGACGGTCATCCAACGCCTAGAATCGGCCTCCACCGCGAGATAGTGGCGAAGAGGTGGGTAACTTGTTAGAAGCGAGGCGATTAGAGGTGCACTACCCGGTGGATCTCTAACACGATAGTAGTGCCAAAGAATAATGGCAAGTGGCGCGTCTGCGACGACTACAAGACGGTCAACAAAGCGTGCCCAAAGGACAGTTTCCCCCTACCAAGGATAGATCAATTGGTGGGCCTAACGGTGAGGGACAAAGAGGCTTAGCTTCCCAGCGCATCTGAGGCTACCATCGGATAGCCATGCACGAACCGGATCGAAGTAATGCGTCCTTCACCACTCCAAGAGGACTATATTGTTACAAGGTCATGCCCTTTGGCACGAAGAATCTGAGGCGACGTTTGAGAATGGTCACCAAGATGTTCGAGCCGTTGTTAGGCAAAACAATGGAGGCTTACATCGGCGACATGGTGGTCAAAAGCAAGGATGTGGATGACCATCTAAGGGACCTAGATGAGATGTTCCGGATCTGAAGCAACACAAAGGCATAGCGCCCTTCTAAGTCGCATTCGGTGTAGGTTACGGCAAGTTTCGGGTTTCTGGTGACCAATCGGGGTATCGAGACCCTCCCAAATCAAAGCAATTCAAGAGTTAGAGACCTAACTCGGTTAAAGAAATCTGACACCTCACCCGGCATGGCGCTTAACCAAATTCATCGGTAGGTCTTGAGACAGTTAAATCCATTCTTTCGGTCATTAAAAGCTAAGTTTGAGTGGGGCGAAGAATCTGTTGAGCTCTGGAGAGTTTGAAGGAATACATGTCTTCTCCACCACTACTTGTCACCCCAGACAGAGAAGAACTCTTCCTCTACTTAGCGATCTCGGCCTTGAGTAAGTCGGTGTTGGTTCGGCGAAGGAATCAACATCTACCTATCTTCTATGTCGACAAGACATTCTTTGGGAGCCGAAACAAGGTATTTGCCTCTAGAAGCTAGCAGCCTTGATGATGGCCTCCGAGAAATTGGCGCTACTTTCACGCCCACACCATCGTCATCCTCACTGACCTTTCCACTAAAAGCTTTGTTTGAGAGGGCAAACTTTTAGGCGGATTTTGAAGTGGGCGGTGGAGTTGGGACAATATGATGTGAAGTTCAACCCGAACATGATAAAGGCCCAATCCTTGGCAGACTTTCGCAGAGTTTACTCACAGGAAGCCACCAAGTCGCCTTGTCGATCTGGTGACACAACCGAACTAGGGGCGGAGATTGGCCTTGAGAATAAGCGCAACCCCTAGTCCGGGATACTCGGCCGGAACCATAGTAGAGAATGCAAGGAGAAAGCGAGACCTTGCTACACCAAGTCAAAACTCGCCTACAACCAATGACTTGGTCTCATCGGAAGACAAGGCGACGCAACCATGGATCATGAAGAAAGCCCAGCGACATTCGGACCCCAACATCATCGATCCCTCCACATCTTTGGAAGTTGTTTGTTGGGGAGATGTGGAAACTCTTTGTGGATGGGGCATCCAACCGACATGGAAGCGAGGACTTAGCATAGTCCTCATCTCTCCGAGAGCCTAGTAGTGGAACAGCGATCAACCTTGGCTTCCCATCAAACAATGAAGCCAGTCTGGCGCTTCTTGCGGGACTCAAGTCGGCCTACATGAAAGCCACCGAACTCATGGTCTCTGATGACTCCACAGTTGGTGGTGAATCAAATTTGGCGACTATGAAGCAAGGGCAGCGCAGAATGGCTAAGTACCAAGAGCTAGTCGGATCCGAGATCAAGAAGTTGAAGTGGTGAGGATAGAAACAGTTAGTAGGGAGGAGAATAGTAGAAGCGAGCGAACTAGCGGGCTTTGCCTCAATGGCGATACCTCCATCCCACATCCTCTATTGATCGACTATCTGCCCGGACCAAGTATTGAAGACCCGGTGAAGAGGTATGTTGTGCGGAGTTAGGTCCTTCTTGGATGGATCCCATCATCTCATTCTGAAAAGCGGCACTCTACCGAAGATAAGAAAGAAATAGCAGAATAAGAGCCAAGTCGCCGCGATTTTGGCTCTCTCCATCTTGGCATTATACAAGAAGTCATTCTCGGGACCTTACTTAAAGTGTGTCCTGACAAGGTAAAGCATTCTGTTTGAAATACGAAGGGGTTTGTGGCGACCATCAGGAGGAAGATCATTGGCATACCAAGCTATTTCACAAGGGTATTGGTGGCCGTAAATGCAAGCAGATTCGGAGAAGTATGTCAAAAAATGCGAGAAGTGTCAGAAGTTTGCACACCAAATACATCAACCTGCCAGAGAACTCCTACCTCTCACTAGTCCATGGCCTTTCGCAATGTGGGGCTTAGACATAGTGGAACCACTCCCAATGACACCGAACAGGAAGTTCTTTCTTGCGACAGCAGACTACTTCACAAAGTGGGTGGGCGAAGCCTGGCGTCAATCAAGGAAAAAAGATGTGAAGAAGTTTATGCAGCGAGCATCATTACTCGCTTTGGCATACCAAAAGCGATTTGATAACGGCACCAGTTTGATGGCGAGAATTTTGAAGCTTTTGTGAAGAGTATAAGATAGAATTCTACAACTCCACGGCATATCCCCAAGCAAATGGTCGAGAGGCGTCAAACAAGGTAGTCTTGGGCGGATTGAAGAAAAGGTTGGAGAAAGCCAAAGGAAAGTGGCGGAGGAGCTCCTCATGTTTTATGGGCTTATCGCACCACACCACGACGGTCAGCAGGCGAAACTCCATTCTCTTTAGCTTATGGCATGGGCGATAATCCCATTAGAAGTCGGGCTCCCCACAATTGGGCGAAAAGCTTTGATCCGAGACCTAAATCACGGAAGCCATTGCATTAGAACTTGACCTCGCGGAAGAAAGAAGAAAAAGGCATTGGTTCACATCGCCGCCTACCAACAAGAATTATCCAGGAAATACAACAAAACAGTACATCCAAGACAATTCAAGATCGGCGATTGGGTACATAAAGTTATGGGCAACACATTGGTCCCAGGAGATGGCAAGTTAGGGCCCAACTAGGAAGGTCCATACAAAGTGGTCGGATTAGCGGGCAAAGGGGCATACCACTTGGAAGATAAGGACGGCAAAGCAATTCCTAGGCCATGGAACACTGCCAATCTCAAGATATTTTACTTTTAGCTTTTTTCTTTTTTGGGTATGTGTAATTTTCTACTTTCTCAATAAAATAAGTCGATTCTTTTCAGTATATTTGTTTTCCATAGAAAGTAGTTTTAGCAAGTTAGTAGCATTGTAAACATAGTTGGCCGGAATAACCAACTATTAACCCTCCTAAGCCGAGATCGGATCCGGTGCAGGACGTTTGGTCGGAATAACCAAACATTCTGTACTAAGCTGGCTGGAAAAACCAACTTAGAGGTTGGCTGGAATAAACCAACACTTTGTACTCTTCAGCCGAAGTAAGTTTATGGCTGAAGAGTGGTTGGCTGGATTAAACCAACACTTTGTACTCTTGAGAAATAAGTTTATGGTGAAGAGTGGTTGGTGGATTAAACCAACACTTTGTACTCTTGATAGAAGTAAGTTATATCGGCTGAAGAGTGGTTGGCTGGATTAAACCAACACTTTGTACTCTTCAGCAGAAGTAAGTTTATGGCTGAAGAGTGGTTGGCTGGATTAAACCAACACTTTGTACTCTTCAGCCGACGTAAGTTTATGGTGAAGAGTGGTTAATTTGGATTAAACCAACACTTTGTACTCTTGACCGGCGTAAGTTATATGTCGGTGAAGAGTGGTTGGTGGATTAAACCAACACTTTGTACTCTTGAAAGTAAGTTATATCGGTGAAGAGTGGTTGGTGGATTAAACCAACTCTTTGTACTCTTCGGTAAGTAAGTCATATCGGTGAAGAGTGGTTGGCTAATAAGTTAGGCACTAAAGAGATCACAGTTACACAAATAAGTTCATGAAAAAATACACTACAAACTCAAGCATGCAAGTGAAGAAGCAGGAATAAGAGTTGATAATTTTCATTAAAACAATTAAGGAAGTACAAGCTGAGGCTATAGCCGGTTACAAGAAAGTTCAAAACAAAGGAAAAAAATACAAGTTCGGTCAAAGAGATCATCTATCTCGGCATCGGATCGGCTCCAAGGTCAAGCCTCATTACTCTGGCGTCTGCGATCGAGTAGTCTCGGTTGGAAGTTCGGGCGCGTTTTCATTCGTGGGCTCCAAGAAATTGATCGCCACCTTGCTCTTGGATAAGCTTGAGTCTCATTTGCCTCTTCATCGTCATCATCATCGTCGTTAGAAGAGCAGAAATTGTTTTTGGAGTTCATCGGCATACTCTTGCGGAGGCGGAATGAAGTGCTCGGGAGCATTGTAGACCTCGGTTTGGTCCACAACCAACCTTTTCCCTTTGCACCTCCTCGCGCTTGAAGAATAACTCTTTGGCAGCCTCGCACTGCAAAGAGTAGCCAGCCTCGGCTTCCTTAAAGCCTTCTTTGGAAGCGTCCTTGGCCTTCTGCTCCAACTCTTTTATTTCGGCGTTCTTTTTGTTTTCAAGAACGCCATCTCCCATAAATACTTGTCTTTCACCTCGGTCGGCCTGTTGCTTGTCGCTTTTCGGTAGGTGACCATCGATTAAGCGCTATCTCGGCCTCTAGTTGACCAACTTTTTGCTTAAAGGGGCATTTCGGCGACCACAGCCCAGCGTCTTATTGCATGCACTGGTTGTTTCGCAGTTCCATTATTTGTTTGTGGCGATGGTGTTCTTGGATGGCTGCCAAAGAAGTGTTCCTTGTTAGCCGTGGGGTTTGGCAAAATTAGGTGATCAAAGACAAAAGCAGTCGCTTACCAAAATCATCGACTTAGTAGATGGCCGGATGGCCTTGATTTCGGTGTTGGTGCTTCTTTGTGGTGCTCCATGTCTTTGGGCGGACAAACACCTAGCGAGTTGATGGCTAGAAGGTGATCCTTAATCGACAACCTTGAGTCATCTTCATCGATATCTCGGTTGTTGAAGACGAAGGGTGGAGCCCATTTGTTGGTAGGCGTAGCTCGGTTGGAGGATTCCGGTTGGAGGTTAAGTTCGGGGCTCGGTGGAAGGATGGGGTCAACCTCATCGACCAAACGCTGTTCGGTCTCAGTGGTCCGGGCGCGCTTAGCTCGGCGTGAGGAGGAAGGCTGCTGTGAGGGAAGTGCTACCACGGTTTCTCTGGTTTGTTGAGTTGGTGGAACTTCGGCCCGTGTGCTGGCGGTAAGCATGGCCTTCATCCGGTTTTTCTTCGCCATCTCTTGTTCGGCTGTTAGAGGAACAAGAACGATCTCTGGTAAGGTTGGGTCCGGTTCAGGTTGGTCTTCAAGGAGGAAGTCAGTCACCCTTGCTTTGCGGCGACCGGAGTAGCGGTAAGTCGGTTCAAAGTCAAGGAGTTTAGCCCAACTTTTCTCTCGAACTCGCAGTGCGGCGCGGAGAACTCCTAAGTTGGGGTGGCCGTACTGGGAATGGAGGAAAGCTAAATCTGCAAAACATAGATCAAGTGTTAGTTCGGTTATAGAGGGGAAAACCGAGTTAAACAAAATTAAGGAGTGCAGCCGAAGTATGAATACCGGGCTCTCCTTTTTCCGGTTATTCTTGACGGGGATCTGGGCACGAAAGTCTTCAAAATTTCCGAAACCCGAGAAGAAGTCATCGTCGTTTAAATCCTTATCCGTGTGTGTTTGATTATTTTTTAGCGGCTTGGCGTATTCTAAAATAATAACACCGGTAGTCATTCTTTGAGCCTATTGAGTATTGGTGTAGTATTTCGCTAAAGGGTTGAGACCGGTTTGTTGGTTTAAACTGACTATACCCATTATTATTCTATATGTATTGGTGGGCTTGGGTGGGGCATAGTCGGTTTGTCTTAAAAATTCACATATAAGGGGTTGGGTGGGAATCTGGTCGGTCTCTACTATGGATTGAATGGTAAAGGGGACAAAGCCTTCATTGTCCCACGGCTCTATGTCTGGTTCGGCTAGTATGAGATTTACATCGGCTGGGATTTGGTAGTCCTTCCTGAATTCAGCTAGGCCACTTGGGGTTTCTACTAGACACCTATACTTCCCCATTTTATTGTATAAGTTATAAATAAGTTACTTAGGTTGAAAAGAATGTGCTTAGTAGCTCGGCTGAGCGCAGTGGCGTGCCTGGCAACCTAAGTCTGCAAAGTGAAAAGACAAGCTGTTAAGCACAGATCGAGGGCAGGTACTCTGAAACAAAGCAAAAAATGCAGTGCGATTTGACAGCGGTGTTATGGAAACTACTTGGTTTTACATGGGTTCTCTCTATTTCGGCTCTCAGAGTGTTTCCTATTTCGGTTTCATCTGCGGTATTTCTCATTCCGGTTAGGCCTAAGGGGCAGTTTTTGCAGTTCGGTTTAGTAACTTAGAAAGCTGGTTTAGCCCTCAAGGCTTAGCTCGGTCGAGTGCGAAATTCCTAGTTAGTATGATGTTATTAGGTTGAGGTATGTCAGCGAAACCTATGAAAACTATTGAGGCGTACAAGTTCTAGTTCGGTTTCGGTTTGCCTAGGTTGTCATGTGATAAAAACGGTTTACGGTTCGGTTGAAGCGTGTATAAAGATCAAAAGGTGTTCTCTTGGCTAGTCGGTGTGTTCCTGATGTTCTTGAGAAGTTCTTTAAAAAAATGCAGATATGGAGGAAGAAAAACAAAGTGTTTTGCAAAAACACACAACATAGACTACCATGGATTGAAGTGAAAGCAGAAAAACAAGAGAAGTAGATTGGAGTTACTTACGGATGAAGAGGATGAAGAGAAGATGGAAGCCTCAAAAAACAAAGAACACGAGCTCGGGAAGCGGGAAAAACGAAAAAAGCTCGGAGGTAAAAGAGAAGATGAGCAGAGAATAGAGTGAATGGACAAATGAAAGGGTTGTTTGGTGTAAAGGCAAATTAGGCGGAAGCTGTTTAATTTTTTGGTCTGAGGCGTAGCGGCAATATGAAGAACCAATCAATGCGCGCGTGTCATGGAATCTTGAGCGATTTAGTTTACGAAGAGTGAAAAAGGCGTTTTGATGGGACGTGCCTGATGCGGCCAAGTTTAGCTTCGGTTGGAAAAATTAAAGGGTCTTAGCTTCATTTGGAGAGGCTAATGGGTGTTTTAGCTCATTTGGAAAGGTTAAGACTAGGGTTGGTAGGCGGTAATCCTAATCATGCTTTGAGATGGAATTAAGGGGCAATTGAGAGGGCAATTTATCTTTGAATTGGTAGAAATGGTGGTTGGGCAGTAAGCCCAAGTGAAAGGGTAGCTTGTCGTCGGTAGGAGTGTTCTTGATAGTCGGTTTACTGCAGTGAATGTAGCTCGGTTTCTTCTTAGTCGGTCTTGTCTGAGCAGGAGTAGAAGTAAAAATGGAAGCCGAACTAATATGATTAATTTGTAGATGCTAGTTACTTGATGTAACATGTGTTAAGCCGAGGTGAACTTTGACTCGAATGTCTTTAAACTTGATTCCCTTATGTTTAGCTCGGCCTTAGCATGGATGCGTCGGGGTAAGGATAAATAAGGACCAGGCGGTTGTTACTCGGTCGGTGGGAGTTAATACGTAGAGGACCATCTCACTTGGTTTAAGCGGTGAGGAGGGTGTTGGAGGATAAGCATTATCTTCCAAGAGTATGAGTTCTAGGAGGACTCTATGCAGGAGGAGTAATCCTAGAAGGACTCTACACTTGGAGGTAAGAATCCTACCGAGGATTGTGCCACGTGAAATCTATATAAGCTCATCAATAACACCTTTGGAGAGGTAACACAATTTTGCTCCTGAACACTTAAGAGCTTTGGCCTTCTGTCACCTTCTTGACTTAGGCATCGGAGAGGTTTAGGCACACACCGCCCGACCGGCTCACGTTTGTGTTTCGGTGGTGAAAGCAGACGTATTGAGAGCAGACTTGATCAACAGGATTATACGAGAAGGTGAAATTCTTTCCCGTACACTGACCATTTATTTTCTATCTCTCTTCCTAGCTCTCCAGGTAGTTTTCTAAAATATTTATTTCCTATTTCTTTATCAAAACTTTTTTCAGTTCTAGCTGCTATGGCTAAGTATTCTTTACTAAAAGGTACAATATATTTCCAACTTCCTAAAAGTTATCTAATCTAACTCAGTTAATGCTATGCTTTGAGCGGAATCATTTCTTCTAGAAGGGTCATATCCTATAAGTATTTCTTTTATAAAACGGTAAAATTCTATGGGTTATCCTAATTCTTTAAACTATTTAATTGTTTCTTCACATTTTCCTTTAAAAGTTAAATAAATATTATAAAATTTGAATCTCCTAAAAGTGTCTCCATATATTCCCACATATCTGTTGATTCAAAGGGATTACTCATCCATGCCTTTACCGCATATTTTTCCCATTTTTCTATCACTTCCTGTCATATTTGAGGGCCGAATCTGGCTAAGTCTAAAAAGGTTCCTTGATTATTAACTGGCTGTAATTGTATACTCATATCTGGTTGTCTACGCTTTCTATGAAACCTATAGCTTTTATTTGGGTCTGCTTTACTGCGTCCTGAACTAGCTAATGGTCTTTTTCTTCCTACTGCATAATGAATTGGTTCTACGGGATCTTCTACAGTTGGTTGTGGGTTACTGGTTTCGGTGCTTTCTGTGTTCATGTAAAAAGTATCTACTAAGTTGGATTGTTTTAGTATTTTAAATATTTTGCTAGGATGTATTTTATCTTCTATGATATCATCTACATATTCTGTATGGAATTCTTGATCTAAAAATGACACTGCTTCATCATGGGTATCTCCTCTAGCTAAGTATTCATAATATCTAGTATCTAATATTTTATTCATATCAGTTAGGGTGAAATTCTCTAAATCTATCTCATCAATATTATATATTTTATTTTGTGATATTGTTTTCTCTTCTGTCATCACATAAAGCTGATTTATTTCACTACGATTATCTTGATTTTCTTCCCTATCTATACTACTAAATTCATCATCCTCAGATTTTTCTGGTGTTACATATGTATATTGAGTGAATCTTACTGCATAATTTCCATCTACTCTTTGATATAATAAATTATCTTGAGGGGCTAATCTCTTTTGTCCTAGAAAATATCCTAAATTCAAATCTAATGCTGCATTATCTTCAGAATTAAATTTTTTAGCTGGTAGTGCTTTTATTCCTTTTGCTCCCAATAACTTAACTATCTGATCATTTGTAAGTCTATAGTGAGTATTACTTTCTGAGACTGCTAAGCCTAAAAATTTTGTGCAAACTAATAGATTCTTTTCTCTTTTTTTCATTTTGTATTCCCTACTTTTTATTCCTATTTTTATCTTTTTATGAAAGGTCGAGGTTGGTAGTAAGAAATCTGGCATAAAATAAACTATTCCTCCTTTTGAATTCATATCTAATTCATAATTTGCCTAAAATACTTTGTCCTACATCATTAAATCTATCATCATAAAGACATATAAAAACTTTAGTTCTTAAATTTTCTCTAGTTAAGGCTTTAATTCCTACCACAACTAATCCTAAATGAGTCATTTTAAGGTATTCATTTATTGCATATTTATAGCTTTTTCTTTCTATTAAATTTAGCTCTATTTTTTCATCTTCATGAGTTACAGTAATCATTTGTTCACCATAGTGTTTAAATAGATATTGTTTTTTATGAATTTTTCCTAACTTATATACATATTTAGCTGAAATTAATTCTAACTTTTCTTTTTTAAATTTTTCTATCTGTTGTTCTACATCTATAAATTCTTCCATGTTAACATCTTCATCCTCATTACGCTTTTTACTACTACTTCCTTTTATTAGCTGCTTAAACATTTTTATTTTCTGTAAGTTCTACAGGCAGATTTCTTTGGTAATTTAAGCTTTTCGAAATATCTAGCTATATCTTCTTCGTTTATCTGAGATTGGGGTTTGTCGGTTTGTCCTTCTACTCCTTTTCCTTTTTGAAGTATTATTCTTTCTAGAGAAGCTAAACGATTTTCTAAGTTGTGTAGTTGTTCGATAGATATTCAAATTTTTCACACAATCTAATTAGAAATAAAATTTTTATATTATTTTGTCTCCGATATTTTATCTAAGCGATTTATTCCTTGATAGCTACTAATTCATACGGGTTATTATGAAAATCTTACATTTGTTTTAAAATAATTTGGTAATCTCTATTAGCCTTTTATCATTACTCATAAACTAAGATCTTATTAGTTGTTCTAAAATTTCTAATTTCTATTTTAAATTATCTTGAATTTGGTTGATTTGTTCTATTTGTTTAGCTATTTGATTTATCTGCTCTGAGTTTGTTCTATTAGTTGGTTGAATTCTAACTCTATTTGTTTTGGTACGCTAGTATTTATAAATTTGAAATTAAAGTTCCTATTTCTAGCGTCGTCAAATTTTTCTAAATTTAAATCTATTAGTTTTGTAAAATTGAACTACTTGGTCTTGAATATAATCTAATTTTTTATCTTGATCTTTAATTATACTACGATTATTACGGAGATGATTTATAGATGAAATAAAAAGATTACTAATTTTATCTATGTCCTTTTAATATTTTTTGCAAAATTAATCGATGATCTATAATACTATTTAGCTGAAAATTATGTTCACTATGGGCCGATGTGTAAAAGTACCTTCAAAATTACAACAAAATTTATTTTTATCTATGCTAAGGCGATGATTATAATTCTTTGAGTTCTAAATCTAAATATTCTACTCTTTTCATACACAAAATTAACTCTTACTTTAAAATTATTACAAGCTACTATAATATGAAATTTATAACTAAAATGTCAAAAATAAAAACTACTCTATTACCATAAGCAAAATGCATAAACTAACTTAAAGCGTCCTAAAAGCCGAACCTTTGCTCGATACCAAATTTTTGGGGTGATGAGTTAGTGGTCTACCACTATTTTGAAATTGAGTGAGAATTATCTAATTAACTCTGATTATGCTAATAGGTCTTCAAAGTTGTATGACTAGCTTTAAGGCTTCTTGTTTTCTGATTAAGCTCTATTTATTTGAGAAATTCTTAAGCTGTAATTTTCTAGGGATGCGCGAGGCTAATGATAAGAAAGCGATATCTTAATTTTGATCTTCTAATTCTTGTATAAGTTAAATTATTAATTTTAATTTTAGTCGTAAGTTCTTCATCTCTGAGGCATACAATTTTGATTTTTTAAATTCTTTTATGAACAATATTTCCTTAATATTTCTACTCAGGTTGTTCTTATTTTATTCTAAAATTCTTTTTCTTTGGCAAAACTATTTTTAGGCAATGTTTGTTTTTATTACATGTACTCCCACCTTGAAACTAAGCCTCGTTCAACATAGTATATTTTTATTTTTTAATTTTTACCTTTCCTTTACGCCTACAATTTGCCCTTCAACGTTTAACCCACGACTCACGGGCTCTTGACTAAAGGTCACTTAGTAATAAAATAGAAAATAATAGATACTATGAAGGTGCAAAGCATGTAATATCAATAAGCAAATAAGCATTCCATAAACTTAGTTTTTTCAAAAAGAAAATAAATTTTTAGAACAGAAGAGTTATCCTTTTGAAATATTTAAGAAAAAAGAGAAACTACTCACACTTCATATTAATAAGAAATATACTTATAAAGATTATATTACAGACTTTGAAATTCTGAAAGACTTAGTACACTTAGAGGTTTTTTGAGAGGGGTTGGAAATTTTTTACAAACCAGAGTGAATGGAAAATTTTCATTCTGCCTCTTTCGTTGGCATGTATGTCAATTTATACAACTCAAAAAGGAGATAAAAACAAAAAAACTCCAAACCTATCCTACGTCTAAATTTTTCCTAAATTCAAAACCTATTCAAGCCTAGGCTTAGGCTTTTTCAACACCTAATAAAGACAAGCCTATATGTATACAATTATATGTCTCTTTTTGATGATTTTTCTACACAGATAAAAACAAATATAGGGTTTGGATAATGATGCCGGGTACTATTTTGGGCCCCATTGCACATCATTTAATCCTCATTTTTAGACAAAACTTTGACATTATAATTTATTACAAGATACGTGTAAAGATTTTCACAACTTTTCTTTAATGGAGCAAGGTGGGGGTCATCTGCTCGATTAAAGTAGTGAGTGAAGGAAAATCTTTATCACTAACAAACTCAAATAATTACAGACACAAATATCTACAGAATCTTTTGTCTTTTCTTGACGTGCATTTTTTTGATAATTGAAGGGAAGCCTTATCTTCTACGGATTTTGTCTTCTTCTACTGGAATACCAATTGTTGATGTTGTCCTATGGAGTGATTCTTCAAGGCGGGTCTTTTGGTGGAAAATCTTCAAAATCTGAAGAGTCAAAAATCTTGTAACAGGATTATTATAATATTTTCAAAATATTATATGAGTCTTAATTTTAATTTTGAAGTGTTCAAAATATTATATGAAAAAACCTTTTAAAATTCACTAAATATCAAAAATATTTTTTAAAAAATACAAAAATTTAGTACATTTTTATATTTTTATGTATTTATTAATTTTTCACAAATTTTTACTTTTAAATATATCTAAATAAGATGTATCTAAAAAAATTTAAAAAATATTTTAAAAAACGAAAAACAAAAACTCAATTACTACCAAAGTTTTATCTAAAAAAACTCAAACCAAGACACTAGTGTTCCACCCATATTACAAAATAGCGGAGAAAAAAAGAAAGTAAAATGACAAGAAAGAAAAAAAACGGCATGAAGGAAAAGGCATAACGGTTATCGTTGGGGATCGATTCGACTTCATCAAAAGTGGTCCCCGTTTGCCTTCTGGAGGGGGCATAAAATAAGCAATCAAAGCATCTCTCTCTCTCTCTCCCCTCCAACAACTTTGATCACAGAGAGAGAGAGAGAGCTTGAATGGCGAACAGTGTTGACGATGATCAAAAGCCTCTGAAAAAGATAGCAGAGGCGTTCAAAGACCTCGCCAACACGTTGAATTCAGAAACACCAGATGCCCAACTCGAAGTCGGCCCTTTCTCTCACGCCTGCTCTCTCGTCTCCCCTCTCTTCGGCTGCCTTGGCATCGCCTTCAAGTTCGCCGAAATGGACTACGTCTCCAAGGTTTTCACTTTTATCGCGTAAACCATCATCATTTTTTTCCCATTTCATTTCGTCTATTTATTACTCCTAAGACAGTTTATTCAAATCACTAAGAGTTAAAAAGCCTAATTTGATAAGCAAAAAGGTCATTTCAATTTCAATACTTGAACATACAATCAAACACTCAATCGAGGGATGGAGAAGAAGAATTTCAGAATTGGGTTGAATTGTCAATTGACATTTTTATTTTTATTTTAATTTCAGTTCATATGATCCAATTGAAGACAGTTAATTCAAATTAGTAAGAGTTAAAAGCATAATTTGATAAGGAAAAGGTCATTTCAAAATTTGAACAACAAATCATACAATCAAACACTCAATTGAGGATGGAGAAGAATAACATGAGTATTTTGGTTGTAGGATTTTAGTTGTCTTTCTAAGTAACACAGCCTAATTAAGAACATGGGTGTTTGATGGTATGATTTAGGTTGTCCATATTGTTATGTAGGGCTAATTTCACTTTTATGGAGTGAACTATCATCGTTTTTTAACTTTGAATTTCATCTATTTAGTCCTAAATTTTATGATTTCAGTTCATATGTGGAATTCAAGACAGTTAATTTAAATCAGTAAGAGTTAAAGACTAATTTGATAGCAAAAGGTCATTTCAAAATTTGATCAACTTAAATCAGACAATCAAACACACAATTGAGGATGGATGGAGAAGAATGTGAGTATTTGGTTGTAGGATGTAAGATGTCTAACACAGTGTAAATAAGAAGATGGGTGTTTGATGTTATAATTTAGGTTGTTCAGATTGTAAAATTACCCTTTTACTGATTAGTTTAGGCTCTTACTTGTTATTGATTTGGACGGGCTGTCTACAATTGGACCATATAAATTGAAAACTAAATTGTGAAATTGATAGTTTTTGGTTGGAAAAAAAAAAAAAAATTTGATGATAGATTAGGAGATAAAAAAATGAAATTAATATATATATAAAAGATGTTTGCGTATGTAATTGTGTTTTTGCTTTGTGTGTATGTGGTTTGATGACTTTGATTGATGGGTTGATTGAACAGGTTCATGATCTTTGTGAGGCGTCAAAGTCAATTGGGACTTGCAGATGATGATCGATCGTGATATGGAGCGGTGTGTGAGGAAAGGTGGGAGTCATGAGGAACCTTTTGAGAGTCAGCGTGGGTTGGACATGGTTAGGGTATTGTTTGAGCAGATTATAGTTACAGAGTATGTTCATTGAACTTTTTCTATTTAATAATCTTTAGAAATGATGATTTAATTTCATGTTTGTTACCGTCATACTATCTAAGGGTTTGGTTGGTTCCAAGTTTGGACTTGGTAATCCATTTTCTTTTCCTCAAACTAGAATGCCTTGAAGTAATATCTATAAATGTTGGATTGTATATGGATTTAACTCTAGATATTTGACACTAGCTTGGAAATGGATGTGCTGGTTTCTGGTCTGAAATCAGATTCATCAATTGGACCTCCCAAATTTGGCTGTTTTGATTACTTGGTTGGACTATTCTTATGAGGGAAAGATGAAAGAGGATGTTAGAATTGATAAATGATCATCTAGAGATGCTTTTATGATTGATGAAATTAGGGGGTATTAGGCAAGGCTGATCATGAATTATGATATGGAGTGCTGAGCAACCAACAACATGGGAAAGCTAAAGCCAAAAACATGCACAGTTGTGAGATGAATGATGTAGCTTAATTGGGGGCAAGATGTAAAAGGTAGGCTAAGATGTTTGGGATATTTAAAAGGCCCAAAAGTGCAATTGTGAGGATGAAGTTAGATTTCTATTACATGCACTAAAGGAAAGCCTGAAGGAACATGAATCAAGGTGCATAAGAGAATAAGACGTTATGAGAGAAAACATGGTCTAGATAAAGCAGGACATGCTTATCTTAAAAAGGTGACGATATAGGAGCTGCTGAACTGTAAGAGCATATGGAAGAGGATATGAGCCATTGGATGATGGACTCGGTTCTGCTTTGACTACCGACATGGGCATGGCTTTGGCGTGAAGTCTGTATAGTTGGAACCTAAACAAAGTCTAATTAGAAATCAATCCCTTAGTTTTGTGTTGTATAGAATTAGTTGTTGAACTATATTTTGTATGTTGTTAGACCACTAAGTTGTGGTATGTGGATGACTTTTGCACACATATTGTTAATAAGTAGTTATAATTATAAGTTATATATGGAAATCCACTGTTTATGCATTGTTTTTTATTTTTCTTTTTTTTTTCTTCCACTACCACTTTTTCATTTTTTATTTTATGTTATAAACTTTTAAATAGGCGTTCTCTTGTTTATTATTTTTATAACTCATCGAAACAGTAGCCAAGCTCATGGGTATCAACTAAACATAACCTAAACCTTGTCCAACTGTTTTTATCAGTGACATGGATGATTTTCCTCTGCAATGGAACAAGTTGTGCCTATTTTAGATACCTGTAGAGATGACATGGTAGTTAAACCTAGACTAAAAAAATGCAAGGTTGACTAGTATCATTTGTTTTGCAACTAGGACTGATGTAGGAAAGTGCTAGGAAACTCAAAATATTGTACCCACATTCACATATGCTTTGTGGTGGGAAAAGATTGTGAAAAGCTTGTGGATAATGTCATTCTAAGTAAGACGTGTGTGGAGTTTGTAGACAAAGAAGAGTTGAACTTGGCCCAGTTTTCAAATTATCAGGTTTCTTGATTTGCATGACTTTGTTGTGTTGATAGAGTTTTGTATATTTAAAATAAATAAATAAAATATATGACCTATAAATGGCCATATAACCTAAATTAATACATAATATGACCGAAGGACTCATATTGGAGCCCATGTCTGATCAATCTGGAAGTTACCAAACTACCAATGACCTCTAATTAAATATAAGAAAATCGTCCTAGCAACATAGATTCCAAAAACTATCTCCAAAAAAAAAAAAACACTCAAATTGAACCATAACTTTTGTTAGGGAAGGTCCAATGCATGCTGATGTAGACAACCGCCAGTATTACTCTTCTACAAATAGTGAACCCAACTTTGATGTATAGTAGAAAAGTAGGGTTTTGAGCTCTTTTAGTTGATTTTATTTTATAAATATAGATGATATTTGGCCTTATATGGAGTAATAAAAGAGTAAGCAAAGGAGAAGATTTTGGGGCCTGGGGTGGTTCTGGTTTATGTGAGCAGTACCCATGAATGGCCCTTTGCTGGTTTTATAATCTTTTTGCAAGTTAGGGTGCCAGGGTTGAAGAACTATGATATTTGAGTGTTGAATAAGGGCTAATGCAGATGTGGTTTTGTGGTCCTAGAGGCCAAAAAAGTACTCATAGAATTAGGACGCTAGGCGTAGGCATCACTCCCAGATTTCTGAAGGCATCACGTAGGGGGGGAATTGACCAATGCAATGCACAAGAGGGCATCAAAAGCTTCAACCCACAATCAACTTTCTTGAATTAGAAGCATGCTTTATATGGACATTTGAGAAGTCCTACTATTAATAGGATGTGATGTATGTTTGGATTTTAGATATGCAAAGGAAAAGAAAGTGAAAGGGAAACACGAATGAAATAGAAGCTAAATTATTTTCACAAACCCATTCCCCCTTTTTTTCCCCTCTACAAATCCAAGATCCAAAGAGAGCATGAAAGTCTAAAACTTTTGACTTCCAAAAACCTAGATGCTACCTGTATATAAAAACCAAATTGCATAAGTTACGCCCGTATGATGTCTTACAACCCGTGTTTAGAAAATTTTGAAATTAGCAAAATCCCCTAACTTATTTATATATGGTTTTAATTTTAGTTGATTCCAAATGAGTTTGCTTGAAAGTAACAAATTTTCAAGCTTGAATGCCTTTTAATTATTTTTGTTTTATTTTTTCTTATGGACTGCATGACATATACTCCGTAAAATAATTATTTTTTGCCCCTTTTTTCTCTTATCATGAACTTAATCACGGATGACAATGAAAAAGTTTCTAATTATAAGCAAGATAATTCCTGGAGCTTTTGTTTGGAAACATTAATGATAGTAAGGGACAAGTCATCTATTCTGGTCTTTTGCTTTGGCTTCTCCCAAGTGTGATCCATCTGATGGTGGGTCTAATGCCTTTTCTTGTACAAGAAATTATAGCATGTCATATTAATAGAAATCTAGCATATATAGCTGTGTACACATCTCTTATTTGTTTTCACAAACTTGCTTTTGCCATAATCTCCTCTCCATTTGCATAGCATTATTGTGTGGTGCCACTTTCAGTATAAGCAGCACACTTGCCCCTTTTCCATACAACTATATTTAGTATGGGTTGCAGATCCTTGCTAGTTCATATCAATGGTATATGTAACTCTTGAATATTCTTTTGACAGTGGAAATTCGTTGAAGGATCCAGCTTCAACAGCCTATGCACAAGTATTTGCTCCACACCATGGATGGGCTATTAGGAAAGCTGTTGCTGCTGGGATGTATGCCCTTCCTACCAAGGCACAGCTATTGAAGAAGCTCAATGAAGATGGTGAGTGGATGGCCAACTGATGCCTTTGTTTCCATAATTAAATATATCAACAAGTTCTTTGGAACATGTTAACTTCGGTGATGTGTTTGAACCATGATTATCAGAATCCCAATCTGGATCTCGGGATCAAACCAAACTAAGCCTTATGTCCCAATCAAGTGAGCAAAATAAATCCAGATCTTGTAGACAATCCTTTATAGTAGGATCATTTGATCCTAGTAGTTGGATCTTATAGGATCGTGGAATCCTAACCCAGATCTAACAAGACTCTGAACCAGAACCTGTATTTCATCTGGGTTGCAATTCATCTGGGTTGCAATGTAATTTCTGAACTGAATTGGTCTGGCCTGATCCTGCCTTTGGATGGATTGGGTTGGGCTACCACAACACTGGGTTGGTTTTGGGGTTAGAAAGAGCCTAGTGTCACGGTCTGAGCACTTGCCATCCTCCCGAAAACCCAATCCAAGAGATGCGATAGGATCTATCCTGCATGCCTTCTTGCTCACAAACTAACTAATGTGTTTGTAAGGTGCTTTGGAGTGTAGAACTTCGTATCCCCAATGAGTCGATGCGTGACACTAGGAATTTGGTTTGTGGTTGCATTGTATACAGGTTACTCAGAATGTGAGTTTCTCTACCCACACACTGACCAAATTTAATTCGGGTTGACAAATTTTACCTCACGTTTTAACTAAATTTGAAATTATACTGCTTGAACTTTTAAAATTTTACTAACTAGGACTCGAGTTGTTTGGATTGACTCCGTGTCATTTCTAAAGATCAAAGAAATGATTGCTTTGCTTTAAATTATGCTTACATTTTGTTTTGACTTTTGTTTTGTGACTTTCAGAGACCTCGGCTCAGATTCAGATGCAAAACTACATTGCTGCGTCTACTCCAGTCATCCTGTACGTTGACAAACTTTTCCTTTCAAGAGAGTTGGGTCTAGACTGGTGAACTTGGACTTTCACCCTGATTTATTCACTGGATTTCTTCACTGTGATCAAACATCTTGACGTACTAAGTAAAAACTAGATTACAGCTAACTGTTTTCTTGCATGAATTAGCACAAATCCCTAATGTGAGTGTTGTATATTGTTTTAATAAACATATGTTTTTTTTCATTGCTAATGTGATGTGATTGGTTGAAAATGTCTGTGCTTTGGATTTCAGGTACCATTTTGTTTTGTTTTTTTTTTAAGTTACATTGCTAATTTGTCATGGTAAATAGCATTTATTTAGCTAACATGTATATTTTTTATTGAAAAATGATCGACGCACTGAATTTGGACTTGCCCAAATTATGTCAATCGGATGACCGGCCGGACCACCTCTCGGATAACCGGCATCACTCTTGTCAATCACGGCTATCACCTTTGTCAACCGGTGTGTCAACCAATATTGGCTTGAAAAGCCTCCCGAATGACCTTTCAGATGATCAACCGAATAACTGACATACACAAATTTGAATGATTCGAGCAACCTCAAATGCAACCGCTTTGTCAAAGGTGGCGGTGACGCGGTAACCGCCAAAACCCCAAAACTCACATTCTGAGGTTCTGAAAATTTAATTCGTGTGGCGGTAACCGCCAAAACCGTTACGTAACGGTTGCGGCTGCTTTTTAAAACTATGGGTAGATGTAACATTGTTGTTTTTTATTTTAGTCAAATTTCGTTTGGGAACAGATTTTTTTAGTAATTTTTTACTTTTTAGTTAAAATATGATGTAAAAAAAACTAGTATGTTTGTGATGATTTTTTGATTTTTTACGAAAAGATGTGCAAAAAGTAGAGAAAAAATGAAATTTTTGATTTTTTGGTATAAGTTGTTGACTTTTTTATTTTTTTATTGACCTTTTGACTTTTGGGCTAAAACGTGATGTTGTCAAACGAAATCTCAATTACTCTTAACAAGATGGGGAATAATAATTTTTTTTTATATATTTATAGTTTATGTAACTTTTGAAATGTACTTCCAAAGACCCCCAACCAATGGATTCTCGTAAAATTGACCATCTGAAAATTAATTTGATCAAAGTCCTGAATTCAATCACAACTAACAATTTGCATACATCACATGTAAATGCTTTCAATATTATGTGAAAATTATGCAATGCAAGTTAGGATTAAGTTTTGAAGGTGGTGTACAAGAGGTTGTACTGCCACTCTAACGTTGTGCTGCAAATGAACTTTCTTCCCTTAACGGTTTGATCTAAGAAGAAAATAAATAAATAAATGTTACAATTATCAGATTGACTTTTACATTGCGATGGCCCAAACACACTCCAATTATTTCATTGATATCATTGATTTTGTTTACTCTTTATGAAATTCTAATTTTCTCAATCCATCCTCCTAAATCAAATTATAATTTCATCCTCCGATTCAATTCATAAGTTCAACAAGGTCCATCACTTTGTCTGAGATCATTAAAACCTCACATTGTGAAAGGTTAAGTCTTGAGATTTGACTTTTTGATCCCCTTTCTTATCTCTTAATCTTATAATAATAAAAAAATAATTAAAATTAGCCTCATAAGTATTTTTTTTCTTCCTATATATTTTTAAAATTTGATGTTGAATAATCTCCTCAATAAAAGATCGTTGAACTTACAGGTAAATGAATACCTACAGTTATTTGCAAATTACATATATCGATTAAAATCAAACATAACATCAAAGGAAATTGAATGGTCTATTTTTACAATTCACTTCAAAACTATTCTCTTTAACATTTGATAAATGTTTGATATATTAATGCTGTGTTTGGTTGAGAGATTTGGAAAGGAAAATATAAAAGATAGGTGAAATATGAATAAAACATACTTATATTTCACCTAATTTCACGCACATTTTCTCTTTTCTTTCAAATTCCTTCTCAAATCCCCCAAAACAGTCTTATGTGAAATAGTGTCTAGAAGGATAGTTATCAGTGGATTTTCTAGTTAATTGGGGCACTCACTGAATATGTTGGCCGGTGGCGGTGTTTGGAGGGAGTTGGCAGCTGTGGCGATTGGTTGTAGGCAGTGACGGAAGGAAATGAGTAAACAATAAATGAATAAAAATATGATTTGAGATTTTTTTTTTTTACAAAATTTTATAATTTTATTTTATAAACTATTATTTATTTATATCTATTCTATATACTTATTTATTATATTATATTTATATATAATTAGTAAAATTTTATTCTCTTAAATTGCCATGTGATAATATTTTTATTTTAAAAATAAAAATTATACAAAAAAATGAGCATGACAGATATTTAAAATAAAAAAACTCTACTTAAACTATATATTATAATATTTATTTTATTATTATTTTTTTATTCTTATTTATTTTAAATTGTCAATATTATTTTATTAAGCAATATTACATATCTCGATTTTAAGCTTGACTTGAATTTTCTCTTACCAGCCGTCTGTTCGGTCATCTAACCAATTATTCATCAAAAAGACTAAGCCTAAGTTTGGCAATCCCAATATAATCCATCTTTTTATCTTTTTTTTATCATATTATCTCTCTATTTTTTTGCACATTCTTTCATAAAAATAAAAAATATATATTTATTTAGATCATCCCAAACAACCCTAATAGTCCGACTACAAAATGACTAAGTGATTCATCAAATGTCTGAGTGATCGTGATCGATTTTCTTTTATAGAAAATTTGGCTATAAACCCCCTTTACCTTCTTTTCATTGTTAGAAGGACTAAGAAAAAAATTATACTTTCTAAACCCCCTCATAATTATAATGTATTGCATAAAGAACAAAATTTATTATTTAAATATTTTATCAGACTATCATGCCTCACAGATCTCCTTAGCTGTTCATCTTCTCTCTAGTCTCTCTCTTTCTAACCCTAGCTTCCTCCATGGTGGGTGGAGAACTTTCTTCCGATCGTCCATACGTAGCTAGTCGTCATTTCTAAGCTCAGAAGCGATCTCTCTGCGTCTTCTCGACTCTCCTCGTTCAACTCTCCTTTATTGTTCATCTTCTCTCTTGTCTCTCTTCTAACCCTAGCTTCCTCCATGGGATACGTGGAGAACTTGCAAATCGCACTGATACATATATATGTATATGTGTGTGTGTGTGTTTTTTTTTTTTTTTTTTTTTTTTGAGATTTGAATTCGAATATATATGTGTTTTGAGATTTGAATTCGAATATATATGTGTTTTGAGATTTGAATTCGAATATATATCTACATATTCCGATCTCTAATCTATATATATATATATCTATATATATGTATGTTTTGAATATTTAAGATCGGAGATTTGAATGATTGCATAGATCGGTCTCGGTGATCATTTGATTCGAACTCAAAAGCTCAAAGATTTAAAGTAAAATCTGAAAAATCTGTGTGTATGAAAAATCCAAAATTTTTGAAAGCTCAAAGTTTCAAAAATCTGAAAAATCTGAAGAAGCAGGAATTATGAAAAATTGAAATTTCTCACAAAATTTTGATTATAGAGTGCGATTCAAGGATTATAGGCCTGATTCGATGTTTTTGAGTAAACATCGATTGATTCAAGGATTATAGGCCGATTCAAAGCTCAAAGCTCAAAGTTCCATCGATTTTTCGAAGTAAACATCAAATTTCATTTGATAGAATCGAGTAAATTTTACTCTGGTTTATTCTTCTGTTTTTTCATTTGATAGAACGGTAAAATTTTACTTTTAGCTTTAGAGTCTCACAATTTACTTATTTTTGAGTAAAAGAATTTTACTTTTTTAGTTTCAAAGTGTAAAATTTTTACTCTCGTTAGTAAAATTTTACTTTTATACAGATCAAAATTTTACTTTAATTTGAGTGTAAAATTTTACTTCATCTGAGTAAGAAATTTTACTTTAATTTCGAGTGTAAAATTTTACTTTTCATACGAGTAAAATTTTTACTGCAAGAAATACATAGTGAAGATGGGCTTAATAGGGGTAGGCTGATAGGAATATGAGGAGTAATATAATAAAAAGAAATAAGTTTTTTAAAATATAGGGAGATTTTGAAAATCTTTATATAATTCTTTGTCATTTTAAAAGACAAATTAAATAGTAAGGAGGCTATGACCAATCCCATTTTTTTTTATGAAGCTGTGCTACATTTTTTTAATTTTTAGCCCCCTAATCCCCCTAAATTTCAAACTAAGGTAAAAAAAAAAAAATCAAAATGACGTCGTTTTAAAAATTTAGGAGATTAAGAAGATTTTTTTTGCAGGACAAATCATTATCCTTTTTTATTAACCAATTCCAATTCTCATGTGTTACCAAATCCTGCGTCAAACGCCTCTGTCTCTGCCCTTTCCCTTAAAACCTCTCCTCTTTCTTCCTCCTCAGGTCCTAATACTCTCTCTCTCTCTCTCTCTCTCTCTATATATATATATATATATACACACACATCATATAAGAACACAGACCTATATTGATGGACGACGGAGAAGGAGGTCTGAGCTTCGATTTCGAGGGCGGCCTCGATGTAGAGTCCAGCTAACCCCACCGCATCCGTACCGGTAGTCCAATCCGACGCCACGCAGCCGGCGGTGGCGCATCCAACAACGCCGCCGCGCCTCCCGCCGCCATAGCAGAACCACCGCAGGGAAACCCAGCGGGAAGGCGGAGCTTCCGGCAGAGCAATTGTGCCGGCACACTGGCTTCCAGCCTTTGTATGAAGGGCGACGCCTGCGGAATTCCTGCACCAGTATGACAAGTCTCGGATGCCGGTGTGCCGGTTCTTTTCGGCTTTATGGAGAGTGCCAAAGGAAGCAGGATTGTGTGTACAAAGCACACCAATGAGGATATCAGGAGTGCAATATGTATGTTTTTCTCTTTTGATCTTTTGTTTTTTTTTGGTTAATTGATAATTGATTGATGTGTTTGATTTCTATGACATTTGTTGTGATTGAAGAAGAAAGAAGAAAGAAGAAGAAGAAAAGAAGAAAGAAAGAAAGAAAGAAAGTATAGAGTTTTTAGGTTGTAGAATTTCTTCGATTTTGCTAGTTAATTTTAGGATAGTGCTGATTTGAAATCTGG